>OY725503.1:2201085-2787606 GCA_963281255.1 Aphrocallistes beatrix
ATAACTATCACCAAAAAATGATGACTCATCACTTTGTTATGACGTCATCATTACTCATCAAAATTTTAAAAATTGACAAATTTTGTGATTTTTCGAGTGATATCGATTTTAAAACTAAGATGCACATATTTAGAGATGATTTCTCCCTAATAATTAACCAATGTCACCTTCAGGCGACCGAAGGGTGCCTCCGGCGGACACAAAGTGTCCGCCAGCCGCGCAGCGCAAGCAAGCGAAGCGCGCTTGTATACGTATAACCTTACTATTAAAACTCGATTAATGTATATACATATATCTGTATAACGAATTGATTGAAGAAACTGCCATGCACAAAAAGCTGATTTTTGGCATGTGGGAGTATTTTGGCTATGGCTCCAGTAAGTTATGAGTTCAGAGCAAAATGTCGATTCATCATGGAATTATGACGTCATTGTCACATTTTTAAAAGTTAAGCAACACAGTTATTCGAGCATAACTCAGCCATTATAGGAGATAGAAGGCTGAAATTTTGATACAATCTGTATCCTAACACGTCTCACATATGATGCAACTATAATAAAAAAATGATGACTCATCATTTTGCTATGACGTCATCATTACTCATCAAAATTTTAAAAATTGACAAATTTGGTGTTTTTTCGACTGATATCGATTTTAAAACTAAGATGGACATATTTAGAGATGATATATCCTGTTTAGTTAACCAATGTCACCTCCAGGCGTTCGAAGGGATCCTCCGGCGGACACAAAATGTCCGCCAGTCGCCCAGCGCAAGCAAACGAAGCGCGCTTGTACATATACAGGGTGGTCCATGGATAATCTATCGATTTAATGAAGTTATAATTCAGGAAATTCTTGTCCGATCTTTATGAATGACCACTCGTTTTATTGCCAAAACTTATACTTTTTTATATTTACTAGCCAAAACACCATTAGATTATGTCATTGCGTTTGGAGACAGAAATGAAAGTCAGCATTGTGAAATGGTACTATGAAAATATTAAGAGTGTAATCAAAACACAGAGGACTTTCAAGAGAGTTTACAAGTGTAAAACAGCTCCATGTGGACAAACAATCAGGAATCTTGTTAAGAAATTCGAGGAAGATGGTTCAGTTGCCAACAAATCAGCACCAGGTCCAGTATTCACTGCAAGAACACCCCATAACATTGCAAAATCCAGAAGAAAATTGAAGAATCACCCCGACACTCTCAAAGGATGATTTCAAGGAAGACGAAAATATCAAAGTCAACGGTCAGGAGGATCCTTGTGGATGATTTGTCCCTATTTCCCTATAAAATACAAGTGCTACAAAAGCAGTCCAAGAACAACAAGAAGCAGAGAAGAGACTATGCTAAACGTATTTCACAAATGATTGAGGATGGTATTCTTGACATCAGAAAAATCCACTAGTCTGATGAAGCCAATTTTCACTTATCAGACACGTTAATAAGCAGAATATGAGATTTTGGGCTATAGAACAACCTGAACCAGACTCTAACAAGCCTTTAAGTAGAGAGAAGGTGATTGTATGGTGTGCAATCGCCAGCAACAGAGTCATTGGTCCATATTTTTTTGAGAATCGTGATGGAGAATCGATAACCGTAAATTCTGATAGATACCTGAATATGCTGAAGAAATTTTACCTTCCTGCTTTGAGAAGACATAATGAAGTGGATGATATAATATTCCAGCAAGACGGAGCACTCCCACATTATGCTCTGGTTGTTAGAAATTGGGTGGAAGAGAAGTTTGGCGACAGAGTCATTTCAAGGGGATTTGACAATTTCTGGCCGCCATACTCACCTGACTTGAATCCTTGTGATTTTATCTTTGGGGGTACCTTAAGTCTAAAGTATATTCAAATCCTATTCCTGAGACTTGTGAGCAACTTAAGAAGAACATACGAAGAGAAATAAGGAAGATAAATAATGAAACATTGACTAGTGTGTACGATAATGTACTCGTTAGACTCCAAAAATGTATGGGTCAGAGTGGGGGGTGGATTGAGCACATGATGAATCACTAGTTATATTTCGAGTGGTAGTTCACAAAAGTAATTGTTTATTTAATATTTCCTCTTTGATAGATATGAGTTTACTTGCATATTTCAAAAACTATACCAAAATGATATCGGTAGATTATCCATGGACCACCCTGTATATATACAGTCGACTCCGCTTAATAGGGCCACTGTTTAATCGGGTCACTTTTGTTAGGACCGGAATAGCTCTCACAAATAGAAGCCAATACAAAATATTTTCGGTTAATAGGGTTCTCCGCTTAATCGGGGCAAAATGTCCTCTGACCGATGTGACCATATTAAGCGGAGTCGACTGTATATAGTACAGGATGGGGAATAAATTCTGCCACAAGCTTCATTAGGTATAAAATTTCTTATACTCAAACGATCTTAGTTATTATGGTTCTTAGAGATTGTAATTCGAATATCCTCAATGATTTTAAAAGATTTTTCGATTCTATCACTTAGAAATGTGTTTTGTAGGGTGAGTTTTTAGAAAAAAAAAATTGTCCTGGTCCGCAGCGAAAATCGTGAATCAGGGCCCACTGCTTTTCAAGTTATCTTCCCAGAGTCTTCAAATTCTAGGAAAAAATAGCTCACACATTTTCCTCGAACACTCTAATTTTGTAGAGATATAATATGTTCAGATCAGTGCATTTTGAAGACCAATTGGATCAGATTTATTTGTGATGTGAAAAAAATTTTGGGGAATTTTGCAAAATGTACCTAATTTGAACTGCGACTGAATAACTTTTTCTCGTTTCTGATAACGAATTCAGTGGATTTATGAAATATTTCTATGGCGAATGAAAGCTACCAGGTGCTAAATCGTCATGGCACATCGATTATGAAGACATTTTTTACAGAAGCAGTGGGCCCTGATTCACGATTTTAGCTGCGGACCAGGACACATTTTTTCTCTCAAAACTCACCATTTCAAAACTCATTTCTAAGTCATAGAATCGAAAAATCTTTTAAAATCATTGAAAATATTCGAATTACAATCTCTAAGGACCATAATAACTAAGATTGTTTGAGTATAAGAAATTTTATACCTAATGAAGCTTGTGGCAGAAATTATTTCCCACCCTGTATATACTACATTAATCGAGTTTTAATAGTAAGGACATGTATACGTATATATATATATGTTAGGACAAATTTGCGAAATCAACAATTATGCATAATTGTCGACAAATATGTAAAATTGTTCATTTCACAACAATTATGCAAAATTGTTCATCTAATACGACAATTATGCATAATTGTTGTGAAATGAACAGTTTTACATAATTGTTTAAAATGAAAGCAACAATTATGCAAAATTGTTAATGGTGCAGTCACGAAAATTATGATCCAGGGGACCAATTTTTTTCATGGAAAATTGGTCCTATGCTGAAAGTTTCGATTCTGCATTGACAAATTTTCCATAGAATATTGGTCCGGGGACCATTTTTTTCACAGTTAACCCCATTTCTCCAATTGAGGATGGATGTATTGTATCAAAAAATTAGATAAGCTAAACATGTAGTATATCTAATTAGAATTAGAATTAGATAGTCAATGAGAAACTCAGAATAAACATTCTGTTGATTTTCGATATTACTGGTAACATCTTCACCCATAAGTTCTGGGTCTAAATGAATTTTAACCCTAGCATTTAGACCTGAATCTTCCTATAAGGATTTATAAAATAATTTGAAGAGACTTGGTTTGTAGGGCAGTATTCACTCATTTTGTGGAATGTATTCAACGAACACACACACTGTCCAAGAACTAATAATAAACTAGAGGGATGGCATAATAAATTTAAAAAATGGCACGAAAAGTGCAAGAAATATATACGAAATTGTAAAATATGCATAATTGTCGCATTAGATAAACAATTATGCATAATTGTCGTATTAGATGAACAATTATGCATAATTGTCGTTTAGATGAACAATTATGCATAATTGTTGATTTCGCAAATTTGTCCTAACATATATACTACTATATATATATATATCTGTAATGAATTGATTGAAGAAACTGCCAGACGCAGAAAGCTGATTTTTGGCATGTGGGAGTCTTTTGGCTATGGATCTACCAAGTTCTGAGCTCAGAGCAAAATGTCGACTCATCATGGAATTATGACGTCATTGTCACATTTTTAAAAGTTAAGCAATACAGTTATTCGAACATAACTCAGCCATTATAGGAGATAGAAAGCTGAAATTTTAATAGAATCTGTATACTAACATACCTCACATATGACCCAACTATCATCAAAAACTGATGACTCATCACTTTGTAATGACGTCATCATTACTCATCAAAATTTTAAAAATTGATAAATTTGGTGATTTTTCGTGCGATATAGATTATAACAGTAGGACAGACGTATTTAGAGATGTTATCTTCCTTATAATTAACCAATGTGACCCTTGGCGACGGAAGAGAGCCTCTGGCGGACACAAAGTGTCCGCCAGCCGCGCAGCGCAAGCAAGCGAAGCGCGCTTGTAAGTCTAAATATGTATGTTGTTTTAACGATATAACTCTTAAAATCACAAAATTTGCTAATATTCAATTTTTGATGCGTAATTATTAAGTCACAACAGAGTGATGAGATTTTTAAATTTCAAAATTGTGAAAAAGGTCATAATAACGTCCTAATTCCATGATGAGTGACATTTTCGGTTAGTACTCAGTGGAGTCATAGCTAAAATACTCCCACATTTCAAAAATCAGCTTTATGCGCCAGACAGTTTCTTCTTACTATTCATTGCATATATGCATACATATATACACTGCCTGGCCAGAAGTATTGGGACAACATATTGCTTTACATCATAATAATACTAAATTGGTCTATCTATGGTAATACTAAGTAAATTACCAGAGCTAATAAAATCTGACGTCAAATTCGAAATCTAGATCCTCGAATGAATCAATTTATAAGCTTCCTATAGATTAATCCTTTCAAAAGCGCAATTACTAGCATATGGGTCTACTTGTGTCATTTGCTCTTGTGGTTATAAAGAATTGGCTTTATTGGAGAAACCCATTTTAGTATTATTCATGATGCAAAGCAATTTGGTGTTCCAATACTTTTGGCCAGGCAGTGTATATATATATATACACTGCCCAGACAAAAGTATTCGACCACCACGAAAACCTCCATACAAATAGTTTTAAAGTGGATCTATTCATAATGGAATATGTAATCAAACAGAAGAGGTATTCTATTTTTGATTTCAGATTCGTAAACAACACATCCGAATTACTAATTTTTGAAACTTTCAATACAAATACTAATTCTCATGTAGAAAATTATCAACCTCTGCCAATTTGTGTCACTAATCGCCATCATGTGACCATAGGCGTTGTAAACTTTATTTCCTACCCTTGGACTGCCTGGCCACAATAATCCAGGGCAGTTCAGTCAGTCAATCGGGCCGTATCTTCAGCTGATCCAGCGTTACCATCAGCCAAATGGGCCGTGAAACCTTGATCTACATAAGGAATTAGTAACAGCCAATTACCAGTACATAATAGCACTAAGCTTTTTACCGGGTAGTACACGGCATTCACTCTGGGCCGCCCGGCAATTGCCGGGTAACCGGGTGGGTTACGACGTCTATGGCTGTGACTCGGGACAAGTAGCATCAAGTATCAAAGGTAGATATTTATAATTTTGGGAGTTATTAATCGAGTTGAGGATCTCAATTATGAGCAATTAGAATGTGTAGATTAGGAATTAGAAATCAAAAATAGAGTATTTCTAACAGTTTGAGTACACATTCCTTTATGAACAGATCCATTTTAATACTATTTGTATGGAGGTTTCTGTGGTGGTCGAATACTTATGAACGGGCACTGTATATATATACAGTCGATTCCGCTTAATAGGGTCACTGTTTAATCGGGTCAGCCGCTTAATCGGGTCACTTTTGGCAGGACCGGAATAGCTCTCACACATAGAGGCTAATACAAAAATATTTTCGGTTAATAGGGTTCTCCGCTTAATCGGGTCAAAATACGCCCTGACCGACGTGACCCTATTAAGGGGAGTCGACTATATATATATATATACAGTCGAACCTGCTATAACGGCCACTCTATATAACGGTCACCTGTCTATAACGGTCACCAATGAACAGTCCCGTCCGAAATTCCATAATATTGAACCTGTGTATAGCGGTCACCTGCTCAACGCGGCCAGCGGCCACCAGTTTGTAGTCCCTTACGGCCCTAAAAACTGTGCATAACGGCCATTACTTGTCTATAACGGCCATCACCTTTTCACTTTTTTATGAGTTTATTACAGGACCTGTTACGAACGATAAACAAGTTTCTTGTAATTACTTCAAGTAATAGATTTCATAAAACTTGATATTTATTGCACTACGTTGATACCTTTGGGGATTAAGACAATCACCTGATATAACGGTCACCTGTGTATAGCGGCCAATTTTGTCGAGTCCCTTGGGTGGCCGTTATATACAGGTTCCACTGTATATATATATATATATCGATATATATAGTATACTATATAAATACACATTAATCGAGTTCTAATAGTTAGGATAATCTGAACATTTTAAGAGTAACTAAAATTTAATTAACGTAAGTTATTTGTAAAGGGTTTTCTAAAGAGCAACCTAGGTTGCAAAAATGAGCTAGTAACCTAGGTTGCTCGGGGAAAGTGTGGAGCAACCTATGATAAATAGTATTACCGCTTTTATTAATAGAATGATATTATGAATAGGCAAAAAGTTCTCAATAAAAGTTGATGATATTTTCAAGGAGAGAACCCCTTCTTGCCGCAATAGAAAATTATCGCTTTAAAACCTCTTCTTTCAATCTCCATGACAACAAATGAAATATGTCGAACCTGTTCAGAATTGAGGTTGCACATAATCCGGGAAACTATAGATTTGGATTTGAAATTTGATCTGTAGTTACATAGTTTGAAGCAATAAATCTTATATATTAAATGCTAGATTTTTTTTGTGTTTGTCCGAATTGATTGAAGAATTGGGAAGTTATAGAGATGTGAAAATTGGCATGTAGGTGTCAAATGATATGACTACGATTAAGTTCTAAGATCTAAACGAAATCTTAACATGTCTGCAAAAAAATGGAAAACAAATTTTCACACCTTTTCAATACAACACTATGTACGGCTTCACACTCACAATAGAACTCATTGTACGGCACTATGGTAGACTGTCATTGTTTTTAATACTTCAAAGCAATAACCTATAAAGATCTCAATTATATTATAGTGTATAACAATAAAAGAGGTCATGCATATATTTTCACACCTTTATATACATATTTTAACACCATTTGACGAATTTCGAAAATAATACTAGAGACTAGCTTCCAATGGTTGACATGGGTTGATCAAGTCGCACATGATGTGAATCCATATCTTGGAGCCAAATGAAAACACTGCGTTGGTACTCAGAAATTCATTAAGGCTTGGCTTGTAGAAATACCATCGTTACGTTATGATGAGACACTGGATTTGTGCTGGTGTTCTATCTGTGTTTGGGGACTGAGGGTTGACATGCTACCAGCAAATGAGAATAAAGACAGGGTTACCAGAGCAGTTTTGTTACAGGCTGGAATAATTGGCTGAAGGTAAGTCGAAGCTTCAGAGGCATACTGGAGCTGATTTCGGTTCACAACACAATTTGCATCACCACTTGCTATGTGTCAAGTGTGTCAGTGTGTCAATATCAGTGTGTCAAAAGTGTCAGGGAGTGACAGGGTTGGTTTGGATACCCTTATTTCTAGTACAAAACTCTAGGCAAGACAAGGCATGCCACTACGCTACCACGGTGAAGAAACAAATACCGCTAACATATGGCAAGTAGTAAACTTATCTCCAGTTTCAATGAGGAAGCAAAATCATACTTTGATGGCTTTTGGTACAAATTCATGTTTGTACCAATGCAGAATGAATTTCTTAGGATGTTGGGTGACAGTGTACTGGATATAATTGTAAATAAGTCAAATGGCCAGTTTGGGTTACATGTATCTTGGATGAAACTCAATACGTCGCAACCCTTGAGCAAGTTTGCATCTGCATGAGGTACGTCGATGAGACATATCTTAGTGTAAGGGAAGATTTCGTTGGAAACATGACAAATGGTATCACAGTTGTAGAACTCGACGATCTACTTATCAAGTTAATCAAAAATCTTGGTTTTGTAATGCAAAACTACCGAGGTCAGGCTTACGATTAACTTCAAATGTTTCTGGTTACAAATCTGGATTGCAGACATTAGTTCGGAGTCACTATCCAAAAGCCCTGCATTCCTATTGCGTTGGTCATAATCTGAAATTATTGCTGAACGATGCTGCAAAGAATGTCCTCCAGTGCGATTGTATAGTAAAGGATTCGGCAATAATATAAGTTTACTTCGGTAGGATTCGAGTTGCAAACTCTGAATACGGTAAAATTAGTAGCTCAAATATCCGTCCCATTAGTCCAACTAGATGGATTCTACGGTATCTGGTAGTAAATGCTGTTTGGAGATTTACGAGGATCTTCTTGACTTCCGAAGCATCTCTAGAGACAATGAAAACAAGGCTCAAGGATATGTACGAGAACTTCAGTGATTTGAAATATAATTTTGGGATGTGTATTCTATATAGCATATTTGGGCAGGTTCACTCAGTCCATAACGCAATCCAATCTGAATCACTGCCACTGGAAGAGTGTTCAAACACGTAGAATCACTGCATTGACCGCTGCATTAAAAACAGACGGAGACTCTGTGGATACCTTCACTGTATTCATGACTTACTGCAAGAACACGGCTTTAACTATTGGTGTCGATTTGCAGGCAGTTCCTAGAGGCATCGTGAAAAGAGTGAAGAGTGGAAACCGGGTGGACTGGGAAATTGATGATGTTTTCATTGAAAACTATTACCATAGTATTTAGAAAATTATGGATAGCTCTCTTGAAATATCGATGACAAAGCGTTTTAAAGGTAAGGCGATTGACATTGCCAGATATTTCCATGATATTTGTCAAATTTAGAAAAAGGTGCTGAATTTCCCAACATGAACTCTCTCAAAGGAGCTATACACTACAGATACCAATTGGTAGTTTTCGAAGATGGAGATGGTTCAATGGAAGCGAGTTAGCCTTCTATCCAAGTCCAACGTTGTCCAAACACAACTAGTTCGAAGTAGCTTCACCAGTATCTTGGAGATAATTCAGATCATCATATCATATGACCAAATTTTATGTCATTCCTCAACTCTACCTTCTTCTACCTTGTACGTCATGTTCTGCCGAACGGGGATTTAGTTGCATAAGACGTATCAATACATATCTTCCAAATGTAAGAAATATTAAATATACAGGGTGGCTTTTAAGGTCTTTCCCAAGCTTGATTAGGTATAAATTTCTTACACTCAAACAATCTTAGTTATTATGGTCTTTAGAGATTGTAATTCAAATATTCTCAATGATTTCAAAAGATTTTTCGAGCCTAAGACCTAGAACTGTGTTTTGTGGGGAAAATATGTGTCCTGGCACGCAGCGAAATTCGAGAATCAGGGTCACTGCTTCTGTAAAAAATGTCTCTATAATCGATTTTCCATGACGATTTAGCACCACTGATACCTTTCATTTACCCTGAAAATATTTCACAAATCCATTGAATTCATTATCAGAAACGAGATAAGTCATTATTTCACGTGTTCAAATTAGGTATATTTTGCAAAATCACCCAAAATGGCACTTTTTTTCACATCACCAAAAATCTGATCCAAATGGTTCTCAATATATACTGATCTAAACATCCTATTTTTCTACAAATTTAGAGTGTTCGAGGAAAATGTGAGAGCTAATTTGTCCAAGAATGTGAAGACTCTAGAAAGATAATTCGAAAAGCAGTGGCCCTGATTCTCGAATTTCTCTGCGCGCCAGGACACATATTTTCTCCACAAAACTCACCATACAAAACACAGTTCTAGGTCTTAGACTCGAAAAATATTTTAAAATCATTGAGAATATTTGAATTACAAATCTGGAGAGACATTGCAGCCAAACTCAACTCAGTGCAAGGCAAAGGCAGAGCTGTAGAGGATATTAGGAAAAATGGACCAACCTAAAGCTAAATGCAAAGTCCAAAGTTGATGGAAGCTTTAGGGAAGCCAGAAAGACTGGAGGGGGTACAAACACTGCTGGGCAGGTAGAGGATGAAGATATGCAAATCCTATCAGCAGATAGAAGTATTTTTGCTGACTCTGCAGATCGGGTAACAGAGATGTTCCAAAACACTCCTGCTTTTAGTGGAATTTCAGGTGCTGCTGATCTTTTTCAAGCACCAGCAATAGCATCAACAGTATCAGCTGCAGGTCCCGATGAATTTGAAGATACTCCAATTTTAGAGTCTCCAGAAATTGAAATCCCGAAAACATATAAGGCATCAAAGAGAAGTCGGAAGAGAAGGCGAACTGTTGATGAGCAAGATGATTCGATCTGAACTCTTGAAGGTTGCAGACTTACTTCCATTACAGCAGGAAGTTTTGTTTCAACAGATGGCTGTATTCTCAGCACAGCTGCAGTTGATAGAAGAACAGAGGGACAATTATCGATTGAAACGTCAGAGACTGCTGGAAAAATCATTGTAAATAGGAAAATAGGATCAAAGTGATTATTATCAGTCATGTGAATCAATATATAAAGCATGTCTCTATAATTATGCATGTTAGAATTAGTGTAAGATTATATAATCAAAGAATGTATGTTAGTTTATTCATACAAACCCAAGACGAATTTGACACGAATTATAGCATGTGATACATGTTGCGATGTTACACACAATAAGAGAAATGTTTTAAAATATTTAAATTTTATTTCAAGTCTAATATCAATCAAGATAGACTCAATGTTCGGCAGAAGTAAGTTTGAACAACATTTATGGAGTAATTAGTGAAAATCGAATTAATTCCAATACTTAAGACACCGCCCTAGGTTGCTTAAAGTTCGGTCTTAAGATCGAACTTAAATCTTAGTGAATACCAATCTTAGTGAATACCAATCTTAGTGAATACGACTTAAGATCGAACTTAAGACTTATGCACTAAGATCGATCTTAAGTTCTTAGTGAATACGATTAGTGAATACGTCCTATTAAAAACATCATTACGGAATCTCAATATAATACTTGCAGAATAAGGATTTTCAATCCAAACAATTGATATCGCTAAAATTAACTTGATTTACAAGTACATTATAATAAAACCCAGTTTAACACACAAAAGGGGGTTTTTGCCCAGCCCAGTGTTAACCCGGGGGTGGGTTAAATTAGCCAACCCTGAATATACCTAAATCATCAGTATAAATGCGATTAAATGCTTGTGAATGCTTTTATTTTCCTAAAAAATCATTTTACACTGATCTCAACATTTAAACTTAAAATCCCTATATCTCAGGGGCCTTATTCTCAGATCGACCTTGGTTAATAATTACATACTAAGTTTTTGTTTCATTTTTGACACCATAGAAACTAAGTATTTAATAGCTTGGCCAATCAAAGGGTATTTAGAGATAGGTCAAATGACTAATCCCATCGATTCATTCAACGATATTGAATTTATAATTATTATTATCATATTACTCGTAACATGTTCATTATTCAGCAGCTTCCTTCTTACCTAAGATATTGAGTGACGAAGACATTTTTGTGGTAATTACTGCAAATCAAATCAATGTCGTAAAACCATACTACAGCTAATGGTGACTCTTCAACAAATAAATAGAGTTCTAATCCTTACTATTTAAAACTCGATTAATGTTTGTGTATATATATATATATGTAACGAATTGATTGAAGAAACTGCCAGGCGCAGAAAGCTGATTTTTGGCACGTGGGAGTTTTTTGGCTATGGCTCCAGTAAGTTCTGAGCTCGGGGCAAAATGTCGACTCATCATGGAATTATGACGTCATTGTCACATTTTTAAAAGTTAAGCAACACAGTTATTCGAGCATAACTCAGCCATTATAGGAGATAGAAGGCTGAAATTGTAATAGAATCTGTATACTAACATACCTCACAAATGATGCAACTATCATCAAAAAATGATGACTCATCACTTTGTTATGACGTCATCATTACTCTTCAAAAAAAATTTAATATTGTCAAATTTGGTGATTTTTCGAGTGATAGCGATTATAACAGTAGGACAGACATATTTATAGATGCTATCTCCCTTATAATTAACCAATGTGACCTCAGGCGACCGAAGGGAGCCTCCGGCGGACACGAAGTGTCCGCCAGCCGCGCAGCGCAAGCAAGCGAAGCGCGCTTGTTGCGATAAAATTGGATCGTATTGTTCTTACCAATAATTAATATAACATTTATTTTCACATCTTTCCCTTTGCAAGGAAATAAAATAATATTTTCTTAATAAAATTGTGAGTTAAGTCAGCTTCGAAGTCGGCTTCAAAATATATTAATTTAAATTAAAAATTAAGTAAATACTTGTTTTTACTCAGTTTAAGCATAGCATTCTATATTCTAAGGCAATGGCACTCACCAAAAAATTGGCACCATGGATTGGTTAAATACTTCAATCCTATAACCGCTAATTAAATAACTGTTATTATCAACAATATAATTATCCCATATTGTGAGTTCATGGTTGTTTAAATATTCATTTTGAAAATATTATGTAACCACAATATTTATATTTACTCCACATACAACACTAGTGTATTACAATAATGTATTATTTTGCTGCATATTATTTTTATTACTCATTTATAATACCTCACTTGACTACACTAATTGCATAAATCATTATTTGGACGAGATGTCTTGTCTCGTGCCTGACTCGACTTCCAATTACAGAGGAGTAGAACACTTCATGAAGTTCTTCAATTTCCCAAAGATGGTGCTCTTCGTGAAAATGGTATTGAGCCATTCCAAGACGTGTGAATACTACCAGAACAACAAGATCCCGGGCGAGTGATTTCTTAAGTAATGTAGTTAATTATTCAAGAATCATGCATATACATACTCAAGTTGGGTAGAAACAATTTACTGAATTTAAAAGACAAAAAAAAGTGTTGCCTTCCCCAAATTTAGTAAATGCAATCCTCGTTACTACAAAAACGTGGGCATGAGTACCTTTTTTTTAATTCGGATAAGTGCAATTTAACTAAACGTGCTCCAAATTAACATCGGGACATTTCGCCTTTCCAACCTGACAAGCCTGCTGGTTGTCAGGTTGAAAAGGCGAAATGTAATTTTGGCCCTTAAGATTTTCCATTAGTCAACTTCAGCCGGACTGTTAGCTTATATCATGGATAAGAACAGTGTAGACCAGAACTAAACTGTTGAGTTCTTGAAATTCGTTAATGATGTTTAGAAAATGTTCAATGTGAATTGGGTAGGGAAGAATAGTCGTTTAACGACGATCATAGGCGTAACTATTTTGTTTTTTTCACGGTTAGCTGGGGTGGCGAGATTTGTACACATATATCAAACTAATGTGGCATGCCACCCCAAGTCAACATAACATTTAGGTCTGGGTGGCACGCTACCCCTGCCATCCCTTGGAGTTACGCCTATGACAACGATGTATCTGCATCCTCAGCAGAAATTTAAAAGAATTATTCTGGCCCTTCCCGTACACATACTAATATTATTCATTTGGCATGTGCTACTATGAAACTAGAACATTGTATACACTTCTAATAAAGTTAAGACCTATATATAATGCACTAGTATTGAAACAAGAGAATAGTAAACTGGGTAAATTCAAGAACTTATTTAATACCCTAACCGGACAAAAGTATTTGAAATTCTTAAAATTTTCCATCATAACTAGTTATAAAGTGGATCTATTCGTGGAGAGATATGTAATCAAACTGTAACAGATACTGTAATTTCGATTTCAAATTCATATTCTACACATACGAATTACTCAGGTTTGAAGCCTTCTATTACTATATTCATTCATAAGTTGAATTATTATCAATCTATGTAACTTTGTGCTACTTGTCACTCCCATTACCATAAGACATGATAACCAGTAGTGGCACAAAGTGGCATAGTTTGATGAATCTTAACCTTGGAAGTGAATTAATCAATATAAGGCATCTAACCTGAGTAATTCGAATGTGTAGAATATTAATTTTAAATCGAAATTATAATATCTATAACAGTTTGATTACATTTCACTCATGAATAGATCCACTTTATCACTAATTATGATGGAAGATAGTAAGGATTTCAAATACTTATGTCCGGTTAGAGTATATTCTTTGTTTATTTAGTCAACTTCACAGACTGTAGAAGTCCGGAATGTGTGACTATATAATCAAGTCAAGTCAAGTCAAGTATGTCCCTCAAGCTAAGTCAAGTCTGTCCCTCAAGTCTCAATATATGTGATTAACTATTCTTTTGATATTTTGTATCTATTAAGTATTAAATAATTCGACTATGTGCATTAAAAACCAAATAATATATCTCATTTCAATTGTTCTGATATAATAGTTAGTTTGTTAGGGTGGGTGAATGCCTAAATTGATGGAAAATTGAAATATCAACAATATCAAAATTATTGGTTTTGAAGTATTTAACCAATCCATGGTACTAATTTTTGGGTGAGTGCCATTGACTTAGTATATAGAATGCTATGTTTTAAGTTAAGTTATGTTTAAGCCGATCTGAGAATAAGGCCCCAGGAATTTAAAATTTTTAAATTGACCGTAAATCAAAATTGGAATAAAATAAAAGTGACATCGATTATAGCAGTTAGACAGACTTATTTAGAGATGCTTACTACCTTACAATTAATCAATGTGAGCCTAGACACCTAAAGGACGCCTCCGGGGGATACTTTGTGTCCTCCAGCAGCGCAGCGGATGCGAGCGAAGCGCGATTATATTAATTTAAATATATCTAATTTTTATTGCTGCTAACACCGAATTCAGTCATAGAAATTGGCATCCAGATTCAAAAAAGGTAATTAAAGTTGCAGAAATGTTATAATACCTGTATAATAGCGTTAGATTTAATTAAAATGTCAGATATTTGATATAGGTTTAGTAAGAGCAGTGTCTAGTTGTGTGGCTTCCAACTGAAATCGAATCAAGGCACCATTGTATTCATGAATTAATGAATAATTCGAATAATTCATAATTCATCAAGCCTGAGAAGAATTATTCAAAAAAGTTTTTACAAGAAAATATCGTGATTATATTGAATGAATTTTTCGAATAATTCATAATTCAAGTTTCTGAATTATTGGAATAATTCATAATTCCTGAATTATGAATCATTCCAATAATTCATATTTTAAGAATTATGAATTATTTGAATTATTCCTTAATTCCTTAATTTGTCAACTTAGCTTATGATTGACTAATTCATGCTTGAATTAGGAATTATTCGAATAATTCATAATTCTTTGCCATTTTTTAATGAATTAGTCAACTTAAACCAGCAGTGCTCGACAAAATCAAAATGTGTGATGGTTATCTTAACCACCATTTGACTTTTCCTCCGTTAGCCACCACGCTCAGGAATTTGGTCACTTATCGTTAAATTTTGGTAGCTATCGCCACTAAACGCCAGATTTGTCGAGTACTGCTGATAAGACTCCATAAATTTGGACAAAATATCAATGTTTTCTAATATCAAATGAAATAATGTTGGATGTGTGAAACACTAGATACAAAGAACATTTTTTTAACAGGGAGGGGGGGGGGCAGTGCCCCTGTTTTGAAATCCGACGGAAATATTCTACAAGTCCCATTCGAGACAGAAAATATTTTTAACAAAGTAAAAGAAAGTCTTAAATGTATGCTAAAATACAAGTTTATTCAAGCTATTTCAAGTTTTATAGTCATCTATTTAAGGAACTACTATCAAAACATAATTCTGCAATAATGACACTTCAGTTTGATAGAAAGAAATTTAACGAGTACTTATTTCAAAGAAAAAACCGAAATCATGTAAACAAATTAAGTAAATATTTCAGAAAATTTGGCTTAAGTTCAATTTTATCCACTTTCATTAGGTCCTCCAATTGCTAGAATTCCGGGGTCTCTGACCTTAGACATTAGGTGGTACAGTGACGGATTAACAGGACATCGAGGAAAAATCAAAGCCAATAACTAAGTCCTAATTTTTAGTGAGTTTCCGGTAGGGAGATGCCATTATGGCATAGACGGAGTATCTCGTCCGTCCGTATGTAGGCATGGATGTATGTCCGTACGTGCGCAACTGCGAAATCTAAAAGTCCGATTTTTAGCAAATTTCTCATGTAGGATCTCTTTAAGGTGTTTAAACTAAAAGCGAGTTCACAATAGCTTATATAGGGTGTTTTAATATGGTGATTCCAAATTTGACACTGTGAATGCTCTAAAATGAGCATTTCCCGATGTATTCTTATAGCCACTTGATGGAGCTGCACTATCGGTCTGTCGACAGGGGCGGTCATAGGAATTTTCCAAAACGGGGCGAGGCGGGGCCAAAGAAAAAATATCCGGGGCCTTACTATGATTTTGGCTTAGGTCGTCGAATGAAATCCGGGGCCGCAGAATCATACCAGGGGCAAATGCCCTGGATGCCCCCTCCCTGGGACCGCCCCTGTCTGTCGACTGACATTTTTTATAATTAAATTCAAATTTGAAACAAAATTTCCACTTTAGTTAAGGATCGAGTACTGAGTAGAGGTCAAATTTGAAAAATTGAGAAAAAAGCACTGTTTCAGAAGTGATGAAGATGAAAAATTTGACATTATTCACGAAAAACCCGACCAAGGATCCTTTAAAAACCTATATATACCTAAAATACCCAAATGACAAAATAAATTTGGATTCAATTTTTCACAAAGTTATCAACCTAAAATCCTTAGTAGCAACACTATTCATTAAATTAAAAAAACCTTAGTGATAATATCCTGTCGAACAAATGTACCTGACTTATCCAATCAATATCTGTAAATACACTGCCTGAACAAAAGTATTCGTACACCCCATAATTCCCCATACAAATAGTTAATACTGATTTATTTAGCGAGTCAAGGTATTCAATTGGTAAGATACGCTTAATTTAACTTCAAATTCGAATGACTCACTTTTTAATCTTTAAACTTTTTACACTCCAACAAGGTCAAAAAATTTCAAACTGTGGCACCTCATACCACCAATGCCACCATATACAATGGTGATCACTCGTGACATGTGGCATAGGAAAGCAAATACAGAAAATAATCTTGAAGAAGAGTAATTAAGTTAAAAACTTATAAAGTGGGTAATTTGAATGTGGAGAATTCGAATTTGAAGTTAAATTTAGGGTATCTCTTACCAATTAAATACCTTGACTCGCTAAATAAATCAGCATTATAACTATTATGGGATGTACGAATACTTTTGTTCAGGCAGTGTGGGTCAACATGCAATACTATAGCAATTTACAGTCCTCTATTAAAAACGATTGCAACCGGAGGATATATAAATCGATCAACTTTTTTATTTGTATTCGGTTAGAGTAACCGAATATTATCATCAGTATTCGTATTCGGTTGGGGTAACCGAATGTCATCAGTATTCGTATTCGGTTGGAGTAACCGAATAGTATCAATATTTCTATTTTATTAGGGAACTAATAATCATATTGATATTTTGATCAATCTGATTCAACCTTACTTAAAGGGAACCTTTCAAGAATCGACACATGCAATGTAATTGAGGGGCAAGTGTTTCATCTTTTTGAGTCGGTACATTTTTTAACTAATGAATGCTTTTTGAGTTATGCTGACACCAAAGATTTGAGGTCTGGAATTTTGTTAAAATGTGAATTCGAAGTTTACATTTAATTAAATAAAAAGGCCTTCAATGAGTTTTTTGTGGTATTTTGGTTCTACAAATTTCAGACTCATAACCGTCAGAAAGTGTTATTGCTTTTACAATTTTCAATTTTGATCTCTTCACCATGGTTTAACCTTTATTAAATGAGTATGCATCTGAAAATTAATTGCAAATGGCACATATACCTCGATTTGTTTGAAAGAGTGGAGAGATGTTATACACTTTCCCAAGAAATGAAACCCACAAGTTTTCAGAAGAATTATGAATAGTTACCTCAGACGGCGTATACATCCTCTGGTTTAATGTGAGTGGAGAATCCATACAACGAAGAGATAAATAAACAATTTAAGACAAAAAATTTAACGCTAATTAAGGTCAAAAATTAAAATGTATAAAAACCTTTATTTTATATCCCTATTTTATTTCTTGTAGAGACAGAAGCACATTAATAACATAAAGAATATCCTAGAGCTAAATGTATTTTAATCAGAATTAGAAAGAATGGTTTGACATACCCATCTTATGTAAAAAGTTATGTTGATGTAAAAGAGGTCTAAGGTTGGTATTTCCATAGCCTACTATAATAAGGCCTCAGAGTAACTTGCGAATTTGGCACTAGGGATGCAGTAGAAGATGGATGAAGAAATACATGAACTGCCTTAAATCATTAACAAAGCACAATAGAGCTTAAAAATGTATTACCAGCATATATATGGTGTTAAAGCACCCATATGCTATGTTAAAATTTAGATTAGTCATCAAATGATTGCGCAACAGGCTATATTTGGGTGAAATTTAGTGATTTTCAGAGGTCGTTTAAGGGCACTTCAAAGTGTTTTTATTATTAGGTTTTTCGCATAGAACTGAGAAGTGAATGTGTTAATACGAAAGATTTGGAATTTTTTCATTGAATGTTCTTACATTCCAGTGTTGCTATGGAAACGTGTTTTGGTCAGTTGGGGCTAGTTCTTGAAAACAGCGATAGCTAGACATTCAAATTTAATCCCATTTGATAGCAAATAGGCTATTTCCTATTAAGCTATAATACAATTTCTATGTCTTAATTCAATAATTTACGAGTTATTAGACAATATATTAAATTGGTCACATTTGGTAATTTGTCGAATATCTCGTAAACCATTGAATTTAGACACAGAAATTGTATTATAGCTAAATAGGAAGTAGCCTATTTGCTATCAAATGGGATTAAATTTGAATATCTAGCTATCGCTATTTTCAAGATATAGCCCCAACTGACCAAAACCCGTTTCATAGCAACACTGGAATGTAAGAACATTCCATGAAAAAATTCCAAATTTTTGTATTAACACATTCACTCTCAGTTCTATGCGAAAAACCTTATAATAAAAACACTGAGAAGTGCCCTTAAACGGCCTCTGAAAATCACTAAATTTGACCCAAATATAACCTGTTGCGGAATCATTTGATGACTAATCTAAATTTTAACAACGGATATGGGTGCTTTGACACCATATTTATATATGCTGGTAACATTCCTAAGCTCTATTGTGTTTTGTTAATGATTTAAGGCAGCTCATGTATTTCTTCATCCATCTTCTACTGCATCCCTGGTTAAGTTACTTTTAGGCCTTATATATAGTAGGCTATGGTATTTCCTATGAGCATTTTGTTTTTTATCAAAAATTTGCCAAAAGTCCTTTCTAATCATTTTTAGATCCCTAAGGGGTTCTAAACATTTTCAGAATTTCAATGCTAATATTTCGCCAACTTAGAGCCGCTTGTACCTCCTGGTGTCGGCCAAAGAAGGACACATTTTTGAAGTGAAATGTCTCATATCCGTAACTTCCTTGAACCATGTCAGATCATTTTAATGCTAAATTCGTGCTCAGCACTAAATTTCCAGCAATTTGATATATATTTTAGACACAATTGGAGAATTTTTTGGATGTGGGTTCAAAGCAACGGCCAGGAATGTGAAAAAATTCCTGGCCATTGCTAGGCACGGACAACCAAAAATTATCCAAATATGGTCAATATATATATCAAAATGCTGGAAATTCAATGCGGGGCACGAATTCAGAATCAAATGATGATCTGACATGGTTCAAAGAAGTTATTGATCTGGGATTCCGGCGGATACTATCGAATGTGGTAATAATAAATCCTATTTTCTGAGACTTTTTTTTTCAGGAATTATAAATGTGATAACTTTTAGCAAATTCAACATAGAAGCGAAAACTCAACGGTTTTTAATAGATTTCGAAGAGTAGAACATACTGAACAGACAGAATTTTGATATTACGAATAAAAATGAATTATGAAAAAAAAGTGTCAAAATCGCTAAAAAAATGTCGGGTATTTTAGTGTGAATTTTTAACAATTTTCAAAATTTCAAAAATCTGTCTGTTCATTTAGATAGAACATACATTTATGAATGAATTTTAAAATTTTCTAAAGGGTTGTAAGAATACTGTATCCAATTTCTTCCTTGTAAATTGACCAATTTTTAAAAAAAAGTTTTCATCTGTTGAATTATTCCGATTATTAATGCAGTTTTGCAGATAACGCTGCGATTCAAATCTGCACTGACAAAATTAAATGAATCGGTTGAAAAAGTCAAAAGTTAGCTATTATAGGAAAGGCCAAAGTTAAGACTTTTTGACCAAATTTTACCGAAAACACTTGGCGTTTCAAAAAATTCCCTTCGAACACATATGTCAAGAGTTTTCATTCATTAAATTTCAGGTGTTCATTTGGAAATACGCCACGTGTGGCTCCTCATTTATTAGTCATAAAATTCAAAGTTCTTCATGTGGTTTTAAGGATACAGCCCTCGAAAAACCTTGCCTGGCGTAAAAAAAAAGCGTCAAATTTTTTTTATTGCTAATTTCATTGTATTACTGATCGGTCTACCATCTGATAGCACTATTTGGACTGTTTTTTTTGTTTTTTTTGTGAGATAACCCCTAAAGTTTAGCGTTAATAAAAGTGTACAGAAAAATTGGAGAACTTTTGATGATTATTTTGAAAGTTCAGGCCTTGGACTTCGCAGATTCGTTCAAAAACCCCCATTTACGGTCCAAAAAGAGATATCTCTCTATCTCTGTAAATATAAGTCTAAATTCTTAGTTCTCATTTCCTAATATACTTTTTATGAGTGTACATATATGATTCTTTGATAATAATTGCACTACACCCTATGAAATGTTAAGTTTTAGATTTTTGTCATATGATGGCGTAGCATTTTCGAAAATCCTAACTTCGAAACTAAAAGTCGTAGACTTTCGCTCTAACTTCCTAATATACTTTTTGAAAGCTTTTTATTAATTCTAAACTGATAGATTATACTTCGCAGTGCCAGGAATATGAATTATTATTTACAATTATCTCATAATATTCGGAGTTAGGGGCCTCAAGGAAATTTGTGGATTTTCAGGGTACTTTTGCTATTTTTTGTAAATATTTGGTTCTAATATACCTAAATCAGCAGTATGAATGCGAATAAATGTCTGTGAATGCTTTTTTTCATTATTAATAACTCATTTTACATTCTTCTTAACTTCTACACTTAAAATTTCTATATCTCTTGACATTAAAATTTCAAAATTGACCGTCTTTATAGAATTATTTCTCAAATTTGGTTTGATATAGAAGTTTGAAAATTTCAAGTTTTGTTTCATTTCATTAGGCGATGAACGGAGGACCACCATTTTTTGATATATTCTAACTCGGTGATTATATTCCTGATTTCCCCAAAAAACAGAAATTTCTCGCCGTTTTTTGGCCCTTTTTTCTCGGACTACGAAAAAATTTACAATTTTTGTCATTTTAACTTTCATCTGGTCATATGAAGTTGCAAATATGGTACGATTTTGGAATCATTTGATTCCTTGGTATGTCCTAAACAATTCCTTGAGTGCCCAAATTTCTGCCATTAAGATGTGCTAACGGAAAACGAAAAAAACAGACTTTGAGACACTTTATCTCAAAAACTAGAGATGAGAACCAAAAACGGTTTGGAATGTGCCAGTATTTCTTGATGGAGATACCTCCCCACGCTTAACATCTCTTATAGCTCTACTTTCATCGTATGCTGTAAGACAAATCATGTTTTTTCGAGGGCGGTATCCTTAAGCTGGGGAATAAATTGTTTATGAAATGGTATACTACCACTTTTGTCCCATTTTAGGGGGAGAAAATTTGGAAAAAATCTACTTAAAGTTGCATAATTAATTTTTATCACTGGTTATTGTACTGAACACCTCCCGTTTACTTCATCACACATATAGTCTTAACTATTTGACCTTGTAATGATATTATTCCACGAATTCAAAAAAATATCACCAAATTCATTTTTAAGCCATTTTCAATGGGGAGATTCCAATTTTTCAACAGTCACCTAAACCACGTATATAAATCGAACGTACCTATCACAACAATCCTATATGCAAATCGAAAGCTGATCCCCTGAGCTATACAATGGACAAATCGAAAATAGTATATTTTCACTAACTTCTGAATACAGATCACGGCTCAGTACTTATGAAATGACCTAAGTACGAATTATCAGTAGCAGAACAGAAAGGGGCGAGTGGCTTCTTGTTAGAGAACATAGTATTCCAGATGACATACATTATCCCACCAATATCAGTAGAAGCTGAACTAGTATTTTTCATCAGCTGCATACCTTTGTAATAAGTTGAGGACCAAACTTAATGATGAGTCTATAGATACTCTATGTTTAATTCGAAACAATGAGAAAAATAATAACGATTAGTATATTAATATCACTGAAACATTAGCATTAGTTCTTATTAATTTTTAATTTTTCTTGTTTTATCATCATTCTACTACTAATCCTAGATATGGTATTATAAATATGGTATATTATATGACTTAAATCTATCCCCTAAACAAATTTATAGGATCATACAAACTGTTCCATCAATCCCGGGATTGAATGCGATACCAATCCAGAAATCCCGGGATTGGGATCCCTACTAACGCAATTGCAGAATTTTAATTCACAGTTGGCCTTGATTTTATTGACCAATAGGGATTAGATCTAACTCAATGCACAGGGACTTAGAATCGGGATGAGGATTGGTGTGGCCTTCTTTGAACTATGACGCAGGATTGGTAGGGCTATTTTGACAAATTGTATTATGGCTAATAGAAGACAATAGCCTTCGACAAGTTATTGGGATATGACCATGACCATACGCCAATGATGTATCTACATAAATCATCATCATGGCCGGCGCCATGTTCTCATCGGCAGTGGGTGTCCTAAAAGGGAGTTCCCTGAAAGTGGGTGTCCATTTATGGAGGGATATATATTGTACAATATGATAAAACAGGACGCAGTGGGTGTCTGGACACCCAGGACACCCCGGTGGCGCCGGCCCTGATCATTTCACCCATAAATTTTAAATCTGATTAGCTGAGATACAAGAAGAATTTACAACGCAATTTCAGAAATACAACATTATGCAAAAAAATAATCAAGCGAGAACTCCATGATTACTAAATGATATTCAATAGGGTTGCGGTGCTAGGACACCTTGCCGAATGACATCTTCCCGAATGACATCTTGCCGAAAGACATCTTGCCGAAAGGACATCTTGCCGAATGACATCTTGCCGAAAGGACATCTTGCCGAAAGGACTTTTTGCCGAAAGACACCTTGCCGAATGACATCTTGCCGAAATATTTCAGACATAAAGCATATGCAACGCTTCCAATGCGCACTATCGCCTTACAATTACGTAAACTCATGCGAGATCGATTTAACAATAGGAGTATAGACAAACGTATTTAGAGATGTTGTCTCCGTTTAATGACCCCAGGTGCCTCCCGCGGACACAAGGTGCCCGCCATCTGTGTAGTGCGCAAACAAGCGAAGCGCGCCTGTGTCAGGAAAAGATTAGACTGATAAGATTTAATAATGAAGTGTAGTAACATGTATAAGTAATCAAGATTGAATAATAAAGGATAATTAGTAAATAATAATTAATTATGATGAATATTCAAGATGCCAAATTATAAACCAAATCAAATTGTTTGGTTAATCGGATAATTTGTCAACCAAATAATTTGCATGCTTTCTAAACACATTCACATGTTCTTACATGAGATGGTCGGAACATTATATATATATATATATGTAACGAATTGATTGAAGAAACTGTCAAACCCAGAAAGCTGATTTTTGGCATGTGGGAGTCTTTTGGCTATGGCTCCAGTAAGTTCTGAGCTCAGACAAAAATGTCGACTCATCATGGAAGTATGACGTCATTGTCCCATTTTAAAAAGTTAAGCAATACAGTTATTTGAGCATAACTCAGCCGTAATACGAGTTAGAAGGCTGAAATTTTAATAGAATCTGTATACTAACATACCTCACATATGATGCAACTATCATCAAAAATGATGAGTCATCACTTTGTTATGACGTCATCATTACTCATCAAAATTTTAAAAATGGATAAATTTGGTGATTTTTCGAAGGATATAGATTATAACAGTAGGACAGACGTATTTAGGGATGTTATCTCCCTTATAATTAATCAATGTGACCCCAGGCGCCCACAGGGCCTCTGGCGGACAAAAAGTGTCCGGCCAGCCGCTCAGCACAAACAAGCGAAGTGCGCTAGTACTAATGATTTATGCATATTCGAACCAAATATTTCCGTTAAATAGCAAAAGTACACTGAAAATCCACAAATTTTCACTAACACCGAATATTTTGAATAATTGTTGAGGCCCCTAACCCCGAATATTTTGAATAATTGTGAATAATAATTCATATTCAAGCAGTACGAAGTATAATCCATTAGTTTAGAGTGAATAAAGAGCTTCCAAAAAGTATATTAGGAAGTTAGAGCGAAAGTCTACGACTTTTAGTTTCCAAGTTAGGATTTTCAAATAATGCTACGTCATCATATGACAAAAATCTAAAACTTGCATTCCATAGGATGTAGTGCAATTATTATCAAAGAATCATATATGTACCCTTATAAAAAGTATATTAGGAAGTGAGAACTAAGAATTTGGGTTTAGAATAACAGAGATAGAGAGATATCACTTTTTGTAACCTAAAAGGGGGTTTTTGACCGAATATGGGAGGTCCAGGGCCAGAACTTTCAAAATAATTATCAAAAGTTCTCCAATTTTTCTGTATACATTATTAACGACAATTGTATTCATTATTTAGCATAATAGCCACATTTGTATACATTTTTAATGATTAGATTCGGCGTTTTCTAAAATATTCAAAGTTCTAAATTGAATTTGTGTTACAATCAAGTCAATGATAAGTCGAGAAATATTTATTTTTTGACAAAGGAATGTTTGAGGAACCTATATATTTCATATAGCCTTTCATTAAAGATTATAATATATTATTCATCTTCAATAGTATTTAAGATATGATATTGGCACTATAGAGAGATATTATGCCCGAACTTTGCCTATAACATGCGATATCTCAAGAACAAATGGTCGGATCCGAACAATTTATTTAAACGATCAGAATTTTATTTCTGATCCAATAATTGCCAAAGATCTAATATCAAACAGCCGAATTTCCGACCATAATATAAATGAACTTCCTTTTAGAGCTATTTTGATTGGATTTTATTTGACCTTTCTTCTAAATCTTTGCTATATAGTATAATCCTAATGAGGGCAAAACACTTTTGAGGTCCATATCATTAAGGATACCGCCCTCGAAAAACATCGCCTGACATAAAAAAAAAAGGTGAAATTTTTTACTGTTAATTCCATCGGATTATTGAGTAGTCTACCATCTAATCGTACTTGTTGGACGGTATTTATTTTGATATTCTAGAAATGAGCACCTAAAGCTCAGTAGTACTAAAAATCGGATAGTTATTCGTGGTTTTGCGGCGGAATCATCAATTATTTTCCAGCTTATCTGATATTTTTTCAATTATATGAACCTCAAAATGGTTTTGGTCCCTTGAAATATTATAAAACAGATGAATTTAGAAAAAGAGGCACTTAAAATCCAAACAAAAATATCTTTATGAGGGACTTCATTCCTAAAATGCTCGGGAAATGACCGTTGTGATATTAGCTATTGTGTATAGAAAAGAATTCTGAATATTTTAAAAAAAAATTTGTTCAGATCCGACCATTAGTTCGTAAGTTATAGTATATTGTATGTAAAGTTCGGAGATCAAACCTCTCTATGGCCCCGAAAGTGCTCGATGTCAATGCTTAAAAACTATTGATGATATGTAATCTATTATAATCTTAAATGAAAGGATATATATGATAATATATAGGTTCCTCAAACATCTCTTTGTCAAAAAGTAAATATTTCTTGACTTATCATCGATTTTATTGTAACACAAATTCTATGGAGAACTTTGAATATATTAGAAAATGGCGAATCTTGTCATGAAAGAAGTTCCCAAAAGTAGCTATCATACTCAAAAAACAATGCAATAGTCACTAGCAATGTATACAGAAATTTTGAAGCACTCAACATGATTATTTTTGAAGTTCAAAGCATTTATCTCTAAAATTCGGTCAAAGCCCCCCATTTATGGTCCAAAAACAGATTCCTCCATATCTCGGGAAATATACACCCAAATTCTTAGCTCTCAATTCCTAATATACTTTTCAAGACGGTATATATCTGATTCATAAATAATAAGTGTACTACATGGAATGGAATGCTAAGTTTTAAATTTTTATCACGTGATGACGTAGCATTTTTCGAAAATCCTAACTTGAAAACTAAAAGTCGTAGACTCTCGCTCTAACTTCCTAATATACTTTTTAGAAGCTCTTTATTCATTCTAAACCGATGAATTATACTTTGTAGTGCTAGGAATATGAATTATATTCCCTAATTGGTTCAAAATATTTGGGGTTAGAGGCTTCAAGATAATTTGTAAATTTTCAGCATAATTTTGCTATTTTCACCAAAATCTGTTGGAATACATTTAATTTATTTGTATACATGCGATTAAATGTCCATGGACGCTTTTATTTATCGTTAATAGCTTTTTTTACATTGTTCTTAACATCAAAACTTCAAATCCCTATATCTCGGGACTTTAAAATTCCAAAATTGACCGTCTTTCCAAAATTTTAACTCAAAATTGCCTTGAGTTAGAGGTTTGAAAATTTCAGGAGTTGTTCCATATCATTAGGCGATGAGCGTAGGACCACTCGATTTTCGATATCTTATAAATTTGTGATTTTATTGCTGATTTCCAAAGAAAATCGGACTTTTTTCGCCGTTTTTTGGCCCTTTTTATTCGGACACCGATAAAATTTACAATTTTTCTATTTTATACTTTCTTCTGGTCCTATGCAGTGGTAAATATGATAGACTATCTATAAATTTTCGAAGCATTTGATCCAAACATGTGCTTTAAAAAAATCACAGAGTGGAGGAGGGCTTACCATTAAGATGTGCTAGGGAAGAGCGGAAAAAAACCGACTTTGAGACGCTGTAACTCAAAAACTAGAAATGCGAACCAAAAACTGTTTGGCATGTGTCAATATTTTTTAATTGCACTACCTGCCCACGCTTAAAATCTTATATATCTCTGTTCTTGATATATGCTGTAAGCCAAACCTAAGGATTTTTCACGGGCGGTATCCTTAAAAAAATATCAAATAAGTAAGAAAATAATTGATGAATGCGTCAAAAACCTCCAATAATTTTTCAGTTTTTAGTAACGCTAAACTTTTGGTGGTTAACGCTTAAAAATCAATAAAAATATTGTCCAACTAGTACAATCAGATGGTAGACCGCTCAGTTATACAATGGAATTAACAAGAAAAAATTTTGCCGTTTTTTACGTCAGGCAAAGTTTTACGAGGGCGGTATCCTTAATGATTCGTGCCCAGCACTAAATATCCAGCCATTTGATATATCCTTACTATTAAAATCGATTTTCGATTTATGTTAATAGTACAAGCGCGCTTCTCTTGATCGCGCTGCGCGGCCGGCAGACACAAAGTGTCCGCCAGAGGCGCCTTGCGTGCGCCTGTGATCACATTGATTAATTATAAGGGAGATGACATCCCTAAATACGCCTGTCCTACTGTTATAATCGATATCGCACGAAAAATCACCATATTTGTCGCTTTTATTTTGATGCGTAATGATGACGTCATAACAGGGTGATGAGTCATCATTTTTTGAAGATAGTTGTGCTATATATGAGATATATTAATATACATAATCTTTTAAAATTTCAGCCTTCTATCTCCTATAATGGCTGAGTTATGCTCGAATAACTGTATTGCTTAACTTTTAAAAATGTGACAATGACTTAGTCATTTTTGGTGATAGAAGAGTGAGATTTTAATAGAATGTGTATATTAATATACCTCAAATATGTTGTAACTATCGTCAAAAGATAATGACACATCATTCTGTTATGACGTCATCATTACGCATCAAAATTTTAAAATTTGACAAATTTGGTTATTTTTCTTGTGATATCGATTATAACAGTAGGACATGCGTATTTATGGATGTTATTTCCCTAACAATTAATCAATGTGACCCTAGGCGCCCTCAGGGAGCCTCTGGCGGACACTTTGTGTCTGCCTGCCGCGCAGCGCAAGCAAGCGAAGTTCACTTGTATTATATATATTATATATTACATATATATCCAAAAATTCAAAAGTTTGAATCTTTAGATGATTACCCTTCAAATGATTCAAAAAATTTCACCATAAAAAATTCAAGCAAATTGGAGATTATTTAGTGGTCGCGCAAGCTAGGCTTCTGCAGATTTGTAATGTGATCATTCCGGTTTATAGATAGAATCGCAAAAAGTGTGCTTCTGATATAAGCAATGGATCTAGCAAGGTTTTATATCAGCTAATAATACATTTTGATGAGCTCAAATCTACCGGTTCGGAGATATTGGTGAAACCAGGTCGGGCTATTAATAATTACAAGTACGAAGGCTGGTCCCAACTGATTTCACCAATATCTCCGAACCGATAGACTTTACTCCATCAAAATGTATTATCATAGCCTACTATACATAAGGCCTCACAACTGATTGTGGATTTTGGACTAGGAATGCGGAGGAAGACCGTTGAACTAATGCATGAGCTGCCTTAAATCATTTACAAAGCACAATAGAGCTTAGGAATATATTATCAACATATATAAATATGGTGTCAAAGTACCCATATCCATTGTTAAAAATTTGATTAGTCACCATATGGTTGCGCAATAGGTTATATTTGTGACAAATTTGGTGATTTTCAGAGGCCGTTTAAGGGCACTTCTACGTAAGTGTTTTCATTGTAAAATTTTTCGCATAGACCTGAGATATGAATGGGTTAATACGAAAATTCTGGAATTTTTTCATGGAATGTTGGTACATTCCAGTGTTGCTATGGAAACGTGTTTTGGTCAGTTTGGGTCATATCTTGAAAACCACAAGAGCTAGACATTTAAATGTAATTCCATTTGATTGGAAATACTATACTACTTCCTATTAAGTGATCATATGATTTCAACCTCTAAATTCAAAGGTTTATGAGATAATCGACAAATTATCAAATGTGACCAATATGGTACATCATCGAATATCTCATAAACTATTGAATTTAGAGGTCGAAATTATATTATCACTTAATAGGAAGTAGTATATTTGCTATCAAATGGAATTACATTTGAATGTGTAGCCATTGCAGTTTTCAAGATATAACGCCTACTGACCAAAACATGTTTCCATAGCAACACTGGAATGTACCAACATTCCATGAAAAAATTCCAAATTTTTCGTATTAACCCATTCACATCTCAGTTCTAAGCGAAAAATGTTACAGTAAAAACACTTAGAAGTGCCTCTAAACGGCCTCTGAAAATTTGTCACAAATATAACCTATTGCGCAACCATATGGTGACTAATCAAATTTTGAACAATGGATGTGGGTACTTTGACACCATATTTATATATGCTGATAATATATTCCTAAGCTCTATTGTGCTTTGTAAATGATTTGAGGCAGCTAATGCATTAGTTCAACGGTCTTCCTCCGCATCCCTGGTCCAAATCCACAATCAGTTGTGAGGCCTTATGTATAGTAGGCTATGGTATTTTCAACTGAAATAAAACCACGTAAAAAATATCTCAATACGATGTTGCTAGATCCTTTGCTTATATCAGAAGTACACCTTTTGCTATTTTATCCCTAAACCGTGAAAATCCTATTCTAAATCTGCACTTGGAGAAGTCTAGCTTGCACGACCTCTAAATCAACTCCAAATTGCTTGAATTTTTTGTGGTGAACATTTGGTGATCAAAGTAAACTATTTGGAGTATCATTTAAAGATTCAAACTTTTGAATTTTTTGACACACTCTAAATATATACGTATATTGGACACATTCCGATAATTTTTGGGCTGCGGGTTCCTAGTAACCGCAAAGAATGTGAATAAAATCCTGCCGTTGCTAGGCACGGACAACCAAAGAATTCTCCAAATATGGTCAATATCTATATATCAAATCGCTGGAAATTCAATGCTGGAGACGAATTCAGAATTTGAAATGACAATCTGACAAGGTTGAAAGAAGTTATACAAGATCTGGGATTCCGGCGGATACTATCGGATGTGATTATTTTTGGATGGCCAGTCATGACTGACCAGTTTTTCACACTTTTGAAGGTGAATATTTTTGATATACCATATTTTGAAGCTAAGGACTGCTATAAGTTGTTGAATAAGGATATTTGCATGTTATTAAATATTACAAAGCAATTAAAACTAATGGAAATTGAGGGATATAGTATATATATATACAGTGCCCGGACAAAAGTATTCGACCACCACAGAAACCTCCATACAAATAATATTAAAGTGGATCTGTACATAAAGAAATATGTACTCAAACTGTTAGAAATATCTATTTTTGATTTCTAATTCCTAATCTACATATTCTAATTACTCATAATTGAGATCCTCAACTCAATTAGTAACTCCCAAAATTATAAATATCTACCTTTGATACTTGATGCTACTTGTCCCGAGTCACAGCCATTATATATGATGGCGATTAGTGACACAAAGTGGCAGAGGTTGATAATTTTCTACATGAGAATTAGTATTTGTATTGAAAATTTCAAAAATTAGTAATTCGGATGTGTAGTTTACGAATCTGAAATCAAAAATAGAATACCTCTTCTGTTTGATCACATATTCCATTATGAATAGATCCACTTTAATACTACTAGTATTTGTATGGAGTTTTCGTGGTGGTCGAATACTTTTGTCCGGGTAGTGTATATATATGTATATATATATATTTTTTTAAATTCAATATTTTGAGAATATTTTTATAATTTATAAGTGAGACAACTATTTGTAACTTGAACATAGAAGCGAAAACTCGGTTTTTGATAGATTTCGACGATTAATACCAAATGAAGTTTTTTGTGTTCATTTGATAAATCACCACTTTATGGAAGAATTTGAAAATTTTCTAAATGGTTTTACACAATTTGTGTCTGTTTTTTTCTTTGAAAATTGACAAATTTCAAAAAAAATATTTTATAATACTTGATTTAATTCAATTATTAGTTTTGCTGATAACTGTGATTCAAAACTGCATTACAACCTTAAAATAATTCTAATAATACATGTAGAAATCCAGTATTGAATTAAATTGTTCCAAAATTATAGCCTGTTGACAATTTTCACTATTACCAATTCAGAAATACCAATTGATATTGTATACACTACTATAATTCAGAACCCAACTAAATCTATGGTTAATCTATGGCAGAGCTTCCCAATTAGATAAGGTAGAGCGCCATATGCCTTTATTTGCAAAGTTAGAAGCGCCACAACCTGTCAACTATCCTAAATCAAGAATTTTGATTAAAATGAAAATACAATCCTGGTTCCTTAACAATTAATTAATGAGGTCAGGTGATTCGATATAATGCTATATTATAATTATACAAGCAAACCCAAGGAATTATACTGATACCTGTAACTGTTGAGCATATTATGGGCAGTGGCGGCTCCAGAAATTTTAATTTTGGTTGGGGGCTAACTTGAATTCCACTGTACTAGAATTAGAAGACTAGAGTTAGTGTAGTAGCCAGGATTTGAGTTGGGGGATTCTGAATGAGCGTGAACGAGCGTACCCCCCAGAACGTTTTCGAATCTTAGATGATGAAATATCGATCTACAGCTATTCTAACCATCTATTGAGCAATAATATTGATCTAATTGATCTTTAAACTATATTTGTGAGGGGATGTCCCCCCTTTGGGGACGCTACTGATCATGGGTGATTGAAATTTTCAGTTAATAGTCTATGTGTCACAAATAGCGCGAGCGCCGCCATTTGGGAAGCCATGATCTATAGTACATTATCAGTTCCTGATATAGCTTTTGAAGAAATCCATTCGATTGATTCCAATCTTGATAACGCTATAGCAAGCTCTTCAGTCCGGGACATAGTTGGAATTTAATCAGAGTTTGGAATACACCATTATCTGCCCCTATTCGAATCGAACTGGTATCTCTTGAACCAGGATAGCTTCAAAACATAGGGAGGGGCATTTATATCAGTAGAAAACCTGGTTCAAGGGGGAAAAATAGGACTCTTAGCAAATAATTATTTTACCCTGTCATGGAAAATGGTGAAAAAGTACTGAGATCTTGGATACTTGTATACTCCAATTAGTGGATGTCTATATTGTTTATACTATGGCTTAATTCTGAGGAGTCAAATAGATCACACACAAAATTCTTTTGCGCAGGTAGGTTCCGACTGTGGATGAAATTAATCCTAAATTTAACAATCTTGAAAAAGTACAACTTGTTGGCGTTTGAGAGTTGGAAAGAGCTGGCAATGTGGTTGGACGAATAAAAACACGAAAAAATAAGTGTCAATATTCTTCCTCGTATCCTTGATGCAATCTTGGAATCCTTCATTGATTTTAATCAATTCAAATAGAAACGTCTAAGAAAATAACGAAGGTTATTCTGCAAAAATTGAGCCAAGACAGATTGAAGATTGTCGAGGACAAGATTATGATAACGCGGCTACTATGGCTGGAATCCACGATGGTGTGCAAAAGCGGATGCGTAATGTGAACCCAAAGGCTGAGTTTGTCACATACACCAGTCACTGTCTCAATCTAGCAGGATTCAACTTTATGGAAAGGTAAAAAGAGTATATACCTTCTTTTCTTCCTCCACTCATCGATGGGACATATTGCAAGTATTTTAGAGTGATGCGAATAGTGCAAACTCATTGTAGTGCCTGAGATGACGCAGTGAGTTTCCTATGTAACAATTCCCGCAAGTGTTAGAAGTCTTGGCTATACAAACCAAAGGACTCTGGTCATATCCATCTGATTTAGAATCCACACTTCGACAGTTTCTGGATGCTGGATGAGATGGAATGTTGAGGAAGCTATTATTTATGTGAACACCAGATGTGAAGAAATGGAGATTACAATAGCGGGACGTGTGAGGAAGTAAATTGATTTCCAAGTAGTGCTACAACGAGAATTGTTTCAAGAGGTAGACAGATTAAGAAATGAAATTAACAAACGCTTTGAACAGATGGATACAATTGACAAAAAATTGGATTTCTCCTACTTGAAATTATCATCGGTGCAAATCGAGACAAATTTATCAAACAAAGATGAAGTTGATGATGATGAATTAAAACTTAAAATCCATAGATTTAAGAGATATGTGTTAGTTTCACGGGATAACAATCAGTGTCATTTGCGGGAATTGCACTATTCTTGTTCTGCTGTGTTGAATGGTCAAATGGGGATATATAGAATCCCTTCAAATCGTATTATCGACATTCGAATTTTGCTGTCACTAGCGTCTCTCGTAAGATTTCTTTCAAGGCAACAATTAATTGTTTTTCACCATTGATCTTGTTTGTTATGCAAAATAGTTCAGAAGTTTTCGATAGGATTTAGTCTGGCGAGGTTGGACGCTATATGTTCTTCGTTCAAGACCCCGGCATCTTGTTTTTCGGCCTTCTTGACTTATTTTAGTAGTATGTGCTGGGACCCCATCTTACTGAAATATCGCTTTGGACAATTCTGGAGGCAATCATTTTCCAGAATAGACCCTGAATCTCTAATTCAAAGCATAGTGGTTGTGAAAGATTGTTCAATATAATTTCTCAAAAATTCTGATGTCGCAAATTGTCCTTTAAAGATTATATGGAATTGTGGGAGTGCTTGATATGAAATCACGCCCACACCTGTTCCAGGAAATTTGACATTGACACTAAATTTCTCCCAAACTTGGTCATTTTGCTTATTGGGAATGCGGAATAACTCAAACGAGGACTCATTCGAGGACATAACGCTCTGTCAGTTTTCAATTGACCCATCCCTTTCATCACTGGATTTTAGGCGAGCTGTCCTCAGTTTTTCAGTCAATTTGCGTTGATTCTGGGGTTTGTATGGTCGAACTTTCAGATTTTTGCGTAAATATACGTAGATGCACTCAGAGGCGTAGCTTACACCTATGTCGCCCGGGGCGGATGTATTTCATGCCGCCCCTCAACACATATTTCTACCTCAACTTGGCAAGTGTATCTTATATATTAAAATGCTAGGATTTTTTTGTGTTTGTTCGAATTGATTGAAGAATTGGGAAGTCATAGAGGTGTGAAAATTGGCATGTAGGTGTCAAATGATATGACTACGATTAAGTTCCAAGATCTAAGCGAAATTTTCACATCTCTGCAAAAAAAATGCAAAACAATTTTTCACACCTTTTCTATACAAAATAAATGACTATATCACAATAGAAATCATTGTACAAGTATGAAATTTTTGAAGTATTAACAACAATGATAATAGATCGTCATTGTTATTAATACTTCAAAGCCACAATTTATGTTTGATATCTTAAATGTATTATAATGTATAGCAATAAAAAAAGATTATGTGCATATTTTCACACCTTTATATGCATATTTTCACACCATTTGATGAATTTTGAAAATAATGCTGGACTAGCTTTCAACTGTTGACATGGGGTTTTCAGGGGTGTAGATATCGAATATCATATTTTCAGATGTACATGATAAATTATTTGTTTACTTTTGTTCACAATAGATACATAAAGTAAACAAATTACAAAAATAGGCTAGAAACTAGCTTTCAACGGTTGGCATGGGGGTTTTAGTGCTGTAGATTTAGAATAATATATTTTCGGATCCATATGGAAATTATTCGTTGACCTTTGTTTACAATATTTATATATAGGAAAAGAATTCCAAAATAGGTTTGATTGAGTGAATCCAGGCGCCCACAGGGCGACTCTGCGGACACGTAGTGTCCGCAAGCCGCGCAGCGCAAGCAAGCGAAGCGTGCCTGTATTGATTATCGACGTAATAATCGAATTCCGAATTTTATTAAAAGACTTTGCGAATATCTTATGGATTAACAAGCAAGCGAAGCGTGCTTGTTAACTTAATTTGTGGTGTGTTTTTCCCATTTATATTTTTAATTGTGACTAGACAAAACCATTAGAATTTCATATTTGAAATTAATTTAAAATACTATTCATACTCGTATTAGCTGGAAAAAGCATGTTCAAATTCAAAATACCTTGCAAAATTATGAGTTTACCAATATATATTTTATGAAACACAAGGTCAAGTGCCGCCCCCTATGAAGCGCCGCCCCCCCGCCCCCCCCTAGCTACGCCACTGGATGCACTGTCACTTGGGAGATAGGGAACCTTTTCGATTTAAGATTCTTTGAGATAAGTCGTGTGAATTTGATTTTTAACTGATAGTCTTGGTAGTAACCACTTTCGGTACAATAGTAACGGGCGTTTCTCCTCCACTACCTCTTATATTGTGTAGAGACTCACCAGCCTTGGACCTCAGCGACCAACTCCGAAATATACGTAGGATAGATACCCCGATGACCTTTTAAAATTTCAGTTTCTATCATGCTAACTGCACGTGTACGGGTGGCTAGAGTCACTTTTTGACCATTATTATTTCAAATATATGAGAACTAAGAATAATTGAATACTTTTACTATCAACAATTATCAGAATTAATAGAACTTTAGTATTTACAGTATGTAAAAAGAGAATTTAGAACTAAATGCGATTAGTTTAATTGATTTATGAACTAATTATTTTCAAAAAGGGGACATCAATTATTATACCTTGTATTTTATCTGTTCCATGTTATACCGGCCTAGATAGATTGACCTGCACTTATAGTGACCCGTTAAATGGGAATATATTACCGTGACATAGTCACTTTACTATTTTGATGGTTCGTTTTAGAGGCATTGAGGCCATACTGAAGTCCAGAAAAATGTCTTCGAAAACCTGGCCACGGGAAAGTGGTTAGTTAGGATAAATTCAAGATGTCCACGCTCAATAATTTCAATATTCTCCAATTTGTTTTCTCTGAATTAGACCTTATTAATGTATCCTTACTATTAAAACTCGATTATTGTATATATATATATATATATATATCTGTAACGAATTGATTGAAGAAACTGCCGGGCGCAGAAGGCTGATTTTTGGCATGTGGGAGTTTTTTGGCTATGGCTCCAGTAAGTTTCTGAGTTCAGAGCAAAATGTCGACTCATCATGGAGTTATGACGTCATTGTCACATTTTTAAAAGTTAAGCAACACAGTTATTCGGGCATAACTCAGCCATTATAGGAGATAGAAGGCTGAAATTTACTAACATACCAACATACATACCTTACCTACATTACTACCTAACATACTAACATTACTACATTACTACATTACTAACATTACTACATTATTACTACCTAACATACTAACATACTAACCTAACATAATACCTAACATACTAACATACCTCACATATGATGCGACTTTCATCAAAAAATGATGACTCATCACTTTGTTATGATGTCATCATTACGCATAAAAATTTTAAAATTGACAAATTTGGTGATTGTTCGAGTGATTTCGATTTTAAAACTAAGATGGACATATTTAGAGATAATATCTCCCTTATAATGTCACCTCCAGGCGATCGAAGGGAGCCTCCGGCGGACACGAAGTGTCTGCCAGCCGCGCAGCGCATGCAAGCGAAGCGCGCTTGTTACCAATGTATATGAACAATATACTTAGCTAACAGGCACTTTGCATCTTAACAATGGATAAGATATACATCACTACTATAACTAAGTGCTGTAATACTAACCTAAGACCAAGCGTACGTGTGATACCGTTAATGCTGTAAACTCGAAATATGCTTCTTTACAGGTATGAACGATATTACATAGATTTCCTTATGGTTTTGATTCATGATCTGAATCTCCAAGCACATTGATTACCTTATTATATATTTTATTACTAATTATTTATCATGTCCAGTCACTATATGTACAGTACTAGAACCATTTACAGTCCTCCATTAAATATTATTTCAGCTGCGCAGTTTTTGAATTTAGGAAGTACTCGAATATTATCAGATTCGTATCCGGTTAGGCCCGTTAGGGAATTATCCATGAATTCTGATATTCGGTTCAAACGGTTTCATTTTTACTTCGCATCCTTTCTCCTTCAACTGGATGATTTTGTTTACTAAATCTTGCTTGTTACGATCCCGTAACAAAAACTCATCCTTTTTCCCCCCATGGATACAGTCTCTGTTGTGAATTTTATTACGGTTTGATTTGTCTGTTGACATCTCTAATGGGCGTTGTCCTTTAAAGACAACTGTAGCTTCCCCATAATTGCGAAGGGTAAGGTCTACATGGCCCGCGACATCTTTTCAAATTATCCATAATGCGGACCGCGTGTTAGTGATTGTATTGCAAATTGGACCAGCAAATTGAGTATGAATTAAGGGAATGTATGCATATCGACATAACAAAAATTCAAATCGAATCGACATAACAAAAATTAGTTGAAAAATTCTCGGATCATTACATTCAATTTTTATGCCCTTTCATAATTATTTTTAAATATGCACCCTGTTTCTTTTAGAATAGTATTTGCTACTTGTTACTATGGCCTCTAATTTGATAGATACTGATCCTCCTATATTTTTGGAATTTGAAAAAATCCCTGAAGATATATCTATTTGGAACGAAATAGATCTAAAAAAGATTAAACGATGGATTGTTTTGGAAAAAGTTCATGGAGCAAACTTTTCTTTCTACATTTCCCGTACCAAATCAATTCGAGTATCCAAGAGAACTTCATTCATCACAATTTCAGACTTTTTCTTTGGTGTTCATCAATCGATGATTATTCCCGAAATTAAAGATAAATTAAAATATGTTTTAGATTATGTTGTTAATTTATATCCTGAAATATCACAACTTTCACTTCATGGAGAACTTTTTGGAGGTATATATTTAGGTACAATTTTAGTATTTTGCCTCCCATGGAAATAGATTGAAGAAAATGTTAGGCACAGAAAGCTGATTTCTGGTATGATGGAGTCATTGCTATGACTCCACTAAGTTCTAACCTTAGACGAAAATGATGACTCATAATGAATTATGACTTCATTGTCACCTTTGTTTTTGTTTAGAAATTTCAGTTTTTCGACTATAACACCATTTTATGATAGAACGTTGAAATTTTGATAGAATGTATAGATAAATATCTCTCAAATATGATATAACTCTCATTAATTTTTTTTGTGATTTTTCTAGTGATGTCGATTATTACAGTAAGACTGATGTAATTGGAGATCTTATCTACCTTATAATTCATCAATGAGCCTACGCGCCCAAAGATCGCCTCCGGCAGACGAGTAAAGTGTATCCAAACCAGCGCAAGCAATCGAAGCGCGCTTGTTAATATGAAAATCAATGATGCATGCTTGAATCGTTCATTCTATTTCGAATAATTAAGGATTTAATTTGTGATTAGGAATTTATTGCACACTGCATATCGAATCGGTCTTGCTGTTGTTAGCAAGTGTACTCCCATGAATCATCATGGAATTATGACGTCATTGTCATATTTTTAAAAGTTAAGCAACACAGTTATTCGGGCATAACTCAGCTATTATAGGAGATAGAAGGCTGAAGTTTTGATAGAATCTGTATACTAACACGTCTCACATATGATGCAACTATCATAAAAAAATGATGACTCATCACTTTGCTATGACGTCATCATTACTCATCAAAATTTAAAAAATTGACAAATTTGATGTTTTTTCGAGTGATATCGATTTTAAAACTAAGATGGACATATTTAGAGATGATATCTCCCTTATAATTAACCAATGTCACCTCCAGACGACCGAAGGGAACCTCCGGCGGACACAAACTGTCCGCCAGCCGCGCAGCGCAAGCAAGCGAAGCTTGTACGACATCATTTCGATTGTTGATTTCTTCAAAAGAGACAAGCAAATTATCTCACGATGACAATTTATCCATATTCCATCGAATAATAATTGAAAGGAATGCTAATGTAACGTCCTCAAGGCAAGAGTAAGAGTTCACTCAATTAATAACTTGATCGTGAAAAGATCTGGAAAACATCTTTCAAAGGAGATCCATGGCCAATGGCAATATATATTCCTGTACCATACAATATTACTACATTACAATGTACAACCGCGATAATTTATAGTTTTAAATGATTTAATTTCTATTTTGCGAGTTTCTCAGGATTCTAGTGCTCTTTCTAGATGCCCTTAAAATTTATCTGTTTGCAGTTTTCGACCGTTCCTAAAATTTAATATTTAATTTCTTTATATCTAATATTTTGCATAATATTTACTCCCCAGAGGCTTAACTATACATCAATGAGATGAATCCGCAACATTATCTATTAGAAGCTGGTGTGAGTTAAACTGGTCATAAACTTGTTGATATTCCGATATACTTGACTTTTAGTCTGGGGAATCTTTCTACAAAATAAATTATGCTACCAAAGCCTGCTCAACCCTGTTCTCAACCTGAAAAACTTCTGCATGCTTCAGTACTTCTGATCCGAGGAGTAGATGTGACTCTGCATATTCATCAGCCAGGACAAAAAGTTTTTTTAACAACAAACAACTTTACCTCCTCTATAGGTAATATTATATGATGCTTTTGAAAACCTGCCGTGTGGAAAACCCAATCATAATTTTGCTCTCAACAGGAACATTCTTCGACAGCCAGCAGTGTAGATGCTACTATTTTGATTATCAAAATGAGTAAAGAAGCCTCTGTGTTTGCCTATATTCACTGATGCATTGTCGAGGCTTAACCCAATGACATTTTCTCATGGAATGCTGTGCTGGTCAAAGGCGAGGCTAGTCGCATGAAATTTGGCCATTGGCACTGCAATCTAAGACAAGCAAGACGCATATGCCAAAACCCGGTTGCCGCTCTGCTCCTGTAACTGTCAAATATGCGAACTACTATGGGATAATGACTTTCTGTCCCAATATTGGAACTTCCATCAATAACTAGGCTAAAAGATTCATTTTGTAAATATTTCCTAACCGGGACAAGCATATCTGGGCCCAATACATTCACAATAGCAAAGGTCTTGGTAGCAACACATCCATATTTCTGTGTAATCTTGCTAACCGGAAACATTTTCCTGAATAAAGGACCTGCATGACTTGAACCTTCAATGGAAGATAATATTTCAAAATATACGCAATAAATAATAGTTCAGCATTAATGACATTTTCTTGGTCACTATTTCTTTGGAAGGCTGGAGTTCCTTGGTTACTCTTGCATCCTTCTTATCTTCCTCCCCATTTATCTAGGTGTCTATATACCTCCCTCTTGCCTTGATGTGTTATTTCAATGCTTATGGTACCACCTATGCATATATGATTTCAAGAGCTCAAATAGTTCTTGCGAAAAGTAATAAAAGATGCTTCAAGAGTGGTGTGGCATCTACTATACGTACTTGACCTATTGCTACCATGAGGTATGAGTTTTGATGCCTCTGTAGGTCAGCAGGTTTCAATAATCCTATAGGGTCACTTGAGAGCTATGCAAAAGAGTAATTTATTCTTCCTACATATGTAGGTCTTTCTACTGTATCATAATTGGGCTGCTATTCTAGTCTATTAAGACTGCCAAGTGCCAACCTTTTATTTCTTTTATTTCTTTTATTTAAGCTCTCAAATTTTCTATTTGAAAATCGGTAATAATTATTGTACTAACAAATTTACTTAATTTGTTAGTGCAATAATTAGAACCCCATGAAAAATATTTTAAATTTTGCTGAGTTATCTCAGATATTTTCAAATTTAAGATTTTTCTTCATTTTGTTGTTAATGTTAAATTAATAGGCTACAAGCACGAATCGCTTGCTTGCACTGCCGGCTGGCGGGTACTTTGTGTCCGCCGGAGGCACCCTTTGGGCGCCTGGGTCACATTGATTAATTATAAGGGAGATAACATCTCTAAAACGTCTGTCCTACTGTTATAATGGATATCGCACCAAAAATGATTTTCAGAACAGGTTAAGGACACTGGACACGTTTTTAATATAATATTTTTCGCTTAGAACTGAGCTGTGAATGGATTGATGCGAAAAATTTGAATTTTTTTCATGGAATGTAGCTACATTCCAGCGTTTCTTTGGAAACGTATTTTGGTCAGTTGGAGTTATATCTTGAAAACCTCACTAATGAGGCATTCAAATTTAATCCAATTTATCACCTTGGTCGAATTTGGTAATTTGTCTAGTAACTCGTGAACCATTGAATTTAGATATATATATTATATATTCGCTTAATAGGAAGTTGTCTATTGGCCATCAAATAGGATCAAATATGAATGCCTAGTTAGTGCGGTTTTCAAAATATGATCCCAACTGACCAAATTACGTTTCCATAGAAACCCTGGAATGCAGTAACATTTCATGATCAATCCATTCACAGCTCAGTTCTATGCAAAAAATGTTATATTAAAAACATTTAGAAGTGTCCTTAAACCGGTTCTAAAAATCACTAAATTCGTCACAAATATAAACTGTTGTGCAATCATATGATGACTGATCAAAATTTAAATAATGGATATGAGTACTTTGACACCATATTTATATACTCTGGTAATACATTCGTAAGCTATATTCTGCGTTGTTAATGTTTTAAGGCAGCTCATGTATTAGTTCAACTATCTTCTACAACCCTCATCTAAACCGGCAACTCTCGTCTAAACCGCAACCCTCGTCTAAACCGGCAAGTTATTGTGAGGCCTTATGTATAGTCGGCCATGGTTTGATTCATTAAACTTTTAAAACCGAAATCTATAGAGCTTCAAATTGAGTATGGTAGATTCAATTTAGAATAGGATATTAAAATTAATTGTGCATATGTTATGTTTTGGTCATATGACCCTCAGCGAAAAAATACACTAGCTATTTATAATGGGGCATGAAGATTTCAAATACCTTTGCACTTGGTATTAATCTAATTCTTAAATTTTATTTTATTTCATAGGCTTATACTTACATCCCGATGTTACTTCTTCTTCGTTACCTATTCAACCAGTGCAGAATGCGATTATGTATAATCCTGAGTTAGCCTTTATCGCATTTGATATTGCGATTTATTCTGGAGATATGAATAGAGGTAAGTATCCAAACAACTTTATATTTGAACCCTATTAAATAATAGTCCTGGAATAATCGAAAAATTATAACCCCAAAAGTTCAGAACAAGGCCAAAATATCAGTGAAGCTTGTCAAAGACATTCTTGGAATACACCAAAAGTTTCAGAAGACAATTTTTGGGCCGCCTAGTATGTCTGAAAATCGATTCTTAATCCAATTCTCTTTGGAATTACTTAGCATTGGTGATATTACCTAATTATAGATCTATACTATTAAAATGTCAAGTAAGACTTACTAAATACAGAGAACGAAAGATTATTCAAATCGGCCAATCCTTTTAAAGGTTATCACCAAATGGTCACGCAGTACGTACAAAATTCCCGATTTAGCGGTCCGTTGAAAATCCACAACTTTAAAATTATGTGTTAGAGCTTAGCGATTTAAACTGCAGAAACAGCTGTTTCCTCTACCGGGTGGGCGAAAATAAACAGAACCCAAGTAATTTCGACTTCATTATGCCTATGTTTTTTAAACAAATGCAATATTTTTTTAGGATATGGTAGATATATACCCTAAGAGCATTTATGGCAAGCAGTGGAGCACGGAGAATAGGATCTATTGTGTCAAGCTCTACTACAAGTTACACTCTTACACAATTTTCCAATACTAAACCCCCATAGACAATCTCGAGCACCACTCTATCTACATCACGCCTCCTCAAATTTCTTTTCTGACTCCCTGACTGCATACAACGTTAAGGTTGTTGTTCGGAAAATACCTAATAGTCCAGCACCGCGGGGGGATCCAACCGAGAAATTTGAAAAGTATGTAACTTTTTGGTGGTTTTGAATTCTAGGGTGTCCCCTTGACCATAATTAAGCCCATGCCACTTTGGCATGTTTGGGTAATTCCGCATTCAGGAAATCCTACTAAATGATCATGTAGAGTGTTGATTTACAGGGTGCGCCAAAAAAATTGAGACAAAACACAAAACGATGCAATAACTAGAATTTTATGTGAATCTTAGTTATACCACAAGAGTATCATCACAATGCTATTATCTTCACATTTTATTCAAAAAGAGCTCCTTTAGCATCTACACATTTTTTAAGGCGCATCTTAAACGAATCAATACAGTTATTAACAAGGGTACTTTGAAGCTGATCCCAAGTCTGCTGAATCCTTCGCTTCAACGCTTCCAAACTTTTTTTGGGTTTTCTGTAGACCTCAGCCTCGAGAATACTCCATATCCCATAATCAGGTGGATTGAGGTCTGAGGAATTTGGTGGCCAGTCGTTCTTGTCCCAGAATTCGATATTTTCAGATTTAAGATAATCAGAGCAAATTTTAGCAGTATGACAAGGAGCTCCATCTTGCTGATACATTAACTTGTTCTTACGACAAAAAGGAACTACGATGTCCCCTAAAATGTTATAAGGTTACTCCAAAATTTGGAGATCGGAATGTTTTAACATTCCTAGCCGTTGCTAGGAACGGGCAACCAAAATAATTCTCCAAATATGGTCAATATATATATCAAATTGCTGGAAATTTAGTGCTGGAAACGAATTCAGCAATCAAAAGAATATATTTTGATAGATTCAATCCCGGTGATATCACATTATTAAAATGTAAAATTCAAATATTAATAATTCGTTCAAAAATTAATATTTTAATTTGAAATTTGAAATAGAAAATACACCAAGGCTGAAATAAACGTAGTTTAAAGGAAAAGTATTTATCATGAATATTTCATGAGATATTAACCAAAAACTGAGACCTAAATTTGATGTGTCACTGCTAACTCATTTTGTGAAAATTTAAAATTTTAAACATAAATATGAAACACACCAACTCTCTTCTTTCCACTGGTATAATTATTTTTGATCTAGGACGAATACTTTTCGAGTTATAAGCGATTAAGTGCGACTTCGAATCCGCTGCTAAGATAACACTCGTCGCCGAGTGTTATCTTAGGTTTAGAAAATTCATATGACCGCCCCCTGATAATAAATACCCATGCCTCCCAATATCGGTTGGACCAGCCATTACATACTCAATTGGGTTTAAATGTTGATATTCGTACTCAGCATTAAATTTGGAGAAATTTGAGTGGTCACATGACCATATTTGAGCTGAATATTTTCTTTGACGACGCAGGAATGTGCAACATTCCGACTCAAACCTCCTGGTAACCCCATCAAGTGACCCCTTGTTTCGCTCCTTATATTCCATGAGTTCAAATAAACATAAATCAACACTCTACATGATCATTTAGTAGGATTTCCTGAATGCATATTATTCGTATTTTTCGAACAACAACCTTAACGTTGTATGCAGTCAGGGAGTCAGAAAAGAAATTTGAGGAGGCGTGATGTAGAGTGGTGCTCGAAATTGTTTTGGGGGTTTAGTATTGAAAAATTGCAATGTCATTGTGGGATGAGGAGAGGTGACATACACTAACTATCAGAATGGAGGAAAGCCCCATACTAGACTATGCCATATGACAAGTTTGACCATGATTGATGTCGGATTGACTGAGAAATTAAGCGATAAGTCGTGCTCATATCTCGCTGCTAACTTCACACTCGTACAGGATACCTAGCCCAGTTCTGGTTTCAACAAGATGGAGCAACCCCTCATACCCCCAACAAAAGCCTGGAATGGACAAGAACCACTTTGGAAGCCGAGTAATCAGCCGGAGAAGTGCAAATGAGTGGGCACCCAACTCACCGGACCTCAGTCCTCCAGATTTTTATCTCTGGGGGTTCCTGAAGGACAGAGTTTATGCTACAAAGTCCAGGACACTCCGTGAACTCGAGACAGATCCAGGAGGAGATAAGAAACATCTCAAGGACAATTTGCAAATCCGTTTTAGAAAACTTCGTTCTTCGACTGGAAAAATGCGCAGATCTAAATGGACACCATCTCGAACATATTCTATAGATAAAAAACTACTTGAGTTAGGATATTATAGACTTGCATTATTGTATTAAATAATTGTGAAATCTTGATGCTCTACTCTTAATGAAAGTTGAGAAATAGCACTTTTGTTACAGGTTCTGATTTTTATGGCCAATCCGGTACCTTGATAATATCATGTTTCGAGTATAACCTGTGGATTATGAGTTAGCTGTTTAAAAAGCAGAAAACCGCCGAAATTGTGAGAATTTTGGAATTTTCTCAAAAAATAGGAAATTTCTCAAAAAATTTCAGTATCGAGTAATCGTCTAAAGTTTGAAAACGTACTGCTGCGTTTTATTATTAATATTAAAGCTCATTAATATTTAATTTAATATTAAAATCCACATTTTTTGTTGAATATAGTATGGTGTAATTTTCGTCAAATAAGGATAGGAATGGTTTGTTATACTTTCTACACTGCATCCTAGGTTGCTCGTTAATATATAACAAGCGCGCTTCGCTTGCTTGCGCTGCGCGGCTTGCTGACAATTTGTTACCACAGAGTCTGCTTGCGGGTGCCTAGAGTTACGCAATCTAGCCTATTTTGAGAATTTGTTTACTTTATATAAATATTGTAAACAAACGTTAACAAATAATGGCTCATATAGCTTCAGAAATATAATATTCGAAATCTAAAGCCCTGAAACCCCGAAACCCGTGTCAACCGTTAGAAGCCAGTCTCTAGCCTATGATTTGTTTACTTTATGTAACTTTTGTAAATGGTAGTAAACAAATAATTTATCATATTGATTTGAAAATATAATATTCGAACTCTGCACCCTTAAAACCCCATGTCAACCGTTGGAAGCTGTCTCTAGAAAATTCATCAAATGGTGTTAAAATATGTATATAAAGGTGTGAAAATATACACAAAACCTTTTTTATTGCTATACACTGTAGTAATATAATTGAGACATCTATTCAAGTTATTGCTTTGAAGTATTAATAACAATGACATCCTACGTACAATATTGTTGTACAATGATTTCTATTGTGAGAGTGAAACCATTTATAGTATTGCTTAGAAAGCTGTGAAAATCTTTTTCCATTTTTTTGAAAATTTCGCTTAGATCTTAGATCAGAAATTAATCGTAGATTCATCATTTGACACCCACATTCCAATTTTCGTATCTCTACTACTTACCAATTCATCAATCAATTCGGACAAACAAACAAAAAAATCCAAGTGTTTTAATATAACCTGAGATCCAGTACCTTCGCTTTCATTTATGGTTAATTTTTGCTATATCTAGGCAGCCCTCACTATTCACGTATTTACCATTTCCCCGAATATTTGCGGTTATAATGAACGCATTATAGTAGCAATAACATTACAGCTATTTTCCATACTTGAAATTTTGATCATTCGTGTGATAATATTAATAATCACATAATGTAAGTAGGTCTTTAATCTAGGAACTTAATTCCTGTTTTTCCAAAAACTTTTAGTTTCGCTGTTCTCGGTATACCGAAAACATCGACAGTTGGCATGATTGTAGAGGCCATGCTTCCTCTCCTCAGCGTTAAGAATTTGGATTGTATCACTTCCAAGTTTCACTGAAATATAGTTGGCATCGTCTCTCAACTCTTTAGAAGCCATCATGCACGATAGAAGCAACCTTTTACATCGTGTATGTTGAAATACACTACCCTACCAAAAGCATTCGTACACCTCAATATTTCCCATTAAAATAGTACTAAATGCGTCTATTACTGAACTGTCATGAAGTTAAACTAGACAAGATACAGTATATTTGATTTCAAATTCGTATTCTACGCATTTGAATTACCTATTTTAGAGTTTTCAAATCAATTAAGTTTTAACTATGCCGAAATTTATCATCCTGTGCTACCCTGTGTCACCTATCACCATCTGTTACAGTGGTTGAGACTCTAGAAAAGTGGTACATGGTGGCACAGGTCGAGAATTTAACCTTGGCAATTAGCAATTGATTTGAAACTTCGAAAATAGGTCATTCAAATGCGTAGAATACGAATCTGAAATCAAATATACTATATCTCATATTTTAACTGCATGATCATTCTTTAATATAGCCATTTTAGTACTATATTAATGGGAAATATTGAGGTGTACGAATACTTTTGGTAGGGCAGTGTATTGCATGCCCAAGTGAAAATGTGGGGTCCTATGAAAGATCTAGTGGTTCTAGAGAAAATCCAGGGGAAGGAAGCCAGATAATATCCAGAGAGCCATAAAACTTTCCGGGAGAGAGGCACCAAGAAATATCTGGGGCCCAGTGTCCCCTATGCCCATAGAACACAACGCTACTGCTTTGCATTTCCCACTTTTCAACAGATTATAAAATGACCGATTACCGAGCATGGCAATCAAAATCAGTCAAGCTATCTCGGTGATTTAACCCAATTTGCACTTGGGATTTTTCTATTAATAGTAACTACACCAACCTTGTATGGCTTCCCTACTAAAAATAGGTCAAACCGGAAATGACGCAGCAAAATTCCTTGGCAACAAAGGGTTTTAAGATATAGTATATATCATCATATTAAAAAATATAATAGATGCATTTGTACTTCAGCCAAAATGAACTTGTTAAGAGAACGAAATTACTGTCTCTCATAGTTTTAAATATAATAAACAACTAGCAACTTCGCTTACAGTTTAGAAAACCCATATAAAGTATAGCGAACTATTCCTTATCAATTATTTGACGAAAGTGACATCATATAGCATTCAACAAAAAATGTGGATTCAATATTAAATCAAATAATAAGGTGCTTCAACATTAATACTAAAACGCAGCAGTACATTTTCGAACTTTAGACGTCTACTTGAAATTTATTTTTTTGAGAAATTTCTCAAATACTCTCAATTTCGGCGATTTTCTGATTTGGCAACGGCTATCTCATAATCCATAGGTTTAACTCTGAACATTATATTATCAAGGTTTAAGAAACAGCTGTTTCTGCAGTTTTAATCGCTTAGCTCAAACACATACACTACCTGACCGAAAGTATTATAATAGCCCAGATTTTCCCATCATAATAATAACAAAATTGGTATTTTGGTCTAGGAGAATTCATTTAAACTATGCCATTTACTGCACTTTGATATAAATAAAGTATCTTCAGAAAGCTTATATTCTGGATAATTCGAATATAATATCAGAAAAGCATTAAATGGCATAATTTAGATAGCTTCTCATTCACAAGTATGCCCATTTTATTATAATGATGATGAAAAAATTCGGGGTGTTCCAATCCTTTTTGGCCAGACAGTGTAGTTTTAAAGTTCTGGATTTTCAACGGACCGCTAAATCGGGAAATATTGTTTGTAATGCGAGATCATTTGGTTATTACTTTTTTGAACGGATTGTCCGATTTGAAAATTTATATATATATAGCGAGTCTTACTTGACATTTAATAGCATAGAATATCTTTAATTAGTTGATATAACCAATTCTAATTAATTCCAGTGAGAATTGTATTAACAATCGGATTTTTGGACATAAGGAGCCAAAAAATTGTCTTCCGAAACTTGGACTTTCTTGGATTTTGATAGGTTTCGAGGATGCCTTTGTCTACCTTCACTGATATTTTGGCCTTGTTCGAGATTTTTTTGGTTTTCGTTCATTATTCTTGGACTATAAATTGATTACTATATTGTTCAAAAAACTTCATACAATCAAAACTTTTTTTACATATTTCGTTATTTCTTATTATTTCTATTATTTATGGTAAACAGAATCAAGAACTATATATATCGTTTTTTTATAGTTTGGACCTGTAAAGAAATTGGGAGAAAAATTTTTTGCCAATGCTTTGTTGAAAATATAATAACCCAATTTAAAAAAATATTATTTTAAAATTGCAATCTTCAGAAATATTTGTCGTAGTTATGGTTTTCTTCAGGTTATTTTTGAGGGCGTTTGGGAAGTGGAAAGTCCTACTTTTCTGATGGGTGCACAGCATCCAACTGGGGGCTTGAGGGCGTTGTAAGCACCCCAGTGGGGCAAAGCTCCTTGAAACTAATAACATTTATTTTATCATATATCATAATTCAACAAAATTCTATTAAACTTCTCTAGAAAATGACACAAAAAGTAAATTACTTTATAGAGTGTAAATCTAATATTAATTTGTCTCTTACAACTGCTGACATTTTAGTTAATGTTTCATGCAGTGGATGCTGGTTATAAGGGCATGGTCGGGAATTGCAAATAATGATCTTATAACTGGCATGCACTTCGCCATAAATTATAGAGTATATATCAACCGTTTTCGAATAGTGTTCTTTTATCCGGCATGTTATTATAACCGTATGGAATGTTATTATATCCTGTAAAAATTCAATGGAACAGAATACAATAGATTCGGGAAATAGAGTTAGGATTCTTCCAACCGGCATCTACTATATTTCCTAAATAAAATTCCGCTATGCCAGCTCTACTTATTTCGAACGCTCTTTTTCGTTTGGCATGTAAGTATGTGGCTGGTTCTTTTCCGAACTACACGAATGAATTACTAACTATAGGTGTTCTCCGTATTAAAAGACCGTTTTTGAATGGCGAAGAAATGCGATAAAGTTTTTTTCGATTACTAAAGTTCAGAAATAGTATGTTTTTTTGAAATTATTGTTGATTTTAAGTTTAAACATTGTTAATGTTTAAAAATAAAATCAAAAATTTCGAACTCTCAAATTATATTTCAGCTAGAATAAATGATCCTGGTTTTGGTTAGAAGTTTGACAATATAATGAACCCGATTCTAATATTTTTATGGAATAGTATTATAATATTTTCGAATTCAAAATCTCTGTCAATCTTTCGGACAATCTCAAAAATGAACCATATTTATTTTATATTCGGTAAAATGTGTAGATTTTCCAATATCACAAAAAGTCTTTTTGGGTCATGAACTTGCCAATTCTTCACCAAAATTATAATTCTCTGCCAAAATCCAAAAAAGACCCCGAAGGGGACTTTTATGATGCCAAAATTGCCACATGAATCAACTTGTAATCGACCTTTTTGCAGAAATTTCTAACCTATAAATTGCTACAATCCTTTGCAGCAACACAACTCAGTGAGTTTTTCTAATCAGTAAATCTAAAGAATAGTAAGAAAAAGTTGAGTAAAGCAAGAAATAGTTCAATACATAGCATTCTATACATAAGGCAATGGCAGTCACTATTTTTTTGGACCAGGGATTGCTTAGTATATTCAAATTTACATTCATCCTTTAGACGTTATATACACTAACCGGACAAAAGTATTTATACACTATATTATTCCCCATACAAATAGTACTAAATTGGATCTTTTCATGAAGGGAAAAGAATTCAAACTCTAAGAGCTATTAAGAGTCTGATTTAAGATTCGAAATCTTCACATTCGAATTAGTAATAGTTGAAGATTTCTAATAAATTGCTCAACCCAATGAGTAACATTATCAACCTGTGCCACAAGGAGCAGTACATTACCATCATGTATAGTGATAAAAATGGACATATGTGGCACAAGGTGGCAGTGATTGATAATTTGAAAGCATTGGGAATTAATAATTGACCATTTCGGAGTTTTAATCTTCATTAATAGACCCATTTTAGTATTAAATGCACATGAGATAATGAAGTGTGCAAATACTTTTGCCCGGGTAGTGTATGATTAATTAAGCATTTTAAGTGACCCCACTCACATATATGACCATTAATTGTCAAGACATATTTGATCTTTGTAATTATTTTTATTCCGGAGAAAACAAATATGACATAATATAAATATTAAGCTCATAAATACAAAATAAACATTGGATTTCGAGAAGTACTAATGAGACGGACTTCTACTTCTTGATGGCAGACTATGGATTGACTTAGTTTGAGAGATAGGCTTGACTTAGTTTGAGATAGGCTCGATTTAGCTTGAGAGCTATACTGGACTTAGCTTAGTTTGAGAGACAGACTTGACTTAGCTTGAGAAACAGACTTGACTTAGCTTGACGATAGACTTGACTTAGCTTGAGACAGACTTGACATAGTTTGAGAGACAGACTTGACCTGAGACGTTATAAGGGAACGTTAGTCTATAGTCACACATTTCAGACCTCTACAGCATGATGAAGTCGACTAAATAAACAAATAATATTATTAAATTAGTTCTTGAATTTAGCAAGTTTAGTTTACTGTTATCATGTTTCAATACTACGGTAGTGCCTTATATAGCGGTCTTAACTTAATTATATAATGAACAATTGAATACAGTGAAAAAAGCTTGAATGTGCAAAATGCCTCAAAGTATACAATGGACTAATTCCAGAGTAGCACATGCCAAATGAATATGAATAGTATGGGAAGAGCCAGAATAAAGTTTCAAAATTTCTTCTAAAGGTGCAGATACATCGTCGTTAAAATGACTATTCTTTTCTACCCAATTCACATTGAACATTTTCCAAACATCATTAATGAATTTCAAGAACTCAACAGTTTGGTTCTCAAAATGTTTTTTCCATGTTATAAGCTAACTGTTCGACATAAGTTGACTCATGGGAAACCTTAAGGGCCAAATTTATATTTTTCCTTTCCAAGCTAATAGCCAGCAGGCTTTTGTTGTTAATTTGGGGCACTTCTAAATAAATTGCATTTATCCAAATTAGATAGGGTTCTTATGCACATGTTTTTGGAGTAACGAGGATTGCATTCACTAAATTGGGGGAAGGTGAACACTTTTTCGTAATCTTTCAAATTCAGTCAATTGTTTCTAACAAACTTGAGTAAATGCATGATTCTAGAATAATAGCATTACGTAAGTCTTAATAAACCACTCACCTTTGGAATCTTGTTGTTTTAGTAGTCATCACAGGTCTTGGAATGGCTTGATACCATTTTCACGAAGTGCACCATATTTTGGTAAATAAACAAAACTTCATGAAGTGTTCTAATCCTCTGTAATTGGAAGTAAAGCCAGGCGCGACACAAGACATCTCGTCCAAATATTATTTAATGCAATTAGTGTTGTCAGATGAGATTATAAATGAGTAATAGAAATGATATACAATAAAACAATACGTAAGTGTAATACACTAGTGTTTTATGTGAAGTAAATATAAATATTGTGGTTATATAATATTTTCAAAATGAATATTTAATCAACCATGAGCACAAAATATGTAATATATAGTTGATAATAACAGTTTTGATTTAGCGGTTTTAGGATTAAATATACTAAGCAATCCATGATACTAATTTTTTAGTGACTGCAATTGCCTTATGTATAGAATGCTATGTTCAATATTTATTACTTTCGTCTTTATGTAAACTTCTCAGTTTTCTGTAATAGCCAGGGCATCAGAGAGAATCAGAGAGGCCCTGGCCACTGCTAGAATTTAGACTACGATTCCAATAATTTAAAACATGAGAACTGATAAATATTATACGATTATGTGAATACAAACGAGCTTTAATTGATACTTTTCTAGCCTTTTTCTGTGCGAATGCATCCATTAATGAGGTAAAATCTGATCTTCGTGCAATATCATAATTGATATTAAGCATGGCCAGCCCAGTTAAACGCTTTGCATAGTTGAACGGTGGTAATTTGAACTTGCTTCAAAACATTGAAGGTGCGTTTCCCTGAATCCACTGATGTGGGCATACTAACAGAAATATGTGGTGCAATTATGGTATTTGGAAACATTGCAGATAGCCCGTTCGAGTATTTCTCGAAGCAATTCCTTTAGATTGCACCCGTATAATCTATATATTAAAACACTAGGATTTTCTTTGTTGTTTTGTTTGTTTGTCCGAATTGATTGTAGAATTGACAAGTCGTAGGGATACGAAAATTGGCATGTAGGTGTCAAATGATGAATTCACGATTAAGTTCGAAGATCTAAGAGAAATTTTCACACCTCTGCAAAAAAAATGGAAACATTTTTCACACCTTTTCTATACAATACTATATATGTACGGCTTCACTCTCACAATAGAAATCATTTTACGATACTATTGTAGGCTGTCATTGTTTTTAATACTTCAGAGCAATAGTTTATATAGATGTCTCAATTATATTAGAATGTATAGCAATAAAAAAGGTTTTGTGTATATTTTCAAACCTTTATAATACATATTTTAACAACATTTGATGAATTTTTAAAAAATCGCTAGAGACTAGTTTCTAACGGTTGACATGGGATTTTTAGAGGTGTACAGTTCGAATATTGTATTTTTGATTCTATGTGATATATTATTTGTTAAATTTTGTTTACGACAGATGCATAGAATAAACGAATTCTAAAAATAAAAATAAAAATAATAAAAATAAAAAAAAAAGGCTAGAGACTGGCTTCCAACGATTAGCATGGGGTTTTCAGGGGTGTTGATTTTGAATATTATATTTCGAACCTATATGAGAAATTATTTGTTAAATTTTGTTAACAATATTTACATACTACAGTAAACAAATTCCCAAAACAGGTTAGATTGACTAACTCCATGCACCCACAGGTTACTCTGCGAACACAAAGTGTCCGCAAGCCGCGCAGCGCAAGCGAGCGAAGTGCGCTTGTATCTAATAAACTAGTTATACGTCCGTTAATTATAATCAAATCGTACTTTTCACTAAATGTTGAAAATACAGTTACTGTTATGGGTCCACAAGAACACTACATAATCCAAATATTGTAAAATATATTATATAATTAATTATGATCATGAACCCTGTCTATTTTTGTGAGACCTTGGAGGGTGAGGAGGCCCCCTTGGAGCTGGAGGTCCGGGCCAAATGACCCTGCTGGCACCCCTCTCATAGGGCCTGGTAATAGGTTTAGTTGGATAATTTTATCTTGCTTTCAGTTTCTAAATGCTGCATTCATCTTTCCTCTAGGCTTAATTTAGTATACATGATCTATTCTGGTCTTGGTTAATTTAGTAGTATTCTTATTGTTCAATAATGCTCCTTGATTTAAATCTGATTTAACGTTGTTGCTAATAAATGCTATAGATCTTGCCACATTAAAGTTTGCGGATGCTGTTGTATGTAGTTGAGTTTGTAGTGGAGTTTGCAAATGCTGTAGTAGTTGAGTTTATTTTACAATTTGCAAATGATGTAGCTATAGACATTATCAACACTATTGCCACTTTTGCTTGTAAATTGTTTATGCTCTAGCTGTTTATGTTTCGTTTGATTTTCAGATGGTTGTCATTGTTTTTCATCCTTTTTCATTTTTCACTCTCTTGTTCTCTGCTATATTCTTCGTAGAATTCTGTCAGTTATTTTGTTGGCATGTCCATACTGATTGAAATTTCTTGATTTTGCGTTTTGCCACTTGCGCTCTTTTTTTAATTTCTTTCATGCCGGATAAAAGAACATTATTCTGGTGCGTTGTAAAGTGTTGTATAAGTTTAGATAATATTTGCTTTCAGATTCTTGGTCTTTAGTTAAGGTGGGTTCTACTTCTACTGTATTGTGATGCCTCTCTGATAGTTGTAGTTTTTTTGTTCCAATGAAGACTTGTCCAATTTGGTTGTATTTGCTGTTCTATATTTGGTAGAGTAGGTATGTACATCGATATATGAGTCATGTATTGATGTGCACGTTAATTTGTTCTTCTATGATCACTTTTTATTGCCTACATCACGTGCTGGAGTAGCTTGGACATCGGAAGATGGTATAGTTTCAATGTTTGGTTTTGCAGTATAGGTTAGCAGTTGCATGATGGGTGGCAATGGTTTAATTGGCATAAGGCTGTTTTCCCTGGATTCGTAAGGCTTAATTGTTAAAAGCACACTTCGCTTGCTTGCAGTACTTGGCTAAGCTCACATTGAATAATTTTTAGGGAGATAACATCTCTAAATACGTCTGTCTTAGTGATATTATAATCGATATTATTGGAAAATCACCGAATTTGTCAATTTAAAAAATTTGATGTGTAATGATGACGTAATAACAGAGTGATGATAATTATATCATATTTGAGATATATTAATATACCTACAGTACTTCTTAAATTTTCAGCCTTCTATCACCTAAAATGGCTGAGTTATAGTCAAAAAAGATGGAATCCTTACTATTAAAACTCGATTAATGTTTGTGTATATATATATATATATATACGTATATACAAGCGCGCTTCGCTTGCTTGCGCTGCGCGGCTGGCAGACACTTTGTGTCCGCCAGAGGCTCCCTTCGGTCGCCTGGGGTCCCATTGGTTCATTATAAGGGAGATAGCATCTCTAAATATGTCTGTCCTACTGTTATAATCGAGATCACTCGAAAATCACCAAATTTGTCAATTTTAAAATTTTTGATGCATAATGATGACGTCATAAACTGATGAGTCATCATTTTTTGATGATAGTTGCATCATATGTGAGATATGTTAGTATACATATTCTATTAAAATTTCAGCCTTCTATTTCCTATAATGACTGAGTTATACTCGAATTACTGTGTTGCTTAATTTTTAAAAATGTGACAATGACGTCATAATTCCATGATGCGTCAACATTTTGCTCTGAGCTCAGAACTTACTGGAGCCATAGCCAAAAGACTCCCACATGCCAAAAATCAGCTTTCTGCACCTGGCAGTTTCTTCAATCAATTCGTTACAGATATATACAAGTATATATACAGTATCCGGACAAAAGTATTCGACCACCACATAAATTGCCATACAAATAGTATTTAAGTGGATCTATTCATAAAGGAATATGCACTCAAACTGTACGAATACCCCTATTTTAACTACACATTCTAATTACTCATAATTGATAGCCTCAGCTTAATTACTAACTCCCAAGTTAATAAATATCAACATTTGCTACTTGATGCTACTTGTGCCAAGTCACAGCCATTATATATGATGGCGTTTAGTGACACAAAGTGACATAGATTGATAATTTTCTACATAAGAATAAGTGATTGAGTTGAAATTCTCAATTATGAGTAATTGGAATGTGTAGATCACGAATTTGAAATAAAAAATATAGTATTCCTTACAGTTTGAGTACATATTCCTTTATGAATAGACCCACTTTAATACTATTTGTATGAAAATTTCTGTGGTGGTCGAATACTTTTGACCGGGTACTATAGTATATATAAATAAATATTAATCGAGTTTTAATAGTAAGGATATATATATCTGTAACGAATTGATTGAAGAAACTGCAGGGCGCAGAAAGCTGATTTTTGGCATTGGGAGTACTTTGGCTATGGCTCCAGTAAGAGTTCAGAGCAAAATGTCGACTCATCATGGAATTATGACGTCATTGTCACATGTTTAAAAGTTAAGCAACACAGTTATTCGGGCATAACTCAGCCATTATAGGAGATAGCAGGCTGAAATTTTAATAGAATCTGTAGACTAACATACCTCACATATGATGTAACGATCATAAAAAAAAAGATGACTTATCACTTTGTTATGATGTTATCATTACTCATCAAAATTTTAAAATTTGATAAATTTGGTGATTTTTCGTGCGATATCGATTATGGCAGTAAGACAGACATATTTTGAGATGTCCCTTATAATTAACCAATGTGACTTCAGGCGACCGAAGGGAGCCTCTGGCGGACACAAAGTTTCCGCCAGCCGCGCAGCGCAAGCAAGCGAAGCGCGCTTGTTTCTAATAATGAAAAAGGAGAAAATGAAGTCATAATTCCATGATGAGTCGACATTTTCGTCTGAGGTCAGAAATTAATGGAGCCACTGCCAAAATGCTCCCATATGGCAAGTATCAACTTTTTGTGCCTGGAGGTTTCATCAATCAATCGATAATACAGTAGATATTGGATATAGTGATAGTCCTGGGACAGGTCATTTTGGTCAAATTATCAATATATCTAATATCAACTTTATATATGTCCCTATTTACTACTATGCATGATGGTGATAAATTGAATTACCTCTTGTGCCACTGATTGATAATTTACTTATTGGGTTGAACAATTTGTTAGAAATCTTCAACTATTACCAATTCAAATGTGCAGATTTCGAATCTTAAATCAGACATTTAGTATCTCTTAGAGCAGTGGTTCCCAAATGGGGGGAAATCCCACACATGGGGGGAATTTGGCACTTTTCAGGGGGGAATGGCTGCGTTTGTAATTTCAGCTTTTCAGCATATTTATACATAGTTTATATTGATTATGTTTTCCATGTAATTGTGTTTATTAATTGACTTATCCATACCTTTAAGTTAATTGAGTGTAATCGATTTTGTTGATTTTCTGGTATTGGCAATACACTATTATCACTCAGGTTTCTCTTATACACTTTCTCTTCTTAAATTGATTTGAGTTGTATATGTTTTGAAATAACAAATTTGTAAGGTTTCCATTATTCACTACTTTATATATTCATATGTATCCTTACTATTAAAACTCGATTAATGTTTGTGTATGTGTATATATTAGGGTGCTCCAAAAAAATCCAATGTTTGAATCTTATGATGCACACTCTTCAAATAGTTTGCCTTCATCACCAAGTGTTCACCATAAAATTTTCATGCAATTTGGAGATGGTTTAGTGGTCGCGCAAGGTAGCCTCCCCCTCGTGCTAATTTATAATGGGATATGTCCGGGTTGAGGCCAGAAGTTGTAAAAAGCGTACTTCTGACATTTAAATATACTAGTAGCTTGATTTTTGTGATATTTGAGGGTGGTTTTATATCAGCTAATAATACATTTTAATAACCTAAAATCTACCGGTTCCGAGATATTGGTGAAAACAGTTGGGACCAGCTTTCATACTTGAAATTATTAATGGTCCCAACTGTTTTCACCAATATCTCGGAACCGGTAGATTTTAGGTTATTAAAATGTATTATTAGCTGATATAAAACCACCCTCAAATATCACAAAAATCAAGCTACTAGTATATTTAAATGTCAGAAGTACGCTTTTTACAACTTCTGGCCTCAACCCGGACATATCCCATTATAAATTAGCACGAGGGGGAGGCTACCTTGCGCGACCACTAAACCATCTCCAAATTGCATGAAAATTTTATGGTGAACATTTGGTGATGAAGGCAAACTATTTGAAGAGTGTGCATCATAAGATTCAAACATTGGAATTTTTTGGAGCACCCTAGTGTATATATATACACTGCCTGAACAAAAGTATTCGTACACTCCATAATTCTCCATACAAATAGTTATAATACTGATTTATTTAGCGAGTCAATGTATTTAATTGGTAAGAGATACGCTTAATTTGCTTCAAATTCGAATTCTCCACATTCAAATTACCCACTTTATAAGTTTTTAACTTAGTTACTCTTCGTCAAGATTAAATATTTTCAGCATTTGCTTTCCTATGCTACATGTCGCGAGTGATCACCATTGTATATGATGGCATTGGTGGTATGAGGTGGCGCAGTTTGAAAATTTTTAACCTTGTGGGAGTGTAAACAAGTTGAAAGATTAAAAAGTGACTAATTCGAATATGGAGAATTCGAATTTGAAGTTAAATTTAAAATGTCGACTCATCATGGAATTATGACGTCATTGTCACATTTTTAAAAGTTAAGCAACAGAGTTATTCGAGCATAACTCAGCCATTATAGGAGATAGAAGGCTGGAATTTTAATAGGTTCAAGCACGCTTCGCTTGTTTGCGCTGTGCGGCTTGCGGACACTTTGTGTCCGCAGAGTCGCCCTGCGGGCGCCTGGAAGCACTCAATCAAACATATTTTGGAATTTTTTTCCTTTAAATAAATATTGAAACAAAGGTCGACGAATAATTTCTCATATGGATCCGGAAATATAATATTCAAAATCTACAGTACTAAAAACCCCATGTCAACCGTTGGAAGCTAGACTCTATTCAATTTTGTAATTTATTTACTTTATGTATCTATTGTAAACAAAAGTAAACAAATTGATGATCAAATTTACTCGAAAATATGATATTCGAAATCTATACCCCTGAAAACCCCAAGTCAATCGTTTAAAGCAAGTTTCTAGCATTATTTTCAAAATTCATCAAATGGTGTGAAAATATGTATATAAAGGTGTGAAAATATGCAGATAATCTTTTTTATAGCCATACACTATAATACATTTAAGATATCAAACATAAGTTGTGGCTTTGAAGTATTAATAACAAAGAAGATCTATTTATTGTAGTGTCATACTTGTACAATGATTTATATTGTGATAGTGTAGCCATTTATTATGTATAGAAAAGCTGAGAAAAATTGTTTTCCAATTTTTTTGCAGAGGTGTGAAAATTTCGCTTAGATCTTAGAACTTAATCGTAGTCATATCATTTGACACCTACATGCCAATTTTCATATCTCCACGACTTGCCAATTTTTCAATCAATTCGGACAAACATACGAACAAAAAAAAATCCTAGCGTTTTAATATATAAGATGTATATCAATATATCTCATATATCACCGAACCATTATCAAAAAATGATGACTCATCACTCTGTTATGACGTCATCATTACGCATCAATATTTTGAAATTGACAAATTTGGTGATTTTTCGTGCGATATCGATTATAGCATTATGACAGACATATTTAGAGATGTTATCTCCAATATAATTCATCAATGGTGACCACAGGCGCCCAAAGGGCGCCTCCAGCGGACACAAAGTGTCCGCCAGCCTCGCAGCGCAAGCACGCGAAGCGCGGTTGTTCATATAAAGTTGAGATCCCGATCAGAAATTACACAAGTTATGCCTGCGAAAAAGCGAATCTATCAAAATGATTATCTTTTTTTTTTGGTTTTGTTAGTATCTGTATTGGAACGGTTGAAAACTGTGTCATATGTCAGAAAGTGTTGGGTACTGATACTATGAGGCCGAACAAACTGAAAGCACATTTCGAGAATATTCATCCAACTTATCAGGGTAAATATATTAGTTTCTTCCATGGGCTGGAACGATCTCTCAAGGCAGCAGAATTAGAAAGCACAGGTCTATTTCAGCAACAAAATGCCAACATAATATCCTTTTCTTGCTCATGAGGCAGTTAAACTCTTAATGGCGTTTCCCCCATCTTGGGAATGTGAAGCTGCGTTTAGCCAAATAAGCATCATCAAAACAAAACATAGAAATCGGTTGGATGTAGAACCAGATACCAGGGTTGCACTTATTTCTACTTCCCCTCGTATTTGACATATTATTGCAACCAAACATAAACAAATTCATAACAAGACAATAAGGAAATGCTAATGTAATAGTTCACATATGTTCTACCACTTTTACATGATTAAAGTATCTTTGTATCTATATTTCAAATTACAAATTTTGGAGAGGGGGAATGCATAAAATGGTATTATAAAAGAGGGAATTATGGGAAAAAGTGTGAGAATCACTGTCTTAGAATTTGATTGCCTATTTTCTTCATGAAAAGACCCAATTTAGTAATATGTATCGGAAATAATGTAGTGTAGTACAAATACTTGTACTTTTGTCCGGTTAGTGTATATACACACAAATAAATAAACATTATTAGAGTTTTTATAGTGAGGATTTGATCAGTAATGAAATACAACCTTAGGGAACCCAAAATCACGCTCGAAGGCAGTATCCTAAATTGATGCGCTTAAATCGGATGTAATGCCGCAATAATTTTCTACCACAGCACCCATTATAACAAATCGAAAGCTGACCCCATACGGTATTAAATATACAATTCGAAAATGTTCTATTTCTACTACCTTTTGGTTACTGAAAACGGATCAGTATTTATGAATCCAAAGTTACTATTATATTAGTTGCAATTGGATTATATTTAAATTTGGGATAGTTAGTTCTGTCAATTCTTTGACCCGAATCAACATATCTTCTCGAAGTGAATCGATATGTGAAAAGTAAATTTTAATAATTTCATCTGTAATGCTGATAATATTTTCCATATCCAGTTCATGCAGGCATAGTAAATACCCAATTTCACAATAAGCAATATTCTGTTTGAACAAGTTCAATTTATAATGAATTTTATAGAACAGTGCTCTTCGCTGAATGTGGGTATTATTATTAACTTGTAGCTGTTTATTCATTATCTTTAATTTCTCGAATATGTCAGCAAATAAGCAACATTTAAGCAATATTTCCAGTTTAACCTTTTCTTCCTAAGTTGATTCATGTTCTCCAAAGAAGCCACAATGGAAACAAAAGGCTTATGCTTGTGATTTTCGTTATTATTGTCTCAAATATGCTGAATAATGCGATCATTCAGTTCTTCCTTTTTTATTTTGTTAGTTGCAGTAATCACGATTTGTTTAATTCCTTGCTAAGATGTTATATCTAACTGTAGATTCAAAACCGAGACTAAATAGCTTGGATTGTTTCTAATTGAATAAAATGTTTTTCTTGTGGTCAACGTGTTGTTTTCTTGTGGATATCTGGGATTCGCTGCTCTTTTACGTTCTCTACAGATGGTTTGTGTTAAACTTTCGAATCTGAGAAGTTTGAGTTAGATTCATGATTATGTTCATTGAACCATGCATGAAACAGCTACGTTCCCAAATGTATGAATCTTTCTGCTCGATACACTGCCAGTGCACTTTTTTATTTACTACAAAGCAGCTTTTACACAGCATGTGCAAAAGTATTCGTACACCCTAATTTTTCCATACAAATAGTTATAATACTGAGTTATTTAGCGAGTCAGGGGCATTTATTTTGTAAGAGTTATGCTTAATTTAACTTCAAATTCGAATTCTCCATATTCGAATTGCTCATTTTATAATCTTTCCACTGGATTAATCTTCCTCAAGGTTAAATATGTTCATTGCTGTGCCACCCCATACCACTAATGCCATCATATACAATGGTGATAACTCGTGATATGTGCCATAGGGTAGCAAATGCCGAAAATACTAAACCTTGAAGGAGAGTAATAAGTTAACAGCTAATAAAGTGAGTAATTTGAATGTGAAGGAAACGAATTTTAAGCCAGATTTAGTATATCTGTTACTGAATAGATGTAAAGACTTCACATATTGATTAGTATTTTAACAATTTGGGTGGAAAATATTGGGGTGTACGGATACTTTTGTCCAGGGAGTGTATATCCAGACTGAGTTGAGCATTGTATACATCTAAGGTCTCGTTGATCAATACTATGATGGAAACTGTGATGAATTATGATCGGTCCAAATTGTTAGAATGCCGTCTTTCACATAAAAGGCGGATAAAACAGGATCATCTTCTGATCACTAATTGTATTGTTACGAATTGTCTGTATCCCTTGTGGCTTTTAAGTTCTGCCCCAATCTTCATTAGGTATAAAATTTCTTATACTCAAACAATCTTAGTTATAATGGTCTTTAGAGATTCTAATTCAAATATTCTCAATGATTTCAAAAGATTTTTCTAGTCTAAGACCTAGAACTGTGTTTTGTAGAGAAAATATGTGTCCTGGCCCGCAACGAAATTCGAGAATCAGAGTCACTGCTTCTGTAAAAAATGTATCTATAATCGATGTTCCATGACGATTTAGCACCAGATACCTATCATTCACCATGAAAATATTTCACAAATCCATTGAATTCATTATCAGAAACGAGATAAATTTATTATTTCAAGAGTTCAAATTAGGTACATTTTGTAAAATCACCATACTAATTGCACTTTTTTCACATAAAAGAATATGATCCAAATGGTTCTCAATATATACTACTGATCTAAACGTCCTATATTTCTACAAATTTAGAGTGTTCGAGGAAAATGTGAGAGCTAATTTGTCCTAGAATTTGAAGACTCTAGAAAGATAATTTGAAAAGCAGTGGGCCCAGATTCTCGAATTTTTCTGCGCGCAAGGACACATATTTTCTCCACAAAACTCTCCATACAAAACACAGCTCTAGGCCTTAGACTCGAAAAATCTTTTAAAATCATTGAGAATATTTGAATTACAACTCTAAAGACCATAATAACTAAGATTGTTTGAGTACAAGAAATTTTATGCCTAATCAAGCTTGGGAAAGAACTTAAAAGCCACCCTATATATTGCATAATTATTTTCAAACTACTTATTTTGTAATAATGTCGGATAGTCTTATACCAGTTCATTTGGTGACCACATTGATCGAATTCGATTTCATCACTTTTAATCAGTAAATCAAGATGATAGAGAAGCCTTATTCATTTCTTCAATTTCTTTTTTATTAATCATTGCTAGAAATCAACACAATATAAATTATTTCGTTTTGTTACTTCAGTTTCTATTTGGTATGTTTAAAAATTTTGTAAAATTCAGACTGCATTATTTCACTCAAGTGAAATGATAATATTGTCGCATTTTTGTTAAATTTCTTTTCAATATGTTCCTTTGAAAAGTATGTTACGTTATCCGATTTGTCTAAAATTCCACAATCCATTTTGCTCTATCAGCTTCAGGAATTACACTTTTTTCAGAAGACCCTAGTAGAGAAACAAACACTGTAATTGACTTAACGAAAGATTTTTGAATTAAATGGTAACCAGAATAAGGAGGGAATGCAATTTAATCATCCTTGTACATATTTATGATACATTAGTTAAAGAAGTTAACACATTTTGTCGCGTACGAAAAGTACGGTGTTGTTAGAAATGCATACAGATATTAGCCGACTACCTATATAGTTTATTTTGTACTTGAACGTTTGTGACGCAGACTAATCACTCATCAAAATTTAGCTTCTAACCAATCAATCGAAGTTTCTGATCTCAAATTAAAAGTGGAAGTAGTTCAGAGTAGATTCATACTAGTCTAGGTAAATAAGGGTAACATAATGGTTATTAACTCAGGTTTACCAAATTGATTAAGACAGTCACATCCGCGCCAAATTGTAGAATTGTAAAAATATCAACTAATCTTAATAGAGAAGGGGAGCACTTTATGTGCTTTTAAATAGAAAGAGATGGGAATTCATTATAGACTTCTATTTATTTTGTTACTTTGAGTGCGACGTAGCTTACTGCCTATAAAAATTACTATATTGTTTTTTCTAAATGAAATCCATCTAATTTATTAAAACGCTAGGATTTTTATTTTCTGTTTGTTCAAATTAATTGATAAATTAGCAAATCGTAGAGATCTCAAAATCTATCTCAAAGCAATTATTACTTTTTTTATTTTACAGGCGGTCAATTTTGAAATTTTAAAGTCCCGAGATATAGAGATTTCAAGTTTAAATGTTAAGTACAATGTAAAATGAGTTATTAAAGATGAATAAAAACATTCACATGCATTTATTCGCATTTATACTGATGATTTAGGTATATTCCAACTAACTTTGGAAAAAGATAGCAAAAGTACTGAAAATCTACAAATTTCCTTGAGCCCCTAACCCCGAATATTTTGAGATAATTGTGAATATTAATTCATATTTCTTGCACTACGAAGTATAAACCATCAGTTTAGAATGAATAAAGAGCTTAAAAAGTTTATTAAAAAGTATATTAGGAAATTAGAACGAAAATCTATGAATTTTAGTTTCCTAGTTAGGATTTTCGAAAAATGCTACGTCATCACATGACAAAAATCTAAAAATTTTCTATAGGATGTAGTGCAATTATTATCAATGAATCATATACGTACTAATACACCAATATAAAAGTATATTAGGAGGTGAGAACTAATAATTTGGGCTTATATTTACAGTGAGGGGATATCTCTTTATGGACCCTACAATAAATTCAATGATAAGTCAAGAAATATTATTTTTTGACTAAGGGATGGATGTGTGAGGAACCTATATATTTTCGCATTTATCTTTTCATTTGAGATTATAATAGATTTTATATCTTCAATAGTTTATAAGATTTGACATCGGCCTCTTTCGGGACTTTCGGGACCATCTCGAACAAATGGTCGGATCCGAACTAATATTTAAAAATAATGATCAGAATTCTATTTCTGATACAATTATCGCTAAATATCTAATATCAATCTGTCCATTTCCCGAGCATTATAGAAATGAACTCCCTTATAAAAATATTTTGATTGAATTTTATTGGCCTTTCTTCTATATATTTGTGTTATCCTTACTATTAAAACTCGATTATTGTTTGTGTATATGTGTATATATATATATATATATCTGTAACGAATTGATTGAAGAAACTGCCGGGCGAAGAAAGCTGATTTTTGGCATGTGGGAGTATTTTGGCTATGGCTCCAGTAAGTTCTGAGCTCAGAGCAAAATGTCGACTCATCATGGAATTATGACGTCATTGTCACATTTTTAAAAGTTAAGCAACACAGTTATTCGGGCATAGCTCAGCCATTATAGGAGATAGAAGGCTGAAATTTTAATAGAATCTGTATACTAACACGTCTCACATATGATGCAACTATCATCAGAAAATGATGACTCATCACTTTTCTATGACGCGATCATTACTCATCAAAATTTAAAAAATTGACAAATTTGGTGTTTTTTCGAGTGATATCGATTTAAAACTAAGATGGACATATTTAGAGATGATATCTCCTGAATAATTAACCAATGTCACCTCCAGGCGACCGAAGGGAGCCTCCGGCGGACACAAAGTGTCCGCCAGCCGCGCAGCGCAAGCAAGTGAAGCGCGCTTGTACGTATAATCTCCGATGGGACTGATGCGCATACTGTTAATCTTCTTAGGTTTAAAGCTTAAAACAAAATGTCCGTAGAGTAGGTAAAAGTACAACAAATGTTCCTCCATAGCCTAGTTCACTCAACTCTCTTGAAATCCCATATATTTACGAAATAACAAACAACGGTTAACATTTTCTTCTTTACGATTCCGGTTACTCGAAATCAAAGAATATTACATTTTGGAACTAGTATGTCAAATCTGGAAGCTTCTCAGCGTGTGGTTGGCTGATGCTATGTTCAAAACCTTGCTTAATTTGTTTAACCAGTTGTACATCATTCATGGTTTAAAAGAAGAAAGTAATTCAATGAAAGATGGGCATTTATTACCAAGTTTATTCGTCCTATTGCCCTATTGCCCAATAAAAAGAAGAAACATACCAAAAAATGTGGGAAATTGCAAAATACTAGGCCCTAAAGCATGTCCTACCCTCCTCTTCGTCGACCTTGTGCAGAGTTGCACGCGGGCCGAAATTTGTATCCTCGGCCCGCAATTTTAAGTTAACCCTACACGCAGCCCGGCCCGCGGCCCGCGGCCCGCAACTAAATTATTCGGCACGCTTTGTAAGTTACTAATTATTGAGAGACAATTAGGGAATACTTTTATGGGAGTGAGTTTCTGCAAACACAAATAAGTGGAAACTAGCAAAGTTCCATTCACGTAATTATTCCTTAATTGGTACCTCGTGACAATTAAAAACATCGTCTCGGTTTTCATCGCGGGGAGTCCTCGGCCCGCGTGCAACTCTGACCTTGTGAAAGCAGTGATAAATGCATTTTAAAATAATATTTCCCTGAAACGCAAATGAAGTGTTTTATCCACCTTACACCAAACGGTTGACAAAAAGTTTATGAATTTTGGCTTATAAAGATAATTCAAGTTTTACTTTGCAAGTAAAATGATGCCCGCCTTAGCATTGCATTGCCAACAATGTACCGGTGCTCTTCAATGTATGTTTTATGAATTTGTGTCCAGATCTTTATGACTTAACTCACTCTTTCGAATCTACTTATACACATAGTTCTTGAATATCCTAGAAAATGAGCACGGGTGAGTTGAAGTGAAACGGGCGTATTGCATTTAATAAGTAGCAGAGATCTTCCGAAATGAAAGAATAGTGCTAACAATGAATGGCCATTATAAACTCTAATTAACAGCTAACTTACTCACCTTGAGATGGGCTTTCTAAGAGGGGTTGAATATCAGTTTCCTTTTAATTCTTAGTATTTATAACCTTATGTAGATTGTGTAAGTAATAACAGTAGAACTCGGTTAGTACGTACCCCTCCTGGAAGTGGAAAAAGGTACTTACTATCCGTAAGTACGTACTAACTGAGTTCTAGTGTACTTTACATGACTTCATTTAACTAGTCTAGAAATCGAAATATGATAGATAATATTTTTGCATAGCTATTTGCATTAGATACCTGTGTGCGAAGACGAATGAGATGTCCTGAGAAAACAAACAAATATTTGATTTCTCACAAAGTATCCTTAAAATGCATGCCTTAATCATTTCGATTTATGGATTCTCCATAAAGTCCAGCTAATTTGGATTTGGATTTGAAACTAATTGGAACAGAATTTATTTCTGTGGTAAATGAACGAAGGAAGCTACTTAAGTAACATGCTAAAAATCAAAAAATTCCTTTGGTAGAACATCCCTAAAACACCACTTTATAGTGCAACATTCAGACACATTTTGAAAGTGTTAAAATATATTAACTTCTGCTTTTGATATGTAATGTAAGTTCTATCCGAAAACTCGTTTTTGGATGTTTTACTATGTTACTTAGGCAACTTCTCTCGTATAAAATTTGAATATATCAAATTTCAATTTATGCCATATTAAACCACAGTTTAAGTAGACTACTGGGCATAATTTAACCGGTATTTCATCGCATTTATGGAGCAAATTTGGTCCACCTGCGATGCAAAGTATGGGATAGCGACACAGTCATCGATGTGGCATTCCACTGTAACTTCGACTGATCACGATTCTTTTATGTCCTTGTATTTTAAGCTTATTTTCGTGTTATTTTTTATACCTAGCTTGCTAGCTCAAGTTCTAGTCCACCTTCTAGAGTCACTATGCCTGTGAATGTATGGACTGTACAGCGTTGGGCAAAATAAATTGATTCGACGCGCCATGGGCTGCGCTATGACTCGAGTGACAGAAAAGTGACTAGGATTTCGAATTATTGTAGTTTCAATTAGCTTACTTCATTGCAACGATCATATTGCTATTGAACTTTGCTATTGAATTCCATATTGACTGCTAAGCAACTTTGTATAGTTACGATGCAATAATAAAATGGGATAACAATTTTGCGAAACACCGACACAAAACAACATAATCACATAGAATATTCGGATATCCCAAATATTTAGTATCGTGATGATTAAATCTCGAAAATGGTGCTAAAAGACAGTTTAGAAGGTCGATATGTTCATAGCTGTACCCAGGTAGCTGAGCGGAATCGAACAAAGGGTCACTCGATAGTGTCAAATTTTGAGAATGAATCTTGTTACATTCAAGACACATTCCTACGCTGCTATGGAAAAATATATTACCAACTATAGTCAAGTGACTACTTTGACAAAGAGAAAATTTACGCAAGTATCGCTGCAAATTGGAATAGTTTAAAACTATAGAAGTTTTATGCATTTTAACACCTTCAAAATGTGTCAGAATGTGGCCCTTAAAGTGGTATTTAGTGAAGTTCTACTAAAGGGATTTGAGATTTTTAGTGTGTTACTGCTAGAGTGAGATTATGAAAGAGAGCTAAAAGTTTATTATCGAAATATTAATTCCATTTATTCCGAGTTCACAACCAATAACAACGAATTTAGACTTGTGACTATCAATATGGAGCAGATTTATATTACACTGATTATTACTGAACAAGATTAATATTATTATTTATATCAATATAAGGATAAAACTATACAAATGTTTAAGACTAGATAACATAATAATGAAAAGTGATAAAACGATACTTCAATTCAACAGATAAAATACACATTTTGTTTCTAATTGATAGACAACAGAGTACGAGTTATTAAACAATTATCATATTGGTCACATTTGATAATTTGTCTAATAACTCATTAACAATTGAATTTAGGAAATTATATTATCGCTTAATAGAAAGTAGTTTATTGGCTATCAAAAGTAGCATCAAATTTTAAAATTTAGTTATTGCTGTTTTCAAAATATGATCCCAACTTAACCAAAACGCGTCTCAATTGTAGCTTGACACTAGGGTTGCCAACCCTCCCGGATTGGCCGGGATACTCCCGGAATCAGGCTCAGTCTCCCGGAAATCAGCTAATCAAATCACATAGTCACTTCGTCATTTTAATCACTGGAAATGATTATGTTGAACTTTCGGAATCATAGATTACTCAATTAAAAGGTTGTTTGTTATCATGCGACGCTAGAGGTATGACAAACTGGACCTCTTCCATGTATAAACATTTCAGAACAATTTTCGTCTTGAAGTATTTTATTAAAACATATTTGGATATCATTTTTAATTGTTTTAATTACAGAGAGAGATTAAAGATAGACTGGATAGGGAAATCTAGGTTCCCGTATTGATGTCCTGAGTACGTATATAGGTGAATTCCAATTTCCATTCAATTCAGCAGCACTATCACTGGATGGGGATGTATACCGAGATTCTGAACTACTTTAGTTTGGCATGTTATTCATGACGAATCTTTCATTTCCATTACTAATTGATTAAACAAAATTAATCAACCATTGTATAGAACAGTGTTTCTCAACCTTTTTCTTCTCGCGGCACCCTTTCTAAACTTATACCTTTCAGCGACACCCCTTAATTTGACTTAGGGGCAGGCCAATGAACAAATTATAGTAAAAGTGGAGATTGATTTGAATTATTACTTTATTATAAAATAACTAATTAATAAATAAGGAAATTATTGTGAATATTGTGTAATAAATTATTCCAGAGGATTGTCAGAGGACAATCATCAAATTCAACATTGACAATGATATCAATATAAAATAAAATAAAGCAGTATGTAAGTGTGGTAAGGCTTGCGGCACCCCTAGAGAAAGCAAATGGCACCCCGGTTGAGAACCACTGGTATAGAGCGTCGCTATGAAGGTTTCCGGACTAATATAGAAATAGTTGAGATAACGCTACAATTTATAACTTTTCGAAGTATCATCCATAACATTCTAGCCAACGTTTCATTCTTTTAAACCATTTATTGAAATATTCTGACCATATCTCGTGAGGTGCATCCAAAACTACACATTGATGTGTATGGCCGACCTATTCTGGACTTGAAAAATCTGTCTTAAATTTTACTTGGCTAAAAATCATTAAAATGTCATTAGGGTCAAAGAAAGAAAAATAAGTCGGATTGGGGAACAGAGTGACTCCATTTGATTCAAAAAGTCGATAGTCTCGTAGGCAATATGTGCTGATTGCGTCATTATGACGCCAGAAAAGCACCCTCAATCCTGTTCTTGGATCACCAGTCTCTCAAAAATGAAACATACAGATGTGCGAATATCGAAATACCAATTGGCAGTCACTATCCTTTGTTTCAGAAGTTAGCAACAATATGACCGTAGTTGATGAATAAACTGGTCACTAGTTGCATTTCGACGCTGCGAGATCGTTTAAATTTTATGGAAGCAGCTTCACCAGGTGATATCCTATATCTACTAGATTGCGTTTAGTCTCAGGATCATAGTGTTTATGTTAAATCTTATTCAATGCACTCAATGTATTCCAAGTTCCACTTCTTTCTCGGTGTAGATTAATTGTGAATCCACTAATTTCCTCACTGCCTCCACCAACTCTTCGTGGACAGCCGGTGAAGGCAGTCCAGGCCGCAATTCGAATAGAAGTGCGCCTCTTCAGTGTCTAAACTAAGCAAACTGGCTAAAAAATGCTAATGTTAAGAGAGAAACATTCCAAAATGTTCTCAACAAAAGTTGATGATATTCGGCAGATTTGCTCCTCTTGTAGCCATAGAAAATTATCCCTCTAAAACCTCGTCTTTCGATATCCATGGCAACATATTAAATATGTCGATATTATTCAAAATTGAAGTCGCAAAATCCATAAAATTATAGAGAAAGATTTGAAATTTGATCTGTATGTGTGGCTCTAAATAATTTCCCGATTATTGGAATAATATCTATTTGATAGTGTGCTAATCCAGAAACTTTCGTAGTTACCCTCGTACAAGTTAAAACAAGTGATGCTTTCCAGCGAAATAAAGCTTTGCCACCTCAGCCACCGAAAAAGTTGCAGCTCATTTCCCCCCAGAGAGACCTTGGAAGCATATAGGAATTGATCTCGTATGTGATCTTTCTCCAAGTCCGGATGGTTACAAACACATTCTATTTATTATAATACAGTACACCCTCGGTTATCCGAACACTTCCGTTTGTTAGCTCAAAGATTGGTGTTCGGATAAGTGAAATACGTATTTTACGCTCTTAAATGCACATGTACCAACTTAGATGTTATTAAAGAGCGTATTATGATTTAAATACTACTTACACGCATGTATAGCCAAACAAATTGACAATGCTACACACATCATTTCAGTTATCCGACCACATTATTTCAGTTATCCGAACACATATTTCAGTTATCCGAACACATATTTCAGTTATCCGAACACATATTTCAGTTATCCGAACACATCATTTCAGTCATCTGAACACATTATTTCAGTTATCCGAACACATCATTTCAGTTATCCGTACACATTATTTTCACAAATTCGATTGAAAAAGTATTTGATAAAATGAGTGGTACTCGAACACACTGTTCGGATAATCGAGGTGTCGGATAATCAAGGGTCTACTGTAATAATAATAATAATAATAATAATTATTATTATTATTATTATTATTATTATTATTATTATTATTATTATTAATTATTATTATAATATTTTATTTATTATCAAAATGGTCACGTTCTTTCAATTCACTTATGTAGTACACTATAGAGGAGGGTTTGATTTAACTGCTAATGATGGCCTGTATGTATTTAAATAATTGACATACTAATCTAATATGAATGCCTCAAAATTTTACCCCCGCTATTTACAATGTTAATTTAAATTGATGCTTAACCTTAGATTATCGAAAACTCGCGATATCGCGGATGTCTCCAACCATTTTCAGTTCGGGATTAAATCCATCCTTAAACTCGACTATGGTATCAATAATTCAGTGAACCGTTTTAAGCAGTTTCCCTATGACAACCATCTGACCTCTGTGTAAAGGTTGAAGTCTTTCGAAATGTTCATCATTCTCATGGCAAAGCTGCTGAAAAGACCCCCGTTGAGAACCACTGATTTACCGTTTTGGAGTTTTGTTCCTTATGAATAGACCATTTAGTATTAAATGCACAAGAAATAGTAAAGTGTTTAAATACTTTTGTCCGGCTAGTGTATTATTTCAACCATCTTCGACCGCATCCCTGGTCAATTTTTGAGATTTAGATGTCAGAGCTTATATACACAGGGCTATGGCTAAAGATCTTTCTACCTACCTGGACAACAGTTTTGCTTATATGTATAAGAACAAATCACCAAACCCATTATCACAGGATTTCGGTGAGAATCCCTTGATATTTACAAAGCTTCAATGTTGGTGCAGAAATACGAAGTTGGAACGATCTTTTCTGATTCAATGCGATATATTTATGCCATTTTGTCTTTCTACTAGAAAGGAAGAATGTCAATTGATACTTTCTTTAATCAAATGCATTATAAATAATTAAGCAAATTTGACTTGAAGTGAAAATTTACAAAATATATACGACAAATGGGTTGTATTATACTGTCGCAAAGATTGGAGACCGAAAATTTTGAAATCCACTCAAAGTGCTGATAGTTGTGATCATTTTGACACCTCAAATTAGTTAGAATACTTTCAAGGGAGGCTAACTTCCTCCCTGAAGGTGTGGCAATATGCAACCCTATTGACGCTACATATTTGGAAGTACGCTTTCATCTCGTCTGTGTTAGATTATTTGAATTATTTAAATCCGTGGGCTAAAGTATACTGAATCATATTGTTCTGTTTGAAGCTATATATTCCAGAATTTCGTGAGTTTCTAGTTTACTTTTAGGTATTATTCATAGATGATTATTTGGTACAACCAAGATACAGATGGTCTTGATACGAAATATTTTGAAATTTCAATTGAATGATATATTTCTACGATGTTCTGGAACACATTTCAACTTTTAGGTTATATTTTAAACGATGATGATTTGATCTTAATTAATTGCCAATGCTTGACTGCCTGTAAGTTGATAATATATCCTATACTCTTCAATGCCTATGAGTTTCTGGATAAATTTCAAGGATAACCAAATGCCATAAATTGCTCCTTAGATCAGATGTTTTAAATTTTATTTCCGAAATAAGATAGTATTAAATACAAATTACTACTACTATTTGGTAAGAACTAAGGTTATTATTTGTGACGGTGATGATAGTCAATGCTGATTCCTGGGAAAATGGATTAAAGTTTTTTTTACAATTCTGCCATATCTAATATTATAATTTTCTCATTCCAATTTGAAAATTAAGTATTATTCACTCAACAGGACTTTCTCACTTATTTATCGATATATTGTTTTTAGATTATTTGGATTATAATTTAGTTATGGAGATTTGTGAGAAATTTGATATCCTATATTGCAAGCCTTTATATATTGGTAAATTGAATGAAACATGTTCATATAACTTAAATTATTCTTCAAAAATCCCTCAACTTTTTGGTTTGCCAAATATCATTAGCTCTAGCAATATTGCAGAAGGAATTGTTGTTAAACCTCTCAAAAGCACGTTTTTACTAACAAAGAAAGGATCTAAAAGGGTTATCTTCAAAAGAAAGCATCCCAACTTTATAGAGGTAAAAAAACACCATGAGAATTACATCCCAACTCATCCTTTCAAAGAAGAATATCTTAAATATGAAATTCTTTCTTTTCTTAATTATAATCGTGTACAAAGTTCAATTAGTAAGTTGGGATTTCCAACTAATGAAAAGGAACTTAATATTCTGATAAAAAATATTTTAGACGATATATTGATTGAGTATGGTGAATGTAACTCTGATGTATGGCAAGATTTGAATGAAGAAAAAAAGGAACATTTCAAGTCAATCATTTGTAGCAAAATTTATGAAATATTTTTTCAACACTTCAATAAATTCAACATTAAAAACGTTTTATAGGATTAATATTCGAATTTTTCATTTATTATGTACAAAATATATTTATACTATATGTTGTATTGGATGTAAAATTTTATGCGTTTTAATAAACTGTATATACTTTGAAACGTATCCTACGTTTGAATGATTACCTTCCTCGAATAATCCTACCCAGATGCAGTTGCGGATTTAGCTATGAGGTTCCCCCTATTTGATTGTAATTGTGCTACTTCATGATTTGTACAAAAGGTAATGTCTCCGCAGTGGTAGCACATATGCTAACGGAATGTATTTTATTAAAATGGGATATCATACCTAGGAAATCTTGTGGTAGCAAGATTGGGTGGATTTTGCCTTGTTTATTAGTATATATTTCTATATACAGGGTGTAGCAAAATTGATGCCCTATTACAGAAGGTCAATCGGTTTTCCTTTTGTTTTGGGAACAATCTTGGCATGAGAGGTCTCTTGTAGCTTTAATGAACTAGGCCTTTCTAATCGAAAATTATAATTACTAATTTGATAGGGCATCAATTTTGTTACACCCTGTACTCTAAAGTCTTAGTACTTACAAAAATTTTTCTTTACACATTATTAACAACAATTATGTTAATTGTTTAGCTATACACTAAGGCAATGGTGCTGATTAATGCACTTGGACTAGGGATTGATTAGATCAGTAAAATTTGATTTCCTAAAAGTCGAACGATTATGCTAGTATATTAGCTTCGTACATTACATTATGATCGTTTTGTGAATTCTACATCGATTTACACCAAAATGGTCTGAGGATAGCACTAGAGAATTTGTGGTTAAAATAATTCAAACCAACCATAAATTACTTATATATATTAACATACTACTTATTAGTATTGCTTTAAAATCAACCACATTAATTATGTATATATTTATTTAATACCTTGTTGTATAGTTCAATTATCAATTATTAGCAATATTGCTCTATTAGCAACCAATTTTCAGGTCCCAGGTGAATATTTTGTGTTAATTCTGTTCCCTTATTAGCAACTTCGCGTATTAGCAACCATTTTATGAGCAAAACTCGAGTTGCTAATAAGCGAATTCCAATGTATGTATAAAAATCAAACTTATCTGAAACATTCCTCATAAGTATCGAATTATTATTACTCACTCGGAACGACAATATCCTGTGTTGTCTCAGGCCTCAAGTCTAATTCTAGAAGTTCAAGCAGAATCTACCTCGGCTTTTCATTTTCCAAAAAGATCTGAAATTACTTGAATAATGGTTTAGAGTAATTCCACGCCTACGGAAGGACTATGAAGCAAACGAGACAAATGAGAGTTTCTATAATTATGTATCATTTATTGATTGTCACATTTACGCTTATACTAACCGTTTAGGTATGCATACATCAATTCAAACCAGATGACATCGAGAGAACTATTACCTGCTGACGGTCTTCGTACTGTTACAGTTTCCAGAGATAGATGAGCTCTTATTAAAACTGCAGCGCCCAGTATATCCCCAACCTTCCTTCCTATATATCTGAATCCAATTCAAAGCCTAAGAGACTATCTTTGGCTTACAAAGAACGTTTGGTGATAGAAACTGCCTTCTCTAAGAGTATATCTGTCAACGAAGAAATGTTAGATAAATTATTTATTAATTCATTTCCAGATCTTCTTTCTAAGCTGAATTTAATCGACGCATACGAAACGGCTGGATAGCTCATGTGTTCACACGATAACTATTTTTTATTTTTTATTAAGATAGTTCATTCCGAAAACACATTCCGACCTCACGAATTTCTATAATTGTCATCGCCAAGTTGAGACCATCCTCGATGAAGTTAATAAGTATTTACCAATATTTCAAATTAATAGCTCAAATCATGGCCTACTATAACACGGCTATACATGCTGCGGAATCATAGTAAAAATAAGAGTCCAGTTTTAACAAAGTCAAAATTTAATTAGACCGATAAATCAAAAAACGCACATCCGATAGACATTTAAAATATATTATTACCATATACAAACATTTGATATGTCATCATGTGATTGCGGAAAAGGCTCTTTTTAGAACGGAAAATGTTGCTGTTCCAGCTCATATTAAACATCGTTATCTGCATTTCTAATTCTTGATTTTTTGATAGAGCAACAATAGGAAGACCTCAAGCCAAAAATTCTAAAAAATTTGGTTGAAATGTCTATGCATTCCTCAGTTGCTATGGAAACAAAAATTACATGTACAAGTCATAACTCGAAAAGTATAGATCATAGATACTAAGAAATTATCCCATTTAATCCGTAATCTATTACTTCCTATATGAGAATAATACTATTCACATGTTTATTTTCAATAAGTTATGAGTTATCTAGGATTTTATCACGATCTATAGAGAAGTAATGAGATGTGACAAAATCCTGGATAACTCCTAACATATTGAAAATGGACATGTGAATAGTATTATTCTCAAATAGGAAGTAATAGATTACGGATCAAATAGTATAATTTCTTAGTGTCTACGATCTATACCTTTCGAGTTATGGCTTAAACATGTAATTTTTTATTTCCATAGCAACTGAGGAATGTATAGACATTCCAACTAAAATTTTCAGATTTTTTTGGCTTGAGGTCTTCCTATTGTTGCTCTATCAAAAAATCAAGCATTAGAACTGCAGATAACGATGTTTAATATGAGCTGGAGCAGCAACATTTTCCTTTCTAAAAAGAGCCTATTGCGAATCACATGATGACATATCAAATTTTTTACAGCGGAATTGGATACTCTGATATAATGTTTGTATATGTTAATAATATATTTCAAATGTCTATTGGATGCGGTTTTTGATTTATCGGTCTAATTAAATTTTGACTTTGTTAAAACTGGACTCTTATTTTTTACTATGATTCGGCAGCATGTATAGCCGTGTTATAGTAGGCCATGTACCGACTTATTCAGTCATCTCATTGCTTAACATGAAGGAAAATTGGAGGTGATTACTTTCATATTCTAAGGGAAATAACTTGTGAACGCCATGTGATACTTCAAATGGATGAAGTTTACATTCATAGTGTGGCATCTTATAAATGAGGTATTGTTTTAGGCGCCATCGACAAACCAAGTGTTCCCCGCAATTTTATTCTAACCATTGTTCGTCTAATTCCGTTACGGTCTTCCTCCGCGGTTGATTTATTTCCAATTATGACTAAAACAATGAGGCGTCGGAAATGGGCCCGCCGGTCCGAAGGCTCCGGGGTCGTCCCAATCGATTCCGGGGCCGCTACATTCATTGCATAATTAAATATCAAACTCACAATTCACTAACATAACTAAAACTCTATAGAGATCGACTATTATCATAATCTACTCTACTGAATTGTGATAGTGGTTTCCCAAGACGGGAAGCTCCCTACTGAGCTACCTGCTCGCGTGTTGAGCATATGTTCGAACGTCCCTCACGCGCCCGAATGAACTCGTCAGCGATAGACTCTAAGTCGAACTGATCCGTGAACTTCTTGTTCAGGTGACACACGGCATAGGCGTTCATTCCAGTCTGTCGCATGGTCGTTCGCAACTTGGACTTGATGCGAGACAGACCGCTGAATGAACGCACACAGTGGATGGGAGTGATAGGATGATCACCAGGAGTTTGCGGTACTCTAGAAGCTCCCGACCCAGCACACCACGCATGACTTGTCGCACCTTCTCCAGCATTCGCGTTCCATCGCCTGAGTCAGCTTCACACTCTGCGAGAATCACAGTGCGTTCGGCCTTGAACATGTCCGAGTTGATATTCCCGCGTGCAGCGCGACTAGAGATTCGTCGACATCCTCAGCGGTTGTGATAGCCTTCTCCATGTGGCTGCCCATCACCAGGTCCTCGATGTTGTATTTGTTCTCGATCCATCCGACGCAGCCAAGCAGTAGCTTCTTGTGAATGGAAGCTACGTACTGCACCATCTGTAGTTGCTCCCTCTGCTCGTCTGTCACATTCCGGTGCTTGAGTCCCCGACGCGTAGCTCGCTCGAGCTTAGGGGACTCCATGGGAGGGTCCATGCCTGCAGATAGGTCCAATTCGTAGAAGTTGACGAGCGTCGTCCAGTCATCAGCCTTCTTGAGCTCAGCTTTGGTACCCGCAATCAAGTCGCGACGTCGATGATTGAAAGGTTCGGAGACTGCATGAGCCGGTGCGGTACAGAAACAACGCCGTACACATCGTTAAGGACACGCAGGGTGTAGAAGTGGCCGAAGTTGTCCAGCTGGCTGACAAACTCGCGGGCCTTCGCAGGTTTGAGACCAGACTCACCAGAGCGCGGATCGGTCTTCTCGTCAAACGACACATTCACCTCTGCGGGATCTGGCCCGTCGAAGTAGACACCAGCCTTTGCAGCAAAGTAGTCCAGCAGCAGCTTATAGTTCTTCAGGATGCTGTCCACCGCCATGTCATTGCATAGCCAGCGTGTCTCGCTCAGAAGTTTGATTGTCGGCAGTTTCGGCTTCTTCGGGGCTTTGGTCATCTTATGTTGTTCTCCTCCCTTCGAACCGCCGATCAGGTCCATACACACCTGAATCCACTCATTCTCGTAATCAGAGTCGTCTGATTCGCTGTGCTCCGATTCGGTCTGGTCTCTGTCGTCCTCGTCCGGTTGCGCACCGGCTTCCTTCTCTATACTTCTACTGAAACTCAATCCATCCCTTCGAGCACTTCACGTGCCGAGCTATGCTGCCAACCACAGCCATGGAAGGCTTATAGGCCGGAATGTCGTCGATAGCGTGCCTGATCACTAGGTTGAGAGCGTTGCCAGCACAATAGATGAATTGGGCTCTGGGGTACTTAGCCTTGATACGAGTTTTCACACCCGATAATCTGTCCACCATTGCGAATGCTCCATCCAGAGCTTGACCAACACAGTTCTCAGCGAAGTTCATTCCGAAGCGCAACAGACTGTCTTCCTGCAATTTCACGAGCGTGAGCGAGTCTTGCTTGGCTGTAGCATGCCACTCGAGAAACATCTCAGGCGTGAGCTGCTCGTCCACCACTCGCACCACCACCGCCGTCTGCTCAACTCCCGAGGCGTTTGGGGTTCGTCGATCATAAACGCGAACTTTTTGTCCCGGAGGTACGCCCTGATCGAACGCATAGTGGAGATTCCGATCAGCTCGCACATCTCGTTTAGAATCTCCACACTTGTGAACTTCGTCTTGTGGCTTCTCGACGTCCACCATTTCATGTTGTCTTCGTGGCGGCACAGATATCCAAGCAGTTGCTGGAAGTTTCCTTCGGTGTGCGAGTGTCCACGCATCGGAATGTTCTGGCGAAGGCCCGTACGCACCATTTCCAGCAGAGACAGCAGCGCGCGCCTCCCTCTGACGGCCTCGAGACACCAGTTGCCTGCAGTTTGTGGAGGACGTTCGGCCTCACCTCGTAGGCGTGCAGCGCCTCCTTGTGACCGGAAGACTTGTTGTGGCTCGCCCACGTACCCTTGTTTCCGGTGACTCGGGCGAAGTTGTCTACTCCTTCAGTGAGCTTGTTGATCTTATGGGTCTTCACTCAGTACTTGCAGAAGGCTTTACCTTTTCTTCATCGTAGTACAGCCAGGCAAACTTCTCATACCAAGCGTAGTTGAACTTGCTGCCGCGGGCCGGTTTCGTCAACCCCTTTAGCACCCTGGGGCAGGGCAGGTTCTGCTCTTCCTCATTGGACGCTTCATCCAAGGTGCTGTACTCCGGAGGCGAGGTCCTCTGCTGCAGATCCTCGGGGCCACGATAGAGCCGACACTGTGGAGCCTCATCCCCGCCGCTAGCGAACGCAGGCTGCTTGGATACAGTCTCCTCCTCGCCAGACAGTCGCCTCGCCGCGGGCTTCTTCATGCATTGGGCCATGAGTGCACGCATCTGATCGTTGACCTCTTTGTTCTTGGCCTCATTGGTCAGCTTCTCTCTCCTCTTTTCCGCTCCTCCTTTCTGCTTTCTCCGGTCGTCCGTCATGATGTAATTGGTTATATTTTAGTGGATATAGTAGTTAAACTGCATGATACACGGTTCTAGCACTTTGGGAATGTATCGGGTAAGCTTGTACCCAGCCAGGTAGGCCCTCCGGGCCTATCCGGCCCATAACCTACGATGCCAGGTAGAATCGGACACAGTCCGGGTAGAGTCGGGCATAGTCCGGGTAGAGCCGGGTGGGTCCGACGCCTATGAGTGATATCGAGAGTTGCAATCTATTTGTTGAGGCTTTATGTACCGATAATTATCTCTTCAATTCCTGTTACAAATATTAATTCGAACCAGGTTTAGTACCTTCTGAATGAAATATCTACCCTATCATTATCGTAATCGAGGAACACTACATACAGCTACAATGGCACTTATTCAAGACGCATCGGAGTTATGTACATTCTACTCTATCAAATCTGTGAATCACATTTCCTACCAATATACTCATAATTTTTGCTTACTTATTTATTAATTATACTCCACCAATAGTCGGATCTGAACAAATTTTTCTAAATGTTAAAAAATACTTTTTCATCTTCAAATCTTAGAAGTGGGGCGCTGTCTAAAGGCTTCAAACACCATAATTTTTTTATCCAGCCATTCAGATTATAGTGTTCGTTTGCAAGATCTTATTCTGTCATTTTCACCTTCAAATACTAGAGTAGGGTATCATAGTGAGGTAGATCTTGTTCCTTTAAAAATGAAATATCTGATCTATCCATAAATGAGTGTGATACCCAATCCTTCAATCATTAACCTTTATTGCTGGTCATGCCGCACACCAATACCTGAAACACTAGTCAATTATGCTATAAATGTCAAAATATTCTAAGTAATTATAATGATTTGATCATTGATGTATCCAGGCCTGATTTAACAAGCCTTTAGAACTTTCTGATCGCGTAAGTCTCAAGTATCCTTCAGAGGTAGTATTGAATACTACAATCAATATTTTCTGGAAAATTTTGAAATAATCAAGAATAATAGTGAGCTGATGATCTTGTTCTTAGACGGGTCATCCAGAAAAATACTTGTAGACTTTGCTTTCAAATACTTGGAAGATCGTGATGAATATGACTGCAAGAAAAATAATTACCTGTCTTGCGATGTGTGTGACTTGTTAATCGCAAGTAGACCTGATTTTGTTCTACAAATTGCTTCATTGCTAATAAAGTTTAGAATTACAATTCTAGTGTAGTTTTAAAAGGTTTTTAAAAGCGAAAGCTGAAAAAATTTAGTTGGCCTCACAGTAACTTGCTGATTTTGCGCTAGGAATACGGTAGATGGTCAAACTAAGTATGAGCTTAAATCATTAACCACGCATAATATAGGAATGTATTAAGCGCACACCGTGTCTTCGCAAGTTTTTTCTGTACCTAAAGTTCGACTTGCACTGCTATCTCTGTTACTAAAGAGTTTGTTAAGATTACGCAACCTATAATAGATGTATCGCTTGAAACATGCACTTTTTCGACGTCCCCCCTTTTCGGCAATTATTTTACACAGTAGCAAATGTTTGGTTCCAACTGTTTATTGTTAAAGCTTTCTTGGATCATAAATATCGTTAAAATAGATTACGATAATTCCAATTTTTACTCATTACTATACTCGCCTAGCTTAATAACAGAGTGCCCTAATTGACCAAATCAAGTGATGTGATTATGTAATGAAATAGTCAATCTAATCATTCTCTTAAGCAAAGGTGTATTAAAATAAAGTTGCAGAGAACGGAATAGATACGATTTGTTGTGAGACATGCTTAAGCATTTGTGTTATCACCATAGTTACAGTAATATACTATTTAAACTATACAAATTGGAAACAATCAGATGAACCGCAATATATTATTGATTCTATATTGTCTCTTTGGAATGACATATACTCTTATCTACTACATGAATAATACGAATGCTAAGTGCTCAATTAGTTAAATCGAACAGTATGGGTGCCACAAAAGCACATATACACAGAAAAGTTGAACTCTTGTCAATTACTCACCTTTCAAAAGAAGATGTAGGTTTAATAGTATAGCAAACATGGTTCAAAAAGAACAAAATGGAGACTATTTGCCGTCATCATAAAAAAAGCACATCACAGACGGGCCAGAAGTGTGCTTCCACATTTCTTGGATGATGACACAATACATGTCATCCAAGAAATTTGGAAGCACACTTCTAGCCCTTTGTGAGGGGCTTTTCTTATCAATTAAAGTTTGTAGGATTAAAATTGTGGTTGTAAATTTTAGCTGTATCATTATGATGACGTAAGCATAATTAATTAAGATAATTTTGTTGAGACATCTATATTGAACGCTTTATTGAACAATGGTTTATCTCAAACTAGTAAATTTGACCTCTAATAGGCATTTATCATTAAAATTAGCCGATGATGACGCGACAAAACTTTTGACCGCAAATTTCTCAGAGGTCCTATGTCCGATGGATCTAGGAATTAAATGGGTTTTAGGGGGCCTCATACTTCACTAGTGTTAACAATCTCAAGTTTCTAGCTCTACTAGTTTTTGAGCAAAAAGCAAAAGAATGAAATCACAAAATGCTACGTAATGATGATGATTTAGCATATATTGAAAATCGTATGGTTAGGTGCACATTTACATATATGTTCGCAGCTTCACATAATATTTCAGGGCAATATCTTTTAAACTCTGGTCTGTGCACCACTTACGGCCGGCTGGCCGGTCATACACCAGCACTCATTTAGTACTGTGCTACTATATTATTATATTGGATCATAGATCCAATATACTAATAATATAGGAAGCACACAAAAAATTCCTTTTCAACATTCTTTTTATAGCGGACAATGTTGCTGTTCCAACTCATATTAAACATCGTTATCTGCATTTCTAATGCTTGATTTTTGAGAGAGCAACAATAGGAAGACTTCAAGCCAAAGAATCTGAAAATTTAGTTGGAATGTCAATGCATTCCTCAGTTGCTATGGAAACATAAAATTACATGTTTATCCCATAACTCGAAAGTAATAGATCATGGACACTATTAAATTATACCATTTAATCCGTAAACTATTACTTCTTATATGAGAATAATAGCTATCAAGGATTTTGTCTCATCTCATTACTTATCTATAGATCGTGATAAAATCCTAAACATGTAATTTTTTGTTTCCATAGCAACTGATGAATGCATAGACCTTCCAAATAAATTTTCAGATTCTATGGCTTGAGGTCTTCCTATTGTTTTTTAACAAAATATCATTTATTAGAAATGCAGATAACGATATTTAATATGAGCTAGAACAGCAACATTTTTCGCTCTAAAAAGATCCTATTGCACAATCACATGATGACATATCAAATTTTTGACAGCGGAATTGGATAGTCTGATATAATGTTTGTATATGGAAATAATACATTTCAAATGTCTATCGGAAGCGGTTTTTGATTTATCGGTCTAATTAAATTTTGACTTTATTAAATCTGGCCTCTTCGTTTTATGGCCTTCTCGGTGACATATATAGCCGTATATTAAGTAGGCCATGGGTGCACGAATACTTTTGTTCAGGGAGTGTATATATATATATATATATATATCCCTGTAACGAATTGATTGAAGAAACGGCCAGGCACAGAAAGCTGATTTTTGGCATGTTGGAGTCTTTTGGCTAAGGATCCACTAAGTTCTGATCTCAGACGAAAATGTAGACTCGGAATTATTACGTCATTGCGAAGCAAATCATCAAAATGTTGACTCAGGCTCTGTTATGACGTCATCATTACGCATCAAAAATTGAAAAATTGATACATTTTGCGAATCTATGGATATTGATGAGTCGCCCGGAATATGACCTAAAACGTCCGAAGTAGGAATAAGACCTCTAAGTTTGAATGAAACCTAAAAACTGCTAAGTAGGATTAAACCTAAAAACTGCTAAGTAGGATTAAACCTAAAGTGCAAAAGAGTACCCTACCCTCACGAATAAAAATGACAGTTTCACACTCAATTGAACACTATTTCAAACCTAAAATCCTCACTTTCGCTCTCCCTCCAACTTTAGGTCTTTTCCCTTTGTGCGAGAAGATATGAACAATGAAAAAATATAGTCATTATATAGTATTGAAAGGAACCAATGTATATTTGTTGATTTGAATCACATGCATGACATTCAGTCATACGTTGATCAAAGTCCCACATCGATAAGTAGTTGATTAAAATCCTGTATCATGCATTGATCAAAATCTCACATCAAAAAATCGTTGATCAAAATCTTACATCGAAAAATCGTTGATCAAAATTCTAAATATCGTAAAGTTGATCAAAATCAAACATGAACGTTGATCAAAATATACTACAGTCCCTATAGAACATATATACTGTAGCAGAACCCATTTCAAGCTGGAATTGATACACCAATAAGCAGGTTTGATCATTTTTTACAGATAATGTAAACTTTCCACATAATTTCAGGCCTCTAATTAATTCCAAACAAACCTATTTTATAGCAGTTTGTGCTAAAATGCGGCAATATCACGGATGTGAAACTATTATCAAATGCTATTGATTAGCTGATTTATAAAATATTTTAAAATTAAAAAGTTCGCCAACTGGGATTCGAACCCTTGAGTACTAAATGAAAGGCAAACTAGAGAATAGTAATATGAAGTCTGGAACTATTACTGGCGTAGGAATCGAAATTTATTACTAAACTAAATACTTATGATTTTTTTGAAAATAGAACAACAAAAGAAAGTTTAGGAAAACAGCAATGATTTGCATTAGACGTCATTTTTTCAAATAACCATTTCTCGACCAAAATGTTGGAATTCAAAAATTTCACTTTAGGAGCATACATAAGGTATATATCTAAAATTTAGTGACTAAATCTTAATCTCAAAATTTTCCATCAAAAACGTCAAAAAATATTAGCTTCCCCCTTAAAAACTGCCTTCTTTAATAGAGCAATAAATCTACGATAGCAACCAATCATTGAAGGAACATCATCATTTAACATACGATAGTGTTCAACAAGGGGATATAGTGATGTTCAAAAAATTATTGAACCACTTCAAATATAGATTCTCCCTTCGCTCATTGCTACATTGGAAAAACACATGTCCGCAAATCAGACACAGGAGGTTGACAATTAGATGGTGAAGGGCTAAAGTAATAGCACAAATAATCGCTGGAATATTGGCGAGATTTCTTTTTACTAGAAGTAGCCATTTGGTTCTATTGCAATATGATATTGTTGGAGATATATTAAATTTGAGATATATTCGGAAATTTTAAATATTTATTATATTTCGCCATCGTATTCTATTTTAATTCGATTGGTATCAATAAACGTCGTGCGGAGCTCTTTTTTGAAAACATTAATAATTTTATTATAATATGAAAGTCTCAAGCAACAACTACCTTTTGAATTCTTCCCTTGCCCTACAAGAAATGCTCTTCAGTTCATTCTCACCAACTACGAGGTGCTTCAGAAATTGTGGGACGAGCCAATCGAGTTTGCCAAAAAAACTAATATGAGGGCAGAATCTTGGGGTGTCAAATTACAAGGTCGTTTAATTTCTTTTTGGGGTACCTGAATTTCTCAGAATCTTCAAATTGTCATTAGTCGGAATTTCCTTTATAGGGATTTTTCAGGATGATTTTAATCAAGTTTTCACTTTGTCATAATCCGATTTTTCAGAGTTCTGACTTTGTAGGAATCAGTTATCGAGATCTGCAGTTGTCAAAAGAAAATTTCCAGACTCTAGTAAATGCCACTCAACCACTCCATCACAACTAGAAAATGCAAATTTCACACTCAATTGGACACTATTTCGAACTTGAAAGGCTCTTTTTCACACCATTCTTATACATATTACTCTGCCAAATGCTCACTTTTGCTCTCCCATTCATTTTAAAAATAACTAAATGCCACTCAACCACAATCTCAAGAAAATATAATAGAACTCCCATTCTGACAAAGTCAAAACTCGCTAAAAACATATCTGTCAAACGCCAGTATAAGAAATTCTGACAACGCTTCAAGATTATGATAAATTAAGAGTACTCTTTTATTGGTTTAATTTTTGATGAGTTACTGTTTCAACACAGTCACAACCACAGCAGAAATCTCCAAAACCCCACGTTTGTCAGTTTCTGAAGAACCGGAAGATTGCTGCAATGACAATGCAGCAGGCCCTGCAAAATCCTGGAACTGAAGAAAACTTCCTCTGAGCCAAGACTTATATATAAAAATGGGTAATGACATTGGGTTGAGAAACCAGTTTTGCTGTGCATAAGATTGGATCAAAAAGTTATGAAGTAATTTCTCTGAGAATGTTCAAGTATTGCAAATCTTTTTTGAGGCTCTGGAACTCATCACCTCCACAATCAAGTCGAAGTTAGAAGCCTGGTTACAGGGTATGTGAAGAAGCGTTTAATAGATAAGAACAGTGGCGTAACCAGGATTTTCTTTGGTGTGGGCCTAGCCGGGCACGTTCTCAAGGCTTAATTTTCGCAATATTCAAACAATTCTAAAGTTTAATTGACATATAATTATTTCCCTTAATTATTCTGTCAAAACTTTTGAGAATGGGATAATTCTGATGCTAATATCCAGTCTAGATTCATCAAACATTTTAAATCTTACACACACTCTACTATAGAAATCAAAGAATATAATTCTAAACTAAATCAATTCTGTGTTTTTCTTGATTAGTAAATTCTTTAACAACATTATCTAGAGAAATGCTACCTGAAATTTCCTTTTCAATAGAAAGTATGCTGAAATCATTCAATCTTTGTTCGAACATTGTTGATCTTAAATAGGTTTTTATTCTTTTGAGTGCAAAGAAACTCCTTTCACAGCTTGCAGTACTTACGCAAATCGTCAGCGAATCTGAATTTTCTTGGTTAAATTTGGAAATTCAACTTTCAAAGGAGTTAACTCTATCAACAAATCACTATTATTTTCCATTTCACAAGTAACTAGAGTACTTTTGGCAAGAGTGCATTCTAAAGTTAGAGATTCATAATCTATATTATAACAGATTGATAAAGCTTTCAATACTTCAGCATTCAAAAATTCAGCAGAATTAGGTTGTAAAGCCTGAATGGCACACATTATATTTATGTTTTTATTATTGAACCTTTTGTCTAGTTCTTCTATAAAGCAGTCCAGGATTGGAAAGTAGAAATTTCCATGAATTGTTGACTATTGCATAGCGGGTCTTTTGAGCATGATGTGGTATTGATAATATAGCCTTCCAAGGATGAGGGAACTCGTTTATGTCTAGATAGTTTAGGAAAAGAAATTTCAACACCATTAAGATTGGCTATCTGTTTCGCATGTTCGAAAGCTTTCCCCCACTCTGTGACTGAACGAAACGATTTCAGAGTTGCTTGGGTCGCTAAAACCAAGTCTGAAGCTTTTGATAAATCGACATGAATCTTTTGGAGTGTTTCTGATAGTGATTTCGTGTAATTTAACAATCGATCAAATATTATTAATTGTATAATCAACGAGAAAGAATTAACTTTATTTAACAAGCAATCGGCTTCAAAGGCTTTACTTCGTTCTCTTCCATCTGATATTTCTTCTAAAGTAGCAAGAAGGGAATCATATGTGCAGCAAATAGCGGTAATTGCATTTTCTCGACATGTCCATCCTAATATCAGAGTTTTTGTATTTGGCGTATCTGACTGAATGGATGTAATTCTTTCTGCTTCTCTAAAAATATACTGTGTACCTTAGAAGTACTTACAAAAACATAGCGATATTCCAATAAAATCCAAAAATCAAAACCACACTGAATGCTCTTTGTAGAATCCACGAGTACCAAGTTAAGTGTATGTGCATAGCAGTGGGTATACATACTCAGCATATGGAGCTATTTGTTTTATCCTTTGTTGCACATCTTTATGTTTTCCACTCATCACGGATGCTTCATCATACCCTTGTGAAACAATATTTTCAGGATCCAATCTATTATTTTTTAGTTCAGAGAGAATATAACTTGTTAATTCAGCAGCATTCAACTGAGATGCTTCAACAAAAGTTAAAAAGTTTTCATGAATAACAGCATTGTCGTCAACCAATCTAAGAAAACTATTGAGAGTTGTTCTATCTTACTAATATCTTTTGTCTCATCAGCCAAAATTGAAAAGTAACCTGTACCACGAATATCACCGCATATTTTCAATCTAACCATGTTACCCATTATATTCAAAAGAATATTTTCGGAGAAGTATATATAGCATTGTGTGGTCCATCATGCAGACGCTTCATTAATATTGTTTCGTGATTGGCCAAAACATTGAATATTTTAAAAAGGTTCCTTTTATTTAAGGATGTCTGTGATTCATCATGTCCTTTTAAGTCAATTTCAAGTCTGCTACATAAAAGAAGTACTTCAGCAACACTCCGAAGATAGTGTCTATTATTTCTTATATTTTCTTACCTCGCTGAATCAAACATATCTGGAAGAGATTTCCTGTGTTCTTGCATGTGTTTGTAATCATTCCATGTTATAATACTTGTAGCTTTAATATGAACTAGAGAAGTTTCATGGCGTTGTAAAGCACCACTTTTTCCGGAAGCATATTTCCAGTCTCCAAAACCTTCCCTTGAAATAACTTTGAATTACTACCTTGAATACCATCAGTTGGAAAATGACGGCAAGCGAAACAATATATCAAGTTTCTTTTAACCGAATATTCTAACCACGAATACATTAAATACCAGTCAAAATTAAATTTTCGCTTCTTCCCATCTTTTAATGCGTGAAAGGATATACTTGTAGTATTGGGTTGGGTTGGCAATTGAGGAGCAGAAGAAATGTCAATGGGAAAAGTATTTTTATTTATTTGGTTCAAGAGAGATTTCATGTCCTGTCAACCCGGGATTTAGATGTACCGCAAGGTTATCATCATCCAAAAGAGATGTTCTATGATAGAATTGATGATCCAGAGATGGAATATGATCAATAGATAAGCAAATATAAGAATATCCGATTCCGAAGATGTACATCCACTGATTGTATCACTTGTTTCTGCATTTTGAACATTTTTCCACAGAGGAGCAATGATAGGAGGATCAACTTCACAAACTCTCTTATTTTGAATAGATATTGTTAACTCGTAAACTATCGCGGATTTCAGTCAGCATAACGCGGTTTAGATCTCGATACCCTACGTCCAGGGGTATCCCTTTTGTCCGCCAGTCGCGCTGCGTAAGCAAGCGAAGCACGCTTGTAATAAGATAATTTAGATCAAAATTATTGTTCCATGGATGGTTACAATAGCTGAAGATCGATATTTCATTGTTTAAATTAGAAGACTTTATAGGGTCAAGCACTAAGATCCCTTATTTGCTCGCTTCTCTCGCTCAGAACCCTCCAATCCAAAATCCTGGCTACGCCCCCTGCATTTTCCTATGTAAAACGATGCAAAAGAAGAGAATTTGATGAACCAAACCCTGCAACTTAGTTGAGATCAGAGAGTGAGGAGAAAATGAATTTCATAAACTCTCTAAAAGACTCGAAAGATACTAGGTTAACCTTGATTTCACTACCTTTCATTCTTGTCATTTCATTCCAAACCCATACTAACCAACGTTTGTATGGTTTCGGAATGAAAATAACATCACGTTCGCTTTCGCTAGGAAGACTGAAAGAAATATATCCGTAAATTTGTACCTTCCTATTTATAAAAAAATCTATAGCACTGAGTAATTCTATATCGGGCCAAAGAGCATATTAAGGAGGTCATCAATGATTTACTAAATGATAATGAACTTCATGGTGATCGTCCGGAATTAGCGCGTTTGAATTCACCCTCAATCAGAAAATATAATTATTCCCAAGAATAGACGACCATACAATATTATAACAAAAATCATGGCTATTAAGGATACCGCCCGCGAAAAACCACATGATTTAGCCAACAGCATACGATGAAAGTAGAGCTATACGAGATGTTAAGCGTGGACACGTATCTCCTTCTAGAAATACTTAATCATCCCAAACCGCTTTTGATTTAGATTTCTGGTATTTGAGATATATGTAGTGTCTCAATGTCTATTTTTTCCGAATTTCGCTAGCACATCATAATGGTAGATACCCGGTCACTCAAAATATTGTTCAATACAAAGAAAGTTAAAATAATAAAAATTGTAATTTACATATAGATTTGAAAAAAAGTAACAAAAAGCCGAGAAAAACGTCGGATTTATTGTTAATCCTTACTATTAAAACTCGATTAAAGTACATTTATTTACGGCTTACTTATATATCGGCCGCCGATACTATCGGCTAGCCGATATATAAGCAAATCTCACCGATATTTAAATATTCGCTGGTACATAAGTAAATCTCGCCGATATTTAAGTAAGCCGATAAATAATTAGTGTTTAACAGGTCTACTTTAAATTTTGTAAAATGAACTCTGGGAATCAAACTGTGAAAAATTCGTGCTTCATAGAATTCATCAACCAGAATGCTTTATACTTCAACAGTCCATTCACAGTCATTACACTATTAATCACTCTCTACTGCATTAACAGACTGAGAGATTCATATACGTAGAAAGTTTAGGCCATTAAATAACTTCGCCTTTGTCTATTTTCCATTATTCCTTATTCTAATACAGTTAATATTTTATTTTGAACATATTTAATGAATTATTAAGAACAACATGTATCATATTACATAATAGAAAGGTTAAAATGGCAATAAAAAAGATCTTCAATACTTTTCTTCTCTCTTTCTTTCTTTCTTTCTCCTACTCGCTCGCTCTGTACACATTGTGAATAGAAAATATGAATACGTCCGTTTCAATATTTCAAAATATGAGATTTGATAGCTCGAAACAGACATCACACGAACAGTCCAAAATGATGTTCCAAGGGTCTGTTTCTAGAAAAGAGGTCAACATGTAATAATATCTACAAAATTTAATTAAATGATTAATAATTTCAAAAGTCGGGTAACAACAATAGGGTCAATGACATTTGTTCAATTATAATCACGAATCAATTTCAAGGTAAGTAAAATTTTCAATTACAACTACACTTCAATTACAGTGTAATTGTAATTAATTACTTGCGCTAGGGTCTTTGCTGTATTGAATACAAATGCATTTATACCAGGGTTGCCGTGGGAATGAAATTCCCATTCGATCCCATCCCCATAGAATTCTTGTGGGAATCCCCATGGGGATTCCCATAGGAATCCTATGGGAATCCCCATGAGGATTCCTACAGCAATCCTATGGGAGGACCCTGTGGGAATCTCCTTAGGACCCTGTGTGAATCCCCATAGGAATCCTATGGGGATTCCCATTCCCACGGCAACCCTGATTTAGACCGAAGAACTTCCTTAGATATAATTTTCATGACTTATGAAGAATATTGTTTGGATAGCGCGGGCCATGATCATAGTAAACTATTACTAGATTCTTCTGAATTTAAACTGAACTAAAATGTTTCACTTATTTATTGAAAGCTGTGAGATACAATTAAGGATACCGCTCTCGAAAAATCTTGACTAGCGTAAAAAAAAACTGCAAAATGTTTTATTGCTAATTTTATTGTATTACTGATCGGTCCACCATCTGATAGCACTATTTGGACGGCATTTTTTTGTATTTTTTGCGAAATAACCCCCTAAAGTTTAGAGCTAATAAAAATTGAAAATTATTAGAGGATTTTGACTCATTTACCAGATAGTTTTTAACTTATTTGATATTTTTTTAATGATATGAACGTTCACATTGTATTAGCACCTTTGGAGATTATAAAACACAAATATTTAAAAGAATGGGCAAATAAAATCCCAACAAAATAGCTCTATAAGGGAGTTCATTTATATAATCCTCGGGAAATCGCAAGTTTGATCTCAGATATTTAGCGATCACTGGGTCAGAAATAAAATTCTGATCGTTTCAAAAAAAAATTTGTTCGGATCCGACCATTTGTTCTTGAGATATCGCATATTATAGGTAAAGTTCGGCCATAATATCCCTCTAAGGTCCCGAAAGCGGCTGATGTCATATCTTAAAAACTATTGTAGATATATCATATATTATATCCTTAAATAAAAGGATATATGCGAAAATATATAGGTTCCTCGAACATTCCTTTGTCAAAAAATAAATAATTCTCGACTTATCATTGATTTAATTGTAATACAAATTCTATGGAGAACTTTGAATCTATTAGAAAATGGCGAATCTAATCATTAAATATGTGTCCAAATTTAGCTATTATGCTAAATAGTGAATACAATTGCCGTTAATAATATGTACAGAAAAATTGGAGAACTTTTGATAATTATTTTGAAAGTTCTGGCCTTGGACCTCGCAGATTCGGTCAAAAACCCCCATTTAGGGTCCAAAAAGAGATATCTCTCTATCTTTGTAAATACAAGTCCAAATTCTTAGTTCTCACTTCCTAATATACTTTTTACTAGTGTACATATATGATTCTTTGATAATAATTGCACTACACCCTATGGAATGTTAAGTTTTAGATTTTTGTCATATGATGACGTAGCATTTTTCGAAAATCCTAACTTCGAAACTAAAAGTCGTTGACTTTCGCTCTAACTTCCTAATATACTTTTTGGAAGCTTTTTATTCATTCTAAACTGATAGATTATACTTCGCAGTGCCAGGAATTTGAAATATTATCTACAATTATCTCAAAATATTCGGAGTTAGGGGCCTCAAGGAAATTTGCGAATTTTCAGGGTACTTTTGCTATTTTTGGCAAATATTTCGCTTTAATATACCTAAATCAGCAGTATGGATGCGAATAAATGTCTGTGGATGCTTATGTGCATTATTAATAACTCATTTTACATTCTTCTTAACACCTAAACTTAAAATCTCTATATCTCGGGACTTTAAAATTTCAAAATTGACCGTCTTTACAGAATTATTTCTGAAATTTGGTTTGAGATAGAAGTTTGAAAATTTCAAGAGTTGTTTCATATCATTAGGCGATGAACGTAGGACCACCATTTTTTGGATATATTCTAACTCGGTGATTTTATTCATGATTTCCCCAAAAAAACAGACATTTTTGGCCCTTTTTTTTCGGACACCGATAAAATTTACAATATTTGTCATTTTAACTTTCTTCTGGTCCTATGAAGTTGCAAATATGGTAGACTATCTATGATTCGATTTTGGAAGCGTTTGATTCCTTGGTATGTCCTAAACAATTCATTGAGTGCCTAAATTTCTACCATTAAGATGTGCTAGCGGAAAATTTAAAAAACAGACTTTGAGACACTGTATCTCAAAATCTAGAAATGAGAATCAAAAACGGTTTGGAATGTGCCAGTATTTCTTGATGGAGATACCTCCCCACGCTTAACATCTCTTATAGCTCTACTTTCATCGTATGCTGTAATGCAAATCATATGTTTTTTCGAGGGCGGTATCCTTAACTTTTACTTTGCAGATTAGATCTCTGTAGAACAATTTTCAATAATACAAATTATTCCTTGTTGCTTTTCTCTACATATGCAGATAAAAATGACTATTTCAGGATAAACGAGAAAACATCATAGACACCGAAGGTCGGGAGCTCCCCCCTGTGTTTACTGAAATAAATACTTCATTGAAATACATATATAATTATCAGTATTGGTATTGCAATTGCCAAGCGACCTGCATGTGAAATATAATCCACAAATTTTCCCACAAATTTTAAACAATTATTAAGTATCACCCCCTTGGGGATAGGACCCATTCGCTGTCTATGACATCTTCCGAGATGTTTTTTAAGATTTGCCAGAATATAATAATTCGGATACAATTGTCAGATGGAACAAATACAATTTGCTAGTATTAATTGAAAGCAAATATACTTACCTTTTAGAGCTTGCAAATTCCTGACAAGGTACTTCTCTTTCTCCTTAATTTCATATTTCAAGCTAGGAGTCTCCTTGTACTCCAGAGAACAGAGTCCGTGTATTTTAGATATCGACGAGCAATTAAGAGGATACCATGAAAGGCAATATGGTTTAGCTCCAGTCCCCACTTTTGGTTTTGTATGTATCCCCTTCAACAGGATCCTTTGGATGGAGAACGGGAATCGAAACGTCGGTCAAATGTCTCTCTCTGAGTTCTTGCATCTTAAAATGGAAAGTGATCTGCTGCTGAGAAGGATTATGGAGGCTAGGTTAAATATTTGTGATAGAGAATATGGGGGAAACAACTTCACATAATGTATGCTCATTGATTAAGCTAGTGATAAAATCATTATTAAAAGTTGTGGTTCATTATAATAATCGTCCACTAGTGCATCCCTAGTCCAGATTTTTCAAGTAGATTGCAGGCCTTATATACAGTAGGCTATGGTTTATCATTATAATCCTTTTAATCGCGTTCTCTTCCAACTTATGTGGAATGTTGTCAGGGATAGTGTATGGGTTTGTCCCTATTTTCGACAAGAACGACATTTCTCCGCTGATTAACTGTCGGACCAATTTGTTTGATAGAATATTTGCAGTGTTATGAAGATGCAGCCTCTTATGAGTATTACATCCAACGCTTGATAATGGTTCTGTAAAGCAGTCTGGTTTATGAATTCTATGAAGCACGAATTTTTCACAGTTTGATTCCCAGAGTTCATTTTACAAATTTTAAAGTAGACCTGTTAAACACTAATTATTTATCGGCTTACTTAAATATCGGCGAGATTTGCTTATATATCGGCTAGCCGATAGTATCGGCGGCCGATATATAAGTAAGCCGATTTATTTATTTATATATAAATATATATATATCCGTAACGAATTGATTGAAGGCTGCCTGGCGCAGAAAGGTGATTTTTGGCATGCGGGAGTTTGGTTATGGCTCCACTAAGTTCTGACTTCAGACGAAAATGTCCCCTCATCATGGAATTATGACGTCATTGTAACCTTTTTTAAAATTAGAAATTTCAGTTTTTCAACTATAACTCAGCCATATTCAGTGATAGAAGGCTGATAATTGAACAAAATATGTATATTAATATACCACACATATGATGCAACTATCATCAAAAAATGATGACTCAGCATTTTGTCATGACGACATCATTACGCATCTAAATTTTAAAAATTGACAAATTTGATGATTTTTCGTGAGATATCGATTATAACAGTAGGGCAGACGTATTTAGAGATGTTATCTCCCTTATAATTAATCAATGTGACCCCAGGCGCCCATAGGGCGCCTCCGGCAGACACAAATTGTCCGCCAACCACGCAGCGCAAGAAAGCGAAGAGCGAGCTTGTCATTAAGAAACCCCAGTAACTGTCTACCACAGTATAGCAGTGTATTCTTATATACTACTGAGTTTAGTTTTACAAATATCTAAGTATATCTATATATTTTAGCTGTGTAATTTTGTAATATTGTATTTGATAAAGGATTCAGCAAGATTTAGGTTCTGAAAAAATAGTCAGATTTATCCAGAAAATATTTTTAAAAATATAATATGATTGTACTTTAGTTTGATCGTAAATAAGTGTCCTAATTAATAGTTAAAAGATAACTTTAAACAAGGCAAGTATAAATTGTGAATTTTAAGTGCGAAATTACAATTTTTGTATTGTCCTTTTGTGCTAAAGTCAATCATTCACCTAATTCTAACTTTTAAAGTCGACTATATCTGCTGAATCATTTGAAAAATACCAAAAAATTACACATATAAATGATATTTACATACATGAATATTTCCATAACTAAATTCAGTAGTATAATAGAATACTATACTTATATAGATATTTGCGGGAATTTCAAAAAATTTCGACGAAAATGAATATGCAGTCCAGAAAACTTGCAGTTTAACCGCATGATATGATATTGTAACCCAAGATAGTGTATATATGGGATGCAAACGCGTAAATGAAGTCATCATGAAATTAAATACTCTTCCTAAACATACGTATGTATAATATTACACAAAAGTTCACTGCCAATAATTATGGGACATACTGTAAACAGGGGCGAACATCCGGGTCTTTTGCCCCGAGTTCATTCCACCACCTAAACCAAAATCATAGCAAGATCCCCGGATGCTTTTTCTGCGGCCCCGCCATGTCCCGGTTTAGAAAATTCATATGATTGCCCTTTGACTGTAAATGCCTATGTCTGCCAATTTCGGTTGGACCAGCCATAACATACTCAATTAGGTTCAATGTTTATATTCGTCCTCAGCATAAATTTGGAGAAATTTGAGAGGTCACATGACCATATTTGAGCTGAATATTTTCCTTAACGACGCAGGAATGTGCGACATTCCAACTCAAACCTCCTAGTAACCCCATCAAGTGACCCCTTGTTTTGATAAATATAAATCAACACACTACATGATCACTTAGCAGGATTTCCGGAATGTGGAATTGTTCGAATTATTCAGGCGTACCAAAAGATCTAAGCTGGTTAAAATAAATTGCCCAAACAAGCCAAAGTGGCATGGGCTTAATTTTGGTTAAGGGGACCCCCAATAACTCAAAATCACCAAAAAGGTTCTCAGATTTCTCAGTTGACCCCCCGTGATCCTGTTCTAATTACCATGTCTCATATCTGCAAATCCTTGAAACCGAGCGTCGACTTAAACTTTCTAGCAGAAAAATATATTTGCTGACCGACTTGTTTGTTATCAATTCATCCGTCAGGTTATCCGTCAGGTCTTATTCTTCTCTTTATTCCCCACTAGTGATGTTAAATTCAATTTGGAGTCATTTCTGGATGAAATCCAATCTATCAACCATTGAATGTACAGTCCACAGTTGCTTCAATCATTAGCCTTTATTGCAAGCTATTCAATCCATTAGTATCTAAAACCACCGAAACCATGTCATGATTGTCTTCATCTGATAACAGTTTGATAAAGGATTTCTTCTTGATTTAGTTTCAGATTTTGAGTCTAAATTTCTTCAGTCAACAGAACGTGGTGGACATAAGTGTTTTGGATTCTATACTTTTTTATAGAAGACATTATGCCTTCGAAAATAATAAAGAGCCTTCTATAAAGGTTCACAGACTATAGAGTTATGCGACAATTTAGTATTTTGGTCACATTCTTAAAATCAACCCATAACTCAAAACTCATTGAATTTAGAAGTTCAAGTTGTATTATGACCTAATAGGAATTAGTCCATTGCCTATCAAACACGATCAAATTTGAAGATCTAGTTACGACATTTTGCACGAAATGGTCCAAAATGCCAAAATGCTTCACCATAGCAACGGAGGAATGCATCAACATTCCATTGAAAATTATAAATTTTTGTAATTAACTAGTATTAATTTTGGTTCTACACAAAAATCATACCTCAATAGCATTTAGAAATAGGGTTAAAACAGCTTTGAAAATCGCAAAAATCGTCCTTAGAATGACCTGTTGCACAATAACATGATGACTAATCAAAGTTTACCAACAAATATACTATGTACTCTAACATCATATTTATATATACTGGTAATACATTCTTAAGGTTTATTCTGCATGGTATCATTACTAAATACGTCTGTCTATAGCTTACTCTAATAATTTGCCTCACGGTCTAGGGATGAAGTAATTGTCGATTGAAACAATACATGATTAGCATAAAATCGCTGCATCTACCTTATTATTAATCAATGTGATTATCGGCACACAAACGGCGCCTCCGGCGGATACAAAGTGTCTCGCCAGCCGCGCAGCACATGCTTTGAGAAGCGAGCTTGTAGTAAATAACGCTAGTGCCCTCGAAAAACATTGCCTGACGTAAATAAAAAAATAGTTAATTTTTTTATTGTCAATTCCATTGTATCACTGAGTGGTCTACCATCTAACCTTACTATCTGGACGGTATTTATTATTTTGAAGTTACCCCCTAAAGTTTAATGTTATTAAAAATTGAAAAATTATTGGTGGTTTTCGGCACATTCATCAATTAGTTTCTTGCTTATTTGATATTTTTTTAATGATATGGACCTCAAAATTGTTTGGCCCCTTTAGGATAATAAAACACAAAGATTTAGGAAAAAGGCATATAAAATCCAATCAAAATATCTTTATAAGAGAGTTCATTTCTAAAATGCTCGGGAGATGGCCAGTGTGATAGCAGCTATTTAGCGACAATTTTATCTAAAATAAAATTCTGATTATTTTAAAAAAGAGTGTTCAGATCCGACTATTTGTTCGTAAATTATTGCTTATTATAGGTAAAGTTCGGGAATCATACCTCTCTATGGTCCCAAAAGAGGCCGATGTCCTATCTTAAAAACTATTGAAGAGATATAATATATTATAATCTTAAATGAAAGGATATATATGATAAAATATAGTAAGTAGGTTGTTTTATTAAATAAGATATATTGATTCTCCTGATACCATCAAGCGATTAGACTCCTCCATTATCTGCAGAAACTTTTTAACTTCTTCCAATGTATATAATTCATTAGATAAATCAGTCAACGAAGCTAGTAATTGTGAAATAGGGATGGATTCCACATGCAAGCTGGAAAATGTTTCGAAAGTTATTTGTTCAAATTGTAGCAATTTATCTTTAAATTGTTTTTGTTCGAGAGAAATGCTACTTGAAAACATTTTATCTGATGGATTAACGTTCATTGAAGACCCACAAATTATATCTAAAACATCTCCTTTGGGAATCTTTTTGATTCCAAACTCTTTAAAATACGCATAATTAACCAATTCTAAAGATTGTTCAACATCAATCACTTCAATCTTTTTGCTGATTCGAGCTTTCGCATGTGCTGTCGCCAATCGAATTATTGATTCCAGTGTTCTTGCTGTTACAGGTTGTGTCTTTGTTACCTCATTTGAATATACATCCTTTGTACGTAATTTTGAATATTCATCAGAAATAAAATTTGAAGCCTTAGAAGTGAGAGAAGGCTTCAATGCTTTCGCAACTTGAATATATTTGAGGAGAAATTCAATAGATAAAATTAAATCTGTAAAAGCATTATTATCCTCATTTTGTATAGAGTGATTACCACTATCAGATGCATGACTTAGTTTATAATCAGTTTCATATATACTTGATTCGTTTGCTGAATTAAAAAAAGAATTGATTGGGTTATCTCCTAATAATAGTGCCTCTCCGATCTGTTCATTATTAAGCCTAAACTGATGCATCTTAATAACATGGCCCGCAATTTTAGTATCATTTTCTACATCAATCGCATCTAGTACAATAAATATCAAATCAAACCTAAAATAAAAGAATAATTAAATGATACTTAACTTTTTAGCATTGTATAATTTTAATGCGTATTTCTTTGTGTTAGGAAATATTTATATCGTGATCAACGAACAATCTTAAGAGTAACATCAGGTAAAATGTATAGAATTTCAAAATTCAAACAGGACACATGAATTAACAAATTAATCAACTTCGAAAACGAGGCTATTTTGCCTAGACTGCATTTGCATTTAAGTAGGCGTATGCATTTAAGTAGGCGTATGTCCCGCGGCTAGCCCCAAAAAAATCATACTAATAATAATTCATTATAATTCTAACATCTAAGTATCCATATATCAACTAAATATCTTAACAGTTACACATCAATAATTTCATCGTCACTATCATCAGTTAATGTATTACCTCCTAGGATATCGTGTACAATTGAATCTTCGGATACAACATCTGTAGTGGATAAATGGTAATCAGTTTCAAGATATTCAGCCAAGTCTGTGTTAGGATAGTGCTGCTGCGATAATGAATCTATAAAAATGATGCTGGTTGTATCCTCTTCTAAAACAAAAGGTTCGCCACTTTGAATAAATCCAACATGCTTGAAACAATTCTGAATCTTTCTTCTGTGACCTTTTTCCAAGATTTATCTTCAAGGTATATCGCCTGTAACAAATTAATAGAAAATTCTTGGTTATTATCAATTGCAGCAATCCTACGTCTGACAAGATCCAGTTTATAATAAAATTTGAAATTGCGGATAACACCTGCATCCATAGGCTGTGTAAATGCAGTGGTGTTCGGAGGAAGAAACAATAATTTTGTATTCCTTAGATTCTCTATTTGTCGATGGCATGGATAGTTGTCAACAATAAGAACGATTTTCCAGCTAGAGGTATCCATTTTTGGTCAATTTTGCGAACATAGCTGGTGAATAAATAGGTCTGAATTCATCCAGGCCTTAGAATTAGATTGGTAATCGATCGGAATGTGGGAGTTAGCAAAAGATCTTGGTTTTTGGGATTTTCCGATAACCATCAGCGGTAGCTTTTCGCCGAGGGCACTAGCCCCAACTAATATTGTAATCCTGTCCATAGCGTGCTTGCCACCCTTACAATCCATTCCTTTAAATTGAAGGGTACGTTTAGGCGGTAATTTCTAAAAGAGACCCGTTTCATCAATATTGAAAATGTTTCCATCTTAAATTTCTGCATTATTCCTGGAAGTAAGGTTTCCTTCCACATAGAAACTTGGTCTAAAGGCGCTGAGGCTGATTCACAATAAATTCTTTTCGCGATGATAGAATGCCGTGCTTTGAAACGGTTTATCCAATTTATGTCAAATTTATTCTGGAATTCCTCGCTAAACCCTAGCATTTTGGCGAACTGAATACCTTTTTCAAGTAGAATAGTTCCCACTAAGCCAGGTTGTGCAGCGTTTACCTGGAACCATTCCAGCAACGCTGTATTATAACTAACTCCAAATCTATCGTTCTCTTTCTCTTGGTAGAAATACTAACTCAGCCAAATTCATACTGTTCAGTGACGTTATCCTTGTTGTTCTTCAATCGACATATCGCAGACTCATTACATCATACTTTGAAGCCAACTCTCTCTGCTACCATCCTTTATCTAGGAGTTTTAGAATTTCATATTTCGTTTTCAAGTCAATGTCACTCCTTGACCTTTTAGTTGCCATAGCGGATTCGCGAAAGCCAATCGATGAAATAGACTCTAAGTACGTTAGTAATAAATATAAAATATCATTAAATACCCATGGGCGTACTCCGGCGTAGGCACCGGTAGGGTTGGTGGGGCTGTCGCCCCACCAATAATTTGACTTTCTCTATAGACACTAATACAAACATGTAAGGATGGTCATACCAATCCGCACCCCAAGTCTATGCCCCTGAATTATACCAAATGCCAATTAAATCCTCTTATCGACTAACATAAGATAACCTTTTGAAAGCCTATATATAGAAACTTTTTAAATTTATACATACATATAATACTTACAAAACTCTATTCAAAAGCAACCACAATTTCCTCCAAATTGAAGAATGTAAATTAATTAATACTTATACAGAATAATCTCTATTAGCAAGTTCTTCCTAATAAACGAACTAAAAGTTCGTGTATTAGCCATTTTTTCTTGCTAATAAACGTACTAAAAGTTCGTATATTAGCCATTTTTCTTGCTAATAAACGAACTCAAAGTTCGCTTATTAAGTTATTAATTAGCAAGTCGTGTTTTACAATGGAAAAACTTGCTAATAAGTGATCTTGCTAATAAGGCAATTGCTAATAAGCGAACTCCACTGTAGTTAAATAACGATGTATGTTTACAACCTAGCTGGTCAGGTTACAATAGAAGCGGATCAAGTTACGATAGATGAAGTACATCCATGGTGCGGGTCAAGTTACAATGAAACAGAACTGTAAGAATATGTTACCAGCATATAAAAACATTGCAGCAGAGTATATATATCCGTTGTCAACATTTCGAATTGTCATCATACTATTTCACAACATGACATTATAAACACAATTTTGCTTTTTATTAGCGTTTTAAAAGCAGTTTTAAGCCTATTTCTAAATGTTGATAATGCATAATTTGTGTGTGAAAAGATTTGCACTGATTACTTTGAAAAATCTAGACTTTTAATGAATGTTGTTACATTCCTCACAATGCTATGTTAAAGCATTTTGTTCGGCTTTAGTCCAAACTTGCAAACTGTCATATATTATTATATCTTCAAATTTTATGGTATTTGATAGGTAATAGGCGACTTCCTATTAGGTAATATCTTGAACTCTAAATTCAGAGATTATAGAGTTATCCAGCAATTTAATATTTTGGTGACATTCTTAAAATCAACACATGTTTCAAGACTCTTTGAATCTTATCACCAAATAGGAATTAGTATTTTGCACATCAAATACGTCAAATTTGAAAACCTAATTACGACAGTTTGCACAATATGGGCCGAACTTATCAAAATGACTTAGCTTAGCAACAAAGGAATTTAACAATATTCAATCGAAAAATAATATTTTTTCAAATCAACTAGTACTAATATTGGTTCTACACAAATATTTAAATAACATTTAAGTGTAGGCTTAAAACAGCTTCGGCAAATCATGTATCATTTTAACCCTAGTCCATAATTTTTAGTCCACTGTGAGGCAATATAGTGAGATAGCTATTGCTGAGGATATTATTAAAATATAATGAATACCCCTGCAGGTTGTAATGACGCTGATGATCCAAAGTCATGATTTTCTCAAAAATTCAAATTCAAAGCTAATTAACTGTGGCAATTTTGTATTAAAAAAAGCTCCCAAAGCTAATTGATAGATTTCTGAAGCAAAACAACAAATTTCAAAAATATCGCATCTAAAAGCGGACTTTTATTGCAATCTTGCAATTTTGATGTTTAAGTCGTATTTTGCACTACCATTGCCCGTATATATGGCTTGCCATCTCGATCTCAAAAATGAATCAAGGGCGCGTCCAAAGTTAGGTGAACTAATACATTATTTGCCTAAAATCAAAAACAACGCAGAATTGAGTATAAGAATGTATTACCATTATATCTAAAGATTATACCAAGGTCCCAAAATCCAAAGATGACTCAAGTATAAGGATAGACAATTGAATAACCATGGATGAGTCCAAAGGCCATCATAGTGTAATGGATAAAACAAAATGTTAATATTTTTATCAATGTTTTGAAGCAATCGATGACAGGAAATTACATAACAATGAATAAATAACAAAGTTCAGTTTTTATTAAATTTCTTAGCCTTCCGAGAGTTGTCTCCACGAAAACTAACATGAGAATTATCATCTTTAATTTTACTGGAGATCAGGCAGTTCGCGATTACACCAAAAACTCTTTTTTGGTGTAATCGCGATATGCCACTAAACCATAGGCGTCGGAAATGGGCCCGCCGGCCCTTTGGGCCGCCCGGCCCGAAAGCTCCGGGCCGGGACCGCTACATTCACGGCATAAATAAATATCACACTCACAATGAACTAACAAAACTATAGAAATCGACTACAGTAGAACTCGGTTAGTACGTGCTCGGGATACAACGTACTTCGGTTTAGTACGTACTCATTTCTCTGAACCAGAATTCATTTATTATATAGATTCCTATGTAATATCAACTCGGTTAATAAGTACTTTTTCCCACTTCCCGGAGGAGTATGTACTAACCGAGCTATACTATATTATCATAATCTACTCTACTGTATTGAGATAATGGTTTCCCAAGACTGGAAACTCTCTACTGAGCTACCTGCTCGTTTGTTGCGAATATGTTCGAGCGTCCCTCACGCGCCCGAATGAATTCGTCAGCAATAGACACTAAGTTTAACTTCTTGTTCAGGTGGCACACGGCATAGGCGTTCATTCCAGTCTGTCGCATGATCGTTCGCAGCTTGGACTTGATGCGGGACAAACCGCTGAATGAACGCTCCGTAGAGCATACGGTGGATGGGAGTGATAGGATCACAGGAGTCTGCGGTACTCTAGAAGCTCCCGACCCAGCACACCACGCATGACATGTCGCATCTTCTCCAGCATTCGCGTTCCATCGCCTGAGTCAGCTTCACACTTTGCGAGAATCACAGTGCGTTCGGTCTTGAACATGTCCCAGTTGATATTCCCGTGCAGCGAGACTAGAGATTCGTCGACATCCTCAGCGGTTGTGAGAGCCTTCTCCATGTGGCTGCCCATCACCAGGTCCTCGATGTTGTACTTGTTCTCGATCCATCCGACGCAGCCCAGCAGTAGCTTCTTGTGAATGGAAGCTACGTACTGCACCAACAGCAGTTGCTCCCTCTGCTCGACTGTCACGTACCGGTGCTTGAGTCCCCGACGAGAAGCACGCTCGAGCTTAGGGGACTCCATGGGAGGGTCCATGCCTGCAGCTAGGTCCAATTCGTAGAAGTTGACGAGCGTCGTCCAGTCATTAGCCTTCTTCTTGAGCTCAGCTTTGGTACCCGCAATCAAGTCGCGCACGTCGATGATTGAAAGGTTCGGAGACTGCATGAGCCGGTGCGGTACAGAAACAACGCCGTACACATCGTTAAGGACACGCAGGGTGTAGAAGTGGCCGAAGTTGTCCAGCTGGCTGACAAACTCGCGGGCCTTCGCAGGTTTGAGACCAGACTCACCAGAGCGCGGATCGGTCTTCTCGTCAAACGACACATTCACCTCTGCGGGATCTGGCCCGTCGAAGTAGACACCAGCCTTTGCCGCAAAGTATTCCAGCAGCAGTTTATAGTTCTTCAGGACGCTGTTCACCGCCACGTCATTGCATAGCCAGCGTGTCTCGCTCAGAAGTTTGATTGTCGGCAGTTTCGGCTTCTTCGGGGCTTTGGTCATCTTATGTTGTTCTCCTCCCTTCGAACCGCCGATCAGGTCCATACACACCCGAATCCACTCATTCTCGTGATCAGAGTCGTCTGATTCGCTGTGCTCCGATTCGGTCTGGTCTCTGTCGTCCTCGTCCGGCTGCGCACCGACTTCCTTCTCTCTCTGCTTCTCCTTCTGAAACTCAGTCCATCCCTTCGAGCGCTTCACGTGCCGAGCTATGCTGCCAACCACAGCCATGGAAGGCTTATAGGCCGGAATGTCGTCGATAGCATGCCTGACCACTAGATTGAGAGCGTGGCCAGCACAATAGATGAACAGGGCTTTGGGGTACTTAGCCTTGATACGAGTTTTCACACCCGATAATCTGCCCACCATGGCGGCTGCTCTATCCAGAGCTTGACCCACACAGTTCTCAGCGAGGTTCATTCCGAAGCGCAACAGACTGTCTTCCAGCAGTTTCACGAGAGTGAGAGAGTCTTGCTTGGCTGTAGCATGCCACCCGAGAAACATCTCCTCAGGCGTGAGCCGCTCGTCCACCACTCGCACCACCACCGCCGTCTGCTCAACTCTCAAGGCGTCTGCGGTTGATCATGAAAGCGAACTTTTTGTTCCGAAGGTGCTCGCTGATCAAACGCATAGTGGAGATTCCGATCAGCTCGCACATCTCGTTTAGAATCTCCACACTTGTGAACTTCGTTTTGTGGCTTCTCGACGTCCACCATTTCATGTTGTCTTCGTGGCTGCACAGATATCCAAGCAGTAGCTGGAAGTTTCCTTCGGTGTGCGAGTGTCCACGTATCGGAATGTTCTGGCGAAGACCCATGTCCAGCAGAGACAGCAGCGCGCGCCTCCCTCTGACGGCCTCGAGCACACCAGTTGCCTGCAGTTTGTGGAGGACGTTCGGCCTCACCCCGTAGGCGTGCAGCGCCTCCTTGTGACCGGAAGACTTGTCGTGGCTCGCCCACGTACTCTTGTTTCCGGTGACTTGGGCGAAGTTGTCTACTCCCTCAGTGAGCTTGTCGATGTTATGGGCCTTCACGCAGTACTGCAGAAGGCTTTGCCCTTTTCTTCATCGTAGTACAGCCAGGCAAACTTCTCACACCAAGCGTAGTTGAACTTGCTGTCACGGGCCGGTCTCGTCAACACCTTTAGCACCCTGCGGCGGAGCAGGTTCTGCTCTTCCTCATCAGACGTTTCGTCCACGGTGCTGTACTCGGGAGGCGGGGTCTTCTGCTGCAGATCCTCGGTGCCACGATAGTGACGATACTGTGGAGCCTCATCCCCGCCGCTAGCGAACGCAGGCTGTTTGGCTGCAGGCTCCTCTGCGCCAGATAGTCGCCTCGCCGCGGGCTTCTCATGCATTGGGCCATGAGTGTACGCATCTGATCGTTCGCCTCTTTGTTCTTCGTCTCATTGGCCAGCTTCTCTCTTCTCTTTTCCGCACCTCCTTTCTGCTTTCTCCGGTCGTCCGACTCCGTCATTATGTCAGTTGCTATGTTTTAGTGAATACAGTAGTTAAACAGTATGATACACGGTTCTAGGACTTTGGAATGTATCGGGTAAGCTTGTACCCAGCTAGATAGGCCCTCCGGGCCTATCTGGCCCATAACCGACGATGCCGGGTAGAACCGGGTATGGGCCGGGTAAGAGCCGGATAGAGCCGGGTAGGGGCCAGGTATGGGCCGGATAGGACCGGGTAGAGCAGGATATGGGCCGGGTATGGGCCGGGTAGGGCCGGGTAGCACCTTAGGGCCGCCCGGCCCATGCCGGGTGGCCGGGTGGGTCCGACGCCTATGCACTAAACCATGTCACATGAAGAACATGTATCACCTCAATTTTACTGCAATTGTTTTCTATATACTGCATAGCTAGAGAAACTAATATCTGTTTTGAGGTCTCTGAACTAGCTCTTTCATTAGCAACATGTTATTATCAATTCCGACAAAGATTTTCCATAAAATAACAACTGCTCTCAAGATAGTATCTGAATGCCACATAAGTGATCGCCTGTCCACGATTTCCAAAAATGCGAATCTTGAATCTTTTGGCAAATCGATCATGAATTCTTTGTCGTCATTTATTTGATCACTTGTTGGACATTTATTCGATCACTTGTAAAATTGATGAACAGCAAAACCAGCCATGAAGGCTAAGGCTTGCGGAGTTTGGGTGTCATAATCTATCGATTCCAAATCTGGGAGTTGATCCGTTCTTATGTTTGAAGTGATATACCTGAAGGGTCAAGGTCATCAACTGAAAAATTAGAGAATCGTTTAATAAACTCTTGAACAGAAATTTGTTCTATACCTGATTGGTACAATTTAAGCATACTAGATACTTTCAATCTCCGCTCAGACTCTAGTGTTTGACAATATGATATATGATAATTAGCTCCAGACATTTGTCTGTACAGTCCAAAGTGGTGCTCTAACGTATCATCCTGTAAAAAGGAGGTCAAAAAATATGAAAAGCCACAGTTGTTAGTTAGATGGAGAACTAGAAAAGGCAATGCTAGCACGTGTGCTTTAGGCTAGTGAATGTCTGGCGGGTAAGTGACGCTTTGTTTGCTATCGCTGATGCTTCCCAGGTTTCAATCTAAACTACAATTCGCTCTAGGAATGAAAATCATTGATCGTGTAGTACTAGGGGTTTTGAAATTCGTCTCTCAAACGTGTTCCTTTATGTGGTGTACTGACATTAAATATTTTCCAGATATTTAAAATGATAGACATAAATTCGGTTGTTTGTGTTTTGAATACATTATCTCGAAAATCATTCTGAATTTGCAGGCCAGCAATAGTTGATTAAATATCTTGAGTGCGAGTTTTACGATCTGTCGTTCCATGCTCGATGGCCAGCAATATTTAGCAGTCAGATGATGTACAATTTTGGCGAAAGAATGTTGTTTTTGTTTGTATAGTAATCTCATCTTCAAAACAAACTGAATTGGGTAAGAGGATATTTGATAGCGTCAGTGAAAATATCATAAAAGAGGGAAAAGGAATGTGTGGTTATAACATTGGGTGTTTAGCTAATTGTTCCGAATATATTTCAAAGTGTGAACAGCATCAAAAAACAGGAAAAGGTTCCTGGTAATATCAATTTGATGAGGATTAATGGGAGTAAGTGCCTTTTGATAAGGGGAAAACTTCTTAAAAATGTCAACATTTTGAGGTCAGAACAAATTACCTGAACGAATAGCTTCAGAACAAATTACCTGAACGAATAGCACGTATTTTTCGATTTCACATATAACTGATTTGATAGCCAGATGCAAATCTGATTCATTGGTAGAGGGCGGAGGAAAGAGGCGAACAATGGTTGACGATTTCGGGATTTTTTATGGAGACTAGAAACCATTACCGCTAAAACCGTCAATTGGATATTGTGTGTCGAGTGTAGGAGCAATGATATTACCCCCTTATATGAAATCTCTGATTTGACATGAACTTCATCAATTTGGACGATGACGTTCTTTTGCTGGAGAGAGAAGGCTTTTGTTGCATTTTTTAGAAAAACAAAGTATTCGTTCTCTAACACAATAGGATGGTACAGCTCTGTAACATGTGGAAATGTAGTAGTGATAAACAGTGTAGAGATTGCAAGTAGTTATAACAGGAGTGGGGAGTAGATATGAGCCTTGAGCAACAAAACATAAAAATACAAAATTGTAAAATTCACAAAGAATTAAGGTGCTTGTCGTTGAAATATATAAGTACGTATGTAATAATGTTTTATCTCAGCCTATTTTTGGAACCATGATATTCTCAATCTGGCATAAAATGGATTGAAGTCGAGGGAGATATGTAGAGATCACATTATCTTCATTATTCAGGTTTAGATCTTTCGTAGTACACGCCTGTATTTCAGCAATTTAATCAATGATATGTATTTTAGCTGAATTAACATGTTGAAACATAGAATCAATCTCAAATCCGGTCTTTATAAACGAGCTACGTATAATTTCACTAAAAAGAGCTTCAAATTGACGTATATCATTTAGGGAATTCAAGGATAGAGAAATCGGTTTGTTTTCGTAAAAGCGTTGATAATTAAATCAGAATTAACAGATAGGCTGGCTTCAATTGATATTCTTGATATTTCTAAACGTGGGAGTAAAAATAAATCGAACTATCAATCGGATACCAAATAATCCAGTTCTGAAGGGATATCAAATTGAGCTTTTGCTTCAAAGAATCAAGAGTGGCAATGGAATACTTAACCTCATCAGCTTTGAATGGTGTGACTTTGTTGTATTAACTGAGTAAAGAAATGTTCTTCATTGCGGAGGACTGGCACCTTACGAGGGAATTCTTGAAGGAATGCGTTTGAACCTGAAGGAACCAAGTACGTCCGTAAGATGTCTTCATCGCGGAAATGTTTTTCGCAAACAAAAGTGTTATTAGGGATATATCTACCAGGTGTAGCACTCTTATCCACTTAGATCTGACTTCTAGATCCACAGATAGTTTACATAACATAACCATCAGCAGAACTCTATTTTCCTTTACAACCAGGCGAAAAACATTTGTTGGGCATACCTTGCTAATTAATTGAGATGTAAATATTATATCTATGCCAAATCTAATACTAAAGTCTTGATTATTCATCAAATTGATGCGTAATAGGTTATATTTATAACGAATTAAGTGTTTTTCAGAGTCAAGTTTAAAGGCCATTTCTGGGTTTTTAGTCTAAATATTTTGAATAGAAACGAGTTGTGAATGGGTGAGAAATTTTAGATTTTGCTTCTAATGTATCTACTTTTCAATTTTGATATGGAAACGCATTTTGGTCAGTTGAGGTCATATCTTGAAAACCACAATGGCTAGGCATTATGAGGTGATCTTGTTTGATAGCCACTAGACTATTCCTTATTAAGCATCATTATAATTTCCGAGTCTTGACTCAATGGTTTACCAGCAGCTATTTGATAATTTATCATATTGTCACATTTAGTAATTTATCGAATGATTCATAAAACATTGAGCTTAGACGTGGAAATTATATTGTTGCTTAATAGGAAGTACATATTTTATTGGCAATCAAATAAATCCATTTTGAATGTCTAGTCATTGAGGATTTCAAGATATGGCCTCAACTGACCAAAATGCGTTTCTATACCAACGCTTGAATGTACTAACATTCCTGATAAAATCCAAATTTCTCCCATTAAACCATTCACACAACTCGGTTCTACGTATATGAAAATCTTAAAATAAAAACACTCAGAAATGTCCTTTAAACCTGCTCTGAGAAACACTTAATCCTTTATAAATATAACCTACTACGCAATCATATGATGAATAATCGAAACTTTAGCAATAGGTTTGGGTACTTTGGTACCATATTTATATATGCTTGCAATACAAAGCAAATACAGTGGAACCTGTATATAACGGCCACCCAAGGGACTGGACAAAATTAGCTGTTATACACAGGTGGCCGTTATATACATATGATTGTCTTAATCCCCAAAAGGTATCAACGTAGTGCAATAAATATCAAGTTTTTTGAAATCCATTACTTGAAGTAATTACATGAAACTTGTTTATCGTTCGTGACAGGTCCTATAATAAACACATAAAAAGGTGAAAAAGGTGATGATCGTTATAGACAGGTAGTGGCTGTTATAAACAGTTTTAAAGTCAATAAGGGACTACAAACGGGTGGCCGCTGGCAGCGTTGAGCAGGTGCAGGTGACTGCTATACACTGGTTCAATATTATTGAATTTAGGACGGGACTGTTCATTGGTGACCGTTATAGACAGGTGACCGTTAGAGCAGGTTTGACTGTAGTTAAATAGTTAAATAATATGAATAAAAAAATAGCCATATTCCCATCATCGAATGCTTATTAGCAATCATAACTAAAAAGTTAATCATAAGATCAAAAAACGTTAATAAAGAAGTCCAGTCATATTCTCTACAAAATAACTAGTCTCGATTACTGATAAAATCCAACTTATAGTGGATATCTTTTCGTTCCAGGATATTTAAGTTTAAATACCTTTTGAATTTTGCTGAGCACCAAGGAAAAAGAACGGCATACTAATGAAAGTAACTAAAATGTATTTGAAAACAATCGAATTAAGGTATGAATGAAACGCAAAGCTTCAGAAACGCAGGTAGCGACCCACCTTATACGTACTTCTTCAATTAACCAATTGAGTGAGGAAGCTGCAGTCCATTTACCTAAAATAGATTCCCTGAAGAGAGCGATTGTATGAAGTCGTTGGAAATCTCACAACGACCCTCAGATCCAACATCGCTTACTAATTTGGAGATCCTGGAATTCTATACAAATACTGACAGGGGGTGATCGCTTTCTTCTTTACGATTCTGAAATTGAAAGTGATAATCAACGAATGTTGATCTTTGGGACTGAAAGGAACTTCGAAATACTTTCTACATCCAGTGTTATGATGGCAGATGGGACTTTCAAAACGGACCTGCTTATTCTATCAACTTTATGTAATACACGCACTGAAAGGAGGTCAGGATCTATTTAGAAATGGTCACCTTCTGCCGAGTGTATTTGAAATGTCCTATCACGAAAAGACTGTATCCCCATTATATTTATTCTGAACTTTCAGGGATTATTCAGAAATATTTCATACAAAATGATGAGAGATTCATAGATAATTTCAGATAAATGCTTAAGAGAGCCCCAATCGAATAATTCAATCGCTGACAATCCCGCATCATCATCAATTAGAATGTATTTGGTACAAGTATAACTTAAAAATATACCGTAATCTCGACATTGGTGTACAGGTTTTCCTCGCCGTTCGCAGGGGTTACGTTCCTGAGAATAGTCGCGAATGGCAAAATTGCGAATTGCAAGACGCTAGTTCAATGAGAATAGTGGGGTTACGTTCCTAGATTATATAAAAAAAGAGCTGTAATACAGGTACAAAAATGGGCACAAGTGAAATAGTAGTAATAAATGAGGGATAGATGAAAGATATAGATACAGTACACTCTCGATAGTCCGAACCTCCCCAATCCAAACCCTCGCTAATCCGAACACCTCATTCTTAAAATCAGAACACCCAAAATATAATTTTATTCCCCTCTATGCTTTGAATAGACGTTTATAAACTTAAATATATCAATAAGATTGCGTAACCTCGTTAAATAAGCAATCATAGCAAAATAATATCTTTAATATTCTAACAATACAAATTTATTATAATTAATGCCCTAATGAATTGATGTTATTTCACTAATCGGAACAAATTCACTAATCCGAACGATTTTTCGAATATTGGAACAGAGCTGTTCGGATTAACGAGGTTGTACTGTAGTAGTAAACCATAAGTACCGTACCAAAATAGTAAAGACTAGACTTTAGTACTAAACCTAAAGAGTAAAATTAGCCTCCTAAAAGAAGAAGAGACACTAATGAGTGAAGAAGAGGGAGATTTAGTTGTTATAGCCTCTGGAACATTCAAAATGGAGGTAGCATCAGTTGACGCTGAAGCCTCGTGTTTTTGAAAGAATCTTGTGATGGGCACCTGCTTTGCTAGTCCTTGTAGATTTTTGAAGACTTCTTTGTAAGGACTCATCAAATCATTCATTTCTCGTTTGGACATATTACTATTCATTTCTCGTTTGAACATAATACATAATACGTTGGGATCGATCTCAAAGATTAGATCAGTAAGCTTGTTAGCAGCAATTAAAGCTTCAGAGACAGATTTGATAGTAAAGATAGGTGAATTTGTAACCTCTTTATCAACTAGGTCCTAAGCGGAACTCGTTTTTGAGTCTAGTCCTCTATCCAATAATTTAGTGAATTCTCCATATTTTCAATAACAAGGTTACGGCGACAAACATAAGAAACTTGAGCACACTTCGAAGTACCTGCTGCTACGCTAGACCTGATACCTTCTTCGCGATTTTGGATCGCAGTGTAGATTCACTAATGTTATAACGTCTAGCAACAGATGTCACTGTCTCGTTTGAAGCAAGAAGGTTCAGTAATTCAACATTTTTAGAAAGGCTCATAACATGTTTTGGCCTCTACACAGATTTACAATCACCAACCAACATCCTCTTAGGCATGATTAGGTAGAAAATGAATAGAAACAATAGAATCTAGTATTAGTATAGAACAATAGAAACAGTAAATTTTATTGCCAGGATAAAATGTAGATACGCATAAGTTTATGGACTTATAGTAGCACATGAAACTAGTGAAGAGAGTAACGAAAACCGCGAATAGTCGAGGGAACGAGTCACGAATAGCAAACTCGCGAACGGCGAGGGTTGAATGTATTTCAAATGTTCAAAGATTACGTCCAATGTCAAATATGAGCGGTATTTATCTAATAAAAAATAAAGTACTGGATAAAGAAAATCCTTGTTTCATTTGTAGCACACTCAAACACAAAATCTATCAAAAACATTTCTTCATTATAATTATCTGCTAAAATATTCTTAAATATAAATATAAGGATAAGTTTTCAGATTGTCATCAATGTAAACAAGCGCGTTTCGCTTGCTTGCGCTGCGCGGCTGGCGGACACTTTGTATCCGCCGGAGGGGGCCTGGGGCCACATTGATTAATTATAAAGGAGATAACATCTCTAAATACGTCTACCCTACTGAAAGAATCGATTTCGCAAGAAAAATCACCATATTTGTCAATTAATAAAATTTTTGATGATTAATAATGACGTCATAACAAAGTGCTGAGTCATCATTTTGGGATAATAGTTGCATCATATGTGAGGTATATTTGTATACACATTCTATTAAAATTTCACCTACATCACGTAAAATGGCTGAGTTATGGTCGAAAACAGAAATTTATAATTATAAAAAGGTGAAAATGACGTTATAATCTCATGATGAATCGACATTTTCGTTTGAATTCTGAACTTAGTGGATCCATGGCCAAAAGACTCCCACTTCCAAAAATGTGGTTCTTGCGCCTGGCAGTTTTTTCAATCATTTCGTTACAGATATACCGTATTTCCCTGAATAAGCGCCGGGGGCTTGAATAAGCGCCGGTTTGAATAAGCGCCGGGTCTAAAGGGTGAGCGAAATAAATAAGCGCCGGGGCTTGAATAAGCGCCGGGGCTCGAATAAGCGTCGGACGCCGGGGCATTTTAGTTCTCTGAAAATCATATCAAACTAGTATTGTCAGTAGTGGCATAGATAGAAGTGCTTTTTGAAACATTACATTATGCTTTTTTAATAGAACTAACATTCTCAGTTGTGGCAAAAATAAAAGTGCCAGTCAATGTAGTAAACAAAAAAAAAGAGCGCCGGGTCAAAATAGCGAATGAAAAAAAAAAGCGCCGGGGCTTGAATAAGCGCCGGTTTGAATAAGCGCCGGGTCTAAAGGGTGCATGAAATAAATAAGCGCCCGGGCACAAAATTTAAAGAATTACTAATTCTCATTCTACAGGACTATATTGTCAAAAATATAGACATAAATGCTGAGCTACGTTGCGATTTTTTCGCATTTTATCCTCCAAATATTACACCTGTGATAAGCGATATAAGTAATCGGATTTCAGGGGCCTTATTCACTAAACTTACTTAACTTAAACTTAACTTAGACTTAACTCTAAACTAAGTAAAAACTTAGTTTTTACTGAGTTTGCATCCATTTGCTTAAGCAAAAAATACTTAGTTTTAACTTAGTTTTAATTAGCTTTCCTACAAAACTAAGTTAAAACTAAGTTTTAGCTAAGTTTAACTAAGTTGCTAAAAACTTAGCAATAACTAAGTTTCACGAGCAAAACAATTGCATAGTTTGTTGAATTATGCACATAATAATTCATTTCTTTCTTAATAAGTACAGTTGAAACCGGGTTTTTTTGACACCCCATTTGCACGAAAAAATGTCAAAAAAACCCGATTGTCAAAAAAAAACAGTGTTGCGCATCCCACTACGAAGAAAATATATTTTAGAGGTCATAGTAAGAATTATTAAGTATGTAAAGGTTAATTTCTTGACTCCGTAGTCGTTGGCAATTGCCGTCAGAGGGTGACCCTTGTCGAGACGCAGGACTATCTCGTGCCTTTCCGTCAGTGTCAGACGTTTCTGTTTTGTTATGGATGTCATGAAATAATTGCTGAAAATTGGGTGTCAAAAAAACACGGTGTCAACTGTACATAAAACTAAGATTTTTACACCAACAATTGTCAAAAAATACCGATTGTCAAATAAACCCAGTGTCAAAAAAACCCGGTTTCGACTGTAGGTAAGTTTTAAAATATTAACTTATAATCAGCAGCAGTTTCTACATACGGTAGTATGTATTGATATTCAAATATCCTAAATGGTTCTTGCTCTTTTTTTACTTGAAGATGAATATCTTGCGCTTAGTTTAACCAATCAAAGAGTCTTCAGAGATAGGATGAATCCACTGGATTCATACAATGATATCGAATTTATAAGCCATTACAGGATAACTCGAGTTATCTTTTTGCAGCTACACGATAAAATTGTGGAGTCTCTTCATCGGAGTACTGCAAGATCACATTCAATACCAACTACCACCCAACTAGGTGTGGCGTTACAATTTATGGCAACCGGTACATTTCAGACTGTAATCGCAACTGCCCATGGTATATCTCAGCCTTCTGTATCTAGATGTATTGCAGCGGTAACAGATGCACTTTCCAGGGTGGCTAAGGATTATATACAATTTCCTAACCAGATGAAACAAATCCAACAACAGGAAGCGTTTTTACAGAAGAGCGGATTTCCTTTGGTGCTTGAATGTATAGATGGTACACATGTATCCATCGTTGCACCTTCAATTAACGAAGAGATTTAAGTAAATAGAAAAAATACACATTCGATTAACATACAAGCTATATGTGATAGCGAATTAAAATTCATTGATGTGGTAGCAAAGTGGCCTGGAAGCACACATGATGCATTTATATGGCGAATGTCTGGAATCAATCAGATAATTTCCAGCGGTGATGTCCCAATTGTAAATGGATGGTTTTTAGGAGACAGCGGGTATCCATTACGTCCTAGCGAAAGGAGATATAACCGTACATTCCTGAGGACCCGTAAAACCATCGAATGTGCTTTTGGCCTTTGGAAAAGTCGATGGAGATATATGGACAAGACTGGAGGATCACTATGCTACAGTCCAGAAAGAGTATGTCGCTTAGTTGTAGCAACGATGGTTTTACATAATATATGCATTCAACATGGCTTGCAATGGGAAATTGAATTGCCTGTTGGAGCTGAAGAGCATGAAGTGGCCTTAGACGTAGATCCTACTACTAGCGGACAGTCAGTCCGTCAATCAGTTATAAATAAATATTTTAGTTAATTAATATACTACTTGTGGAATGGAATACATAAAGCATAGACATATAGTAGTTGTAGACTAATAATGTATTTATCATTATCAGTTAAGGTTCTTTAATCACTAAAATACAAATTCTTGGAATTAAGTTATACTACTCCTTTCATACGATGCTTAATCTTTATCCTGTTGCGGGTAAGAAAGATGAAGTGGAGGAAAATATGGTTGCTGATGATATCTCTGTTGCAAATGACTAGATTGCTGTAAAGGTGGCGGAATATGTTGTATTCCAGCAGAATAGATATTGGACATTAGGCAAATTAGCTTGTTCTGATTTGAAACCATCAATTCCAAATTATCGGCAAATCTATCCATTTTACTGTCGATATTCTCAGCTAAATCTTCAATTTTCGAATTAATGCTATTCAGTACGCTTAATTTAGCAACCTCATTTTGAAGAATGCTTTCCTTAACAGAATCAGTGTTTAATTCTTCAGTAAATCTCCTTTTTCTGGGAGGTTTCATATCTAGTCCAGACTCGGAACCCGATTGTGATGGTATTGAAGCTGCAATAGGACTTGTAATCATTAAATCAACATCGCTCGATGGACAGTTACTTTCCAATGAAAGATCAATTCCTAAAGAGATTCCCTCAAATGTTTCCATCCCCTTGATAGCCTTAATTTTCAATTCAAACTCTGTAAGTCCAGCTTCAGCTGGTCCACCACCTGTTTTCCTAGCAGAAGCCAATTTGTCGCTAATGATAGGCTTGTTCTTCACCAAAATGTTGCTCCATTTTTTGAACACATCATCCTTGCTTCTGATGTTTCCATGTTTTCGAGAAATGGTAGTAGCAATACTTTCCCAAATAGCGCTTTTTTCATCAAAGGTTAAGGACGAACATAATGCTCCAAATAATTTGGCCTTATTCTCCAAAATTAGATCTACGAGAGTATTATTTTCCTGGATTGAAAAGTTCTTTGATCGAGTCTTGCTGATAGCCATTATGTCGTGATAAATGGTAGGATTTACGTCTTATATTTTGTTATTTACGTATATGTGCATTGGGTAGGATTTATTTATATGTATTTCCCTGCTAATCGAACAGTGCTACCATCACTACCACATTGCTATAATTGTACATGGAAAATCATCTATCTCGAAATGTTTGTGAATGTGCTACCATCATTGTACACTTCATTAATTGTAATTCAAATAGGAATGTTTATGATGGTAAAACATCAAATAAAAACAAATTTAATAAGTTAAGTCACCTTCGTACTAGACTTGAATAAATACTTAGTTTCGAAAGGAAAACTAAGTAATAACTAAGTATTTACATTAGTTTTCGATAGAAACTAAGTAAAAACTAAGTTTTTACTTAGTTTTCCTTTGTGAATACGAACTTAGTTTTTGCTATCTAAGCTACCAAAATTCTTAGTTAATACTTAGTTTTACTTAGTTTTCGATAAAAACTAAGTAAACTAAGTTTACTTAGTTTTAGCAATACTTAACTTTAAGTAGTTTAGTGAATAAGGCCCCAGATACTAAATCTGTGCACTCAAAAAAGTTATTGCATAATATTTTTAATCAATTATTCAGTCCCAACATTTTCAAATTATCAAATAATGCAATTCGTGCCACATAGTATTTAGTTAAAATACTATATGTACGTGTTAGTAATCTTAATTAATTGGAAATATGTGCATATAATATATATTTTCTATTAATTAAGATTACTAAGAAGTAGGAAAGATATGTATGTAATAAATTAAAATTTGTATAAGTTCTAATGAATATATATTTGAATATAGTACGTACCATTATGTAATTGTATCGAACTTCCAAATATCTCCTCAATTATAATCATAATTGTAATTATAATAATATAGTTGAACCCAACTCTGTTATTTAGTGATATATTGGATATAGTGATAATATAAAGGGATAAGAAGTGTTCTTGTCGATAACAATCCAAACTAATTTTATTGGATATAGTGATAGTTTAACTTAAAAGTCCCTGTCCCAGGCATCATACTATATCCAATATTTACCTTACTTGTACAGGAGATAATGTATTGTACGAATAATTTTATCCAGTTAGTGTACTTAAGTGTGTATGTTACAGTCAATATGTAAAATCAGGCATTTTATAAATTGCCTGATAATTTCAGTCAATCCATAAATTGACTAATTCACTTAGTCAATTTATAAATTTACTGAAAATTCAAGCACTAAATTTGACGGATTGTTTGATCATGACAGAAACCATAAGGAATAAAAAAACATCTATTCACTATGCGATTTGACCAAATCAACTATTCATTGATCAATCTAAAAATACAAAACAATCTACACCATACCTGATACTACTAATGGATAATTCTTTAGAGGTTAGTTTTAGAGAATTATTAATTAAAAAAATACCTGAACAAAGGTCGATGTTGTTTACTAAGGATCAATACGAGTTAATTAGTGAATTAAAGTAAGATTCTATATCGACAACGAAATCTAATAGGCAATATTACATTCTTGGACTCTACGAGATACTTAGTTAATACGGAAACGTAAGAATAATTATAAGGACCCTAAATATTTTGCTCATATTAATGAGATGTTTGACATTATCAAACGTGCTCATATTCAAACTGGCCATGGTAGCTGTGACAAATGACAAGGTATTTGACCAATTATGCAAATATAACGAGATAATCAATTGATTATACAAATCATTAAGTGCTCAGTGTCAGAAAAAGAGAAAACGTTCGACAACGAAAGGATTAGTCGTGAGGTCAATTTTGTCAAGATTTTTTATCACGTGGTTAGGTTGATCTGATTGTTATACAATCTATGTCTTAAGAATCAAATACGTGGATCCTGGTTTATCAAGACCACATGACTAAATACTGCGTTTTACAGCAGTTAACTTCAAAATGAGGAACTCCTGAGGAGTAGCATATCAATTAATTGAGATATTTATGCCTTTTGGTGCACCACAGATACTACAGAGTGAAAACGGGTCTGAATCTACTGCACATGTCATTGATGAACTTGAACTATTACGACCTGATCTTTTGAAGATTCATGGGAAACCAAGACATCCACAAAGTCAAGGATCAGTGGAACGCCTTAATTGCGATATTAAAGATATGTTAATCGCATGGTTTGGTGATAATCATAGCGAAAACTGGCCTCATAGCCTCCGTTTTGTCCAATTTCAGAAAAACAGTAGCTATCAGTCAAGCATTAAACAATCACCATAAATGGCCCTCTTCGGAACTGAACCACGAATTGGACTACGTTCAAAAACGTTCAAGAATCCGATGAACAGTAGTACGCAGAGCTTATTCTCCTGATGCATCCAATAACACTAATGTGCATGTCACAAATATCTCACAGGATATATTAACGGATGATCATGTAGAAGTCCATCGAAATTTCAGTATTCAACGTAAGCGAGCTCGAGATGGCTTGATCATTTCAATCATATATGACCCACGTAGTTCATAAGTTGATGAGTTTTTTCACATTAAAATAAGCGTCCCGTTTTTTCCCGGGACGTCTCGGAAAAAAGCGGGACATTGTCCCGTGAAAAAACGGGACACCAACTTTCAAAAATGATTAGTTTTTATTCTTGAATTATGTTTACTGCTATTTCTGATCAAAATAGCCCATTCTTTTTCTTCGGGTAGGACGAAGATGACAGCGATCATCAAACACGCTATTGCTCCAAGTTTGAATAGCATAGTTGAAAAGCCTGCCAACTATCGTCAATTACAATCTTATGTGATGGAGGGAGCGATCAGCTAGGGAAAATATATTTCGCGATTTTAGTTCGTTTTTGGGATGAACCAACGAATCATGTTGCAACCCGTTTTCTAGCGTTGGCAATATCCAATATTAGTACATCGGAATTGTTTGAGGCTCTTGCATTATAACTCTATTCCAGATGAATACTCAGCCAAACGCAGGAGCGAGTTTGCTGAAATCCAAGCAGAATTCGAAGAGATGCTACTCTACAACCAGGTGGCTCTCTATAGAGCGTTGTGTCAAACGTATGTTGATACAATGGCCTGCCCTGTTAGCATATTTTGATAGAGAGGGTGAACATAGTTGAACATAAAGGGTAAATTGCTAGTCAACTTCATAGTACGCAAAATAAACTTTATGCCATTTTATTGTTCGGTTTACTTATATATCGACCGCCGATATATAAGCAAATCTCGCCGATATATAAGTATTCGCAGATACATAAGCAGACCTCACCGATATTGAGTATTTTCCTTAATAAAAATAAAAAATTCTAGTACATAGAAAATAAGTACTATAGCTTAGATACGAGTATTAACCAGAATGTCCTATAATTTATACGCAATTATAATCCATTTGTTATAACACTATAGAATCTTCTTGTTTTTCCTCTTTCTCATGCCCTCATGAAGGCGTTGATGGTCGCCCTTTACACTTCACAATTTTAGGGTTTTGAATCATTGTTTCGTTGTTATCCTTTCCAGGTCGTACTTCTGACACCACCAGTTCGTTTGAAATATCACTGAGCTTTGTTCTCAATAATTCAAATGAAATTTGATTTAAGGAGGCTATATGTGCGATATTTTTGAACTCTTCTGTTAAGATAATTATTTTTCGAAAGTGGAGCTCTATGGAGCAGCACTTTCGAATCCAGGAGGGCTCGAGCCCCCCAGCCCCCCAGGTTCGGCGTCCATGACAGGCCCGGCGGAAGCAACTTTTTATTGGTCCGGCCAAAGCGGAAGTTGGTCCGGCCAAAGCAGAAGTTGGTCCGGCCAAAAGCAAATTTGCATATGAAAATAAGCCATAATGGCATAAAATTGGTCCGGCCAAAGCCGGACCAGCCGGACCAGTTCCGCCGGCCCTGCATGATAGCTGCAATTCATTCTATCTAAATAACTTACCTTCCAAAAATCTGATATTGCATTGTCCGGCACAAGAGTCATTTTTTTATGGTGATATACTAAGAGCATAGGACGACAAGGTAAACCCCAACATGAGGGGAATAAACATGAACACGATGTCAAAGTTACTTTCCGTGTAGGATGTCCAGAAAATGCAGACGACAAACACAAATATCTATCTATCAACTGTTCAGATTCGATGCCATCACTAGTCTTTTCTTGGGAGATAAAATTTAGAATACACATGCTTGTTAAATTATAATACAAAAATAATACACATTACCTGCGGAATTTTCTTCAGATATATGTTTAACTTCATAAACAGACTGAGTGGGTTTTCCTTCAATGTTATACTGCAAGCACTGAGCAATTTGTGCACTCGCAATAGCTAACGCAAACGAGATGATTTTAAGGTTTTTCTCCAAAGGATGCCTTGCAGTGATGTTACTATATCCAAATTTAAATTTATAGTAAAGACCCCACACTTCTAAGGTTTCAAACTTTCGTAATAATCTATAGATTGACTAAGATGGGCATTCTCTCCTGTAATAGAAGCATTTAATCTCGGGAATGATTGTCATAGACTCCCCATACTAACGAATAGTACACAACACAATTATAAACCAATGGAACAAGTAGTGCAGGACTAAAGTCAGTAAATTATCGAGTTACCCATTATAGAATGGATCAAAGGGTTCCATACCTATCTGTTGTGGAAACCGGTGAAATAAAACACCTAATTTACGACCATCATAAATAGGGTCACACCCTGAAAGAACCTCTAGCTGTTCAGAAATATAAACTGACTGGTTATTCCAATAGTGAGGATCTATGTTGGTAGCATTAATTGACACTACAATATAATGTTATAGTAGCACAGTTCTAAAATGAGTGCTGGTGTCCGGCCGTATGTGGTGTACAGACATGAGTTTAAGAGATATCGGTTTGAATTTTTTTGTGAAGCTGCGGACATATATGTAAATTCTCACCTAGGGTTTCGATTTCCAAAATATGCTAAATCATCATGATAGCCATTCTAGTATATAATCTACAAGTAAAACGTAAAAGGACAAGAATGAGTTTATAAGAACAAAAAGGACAAAAAGCGAAAAAAAAGGACAATAAGGACAAAAAGCGAAGAAAAAGGACAAAAAGGACAGCATATTTTAAAAAGGACAGGTAGCAAAAAAGAAGGACTGTCCTTTCTAAAAAAGGACGTATGGTAACCCTGTCTTAAGCTCTATTGTGCTTTGTAAATGATTTAAGGCAGCTCATGTGTTAGTTCAACAGTCTTCCATCGCATCCCTAGTCCAAAATCAAGTTACTGTGAGGCCTTATATACAGTAGGCTATGACACAAACTATTAAGATTTTTGCCTTTGATCACCTAAAATGGTTGAACAATAGCCGAAAAACTGAAATTTATTCCAGTTATAAAAAATGTGACAATGGCTTTATAATTCCATGATGGGACGAGATTTTTTTATGAAAATCAGCTTTGCCTGGCAGTTTCTTCAATCAATTCGTTTACAGGGATAAAAATGTAGATTTACTATACATTATCGAGTTATTTGTGAGGATATAGCAATAACATATCAATCACCCTGTAAGATCAATGGTGTTATCCAATCATATATGGACATATATCATATTAGTCTAAATTTTCACCATAAGTGTACTCACACGTAACAATTATAAATATGTTGTCATTTAAAATTGAACAAAACGACCAAACCTGGACAATTAAAACTAAACCTGACCAAAAATACCATATGAGAATAAATCATCCTCGTTTGTCTAACATCATATTTTTATAATTAGCACTAATTCAGTTAAATAAAAATACCTGGTAAGCATCTTATCTCAAATTCGAAATTCTATCCTTACTATTAAAACTCCTTTAGTATGTGTATAATATACATAACTGTAACGAATTGATTGAAGAAACTGCCAGGCAGAGAAAGCTGAAGTTTGGCATGCGGGAGTCTTTAGATATTACAAGACAAAAGTAATGCCCATAACTCAAAAGGATACTTTTGCCACCGAATTGTACAGCTATATACCATCGCTGCGTCGAAAAACAATAAGATCAAGCTGCACTACATCATAATAAATAAAACCCCCCACAGACGGGATGGAAGTGTGCTTCCATTTTGCATTTTGATGACGTCATCGTCACCTTAGGGTGATGATGTAATCATAATATTGTAGAATGTTTAAATTTGAACATTTCAACCGTTCATATGTTTACATCTATCTATTTTCTAACTCGAGTTATCGAACTTTGAATATTTAATGAGATGATGACCTTCTGTAAAAATTTCAAGACGATATCTCTTAAACTCCGGTCAGGACACGAATTTCGGACGGCCGGAACATCCTCATTTTAGTACTGTGCATCCTATACTATTTGTATAGTAGCTATGCTCCTATACTCATACTATAGGAAGCACACTAAAAATATATAGAGTTGCTACGGCAGCTTGGATTATACCAGCGAGTGAGGGGGATTAGATCTTTATATATACGCACCTACATTTTTGAATTTAGAATGCAAGTGCATGATGCATGGGATTCTAGGGATCGGACTATCTCACATTGTTGGTTAGAAAGTCAGAAATCTACTCGAGTACAATAATCTCCTACTCGTTATTCTCAAGTATTTAAACCTCTATTAATATATAATAAGGTTACTATAGATAGTACTTTAGTAGGTTCTGAAGCATTTTGTTTTTAAGAACAAGTATATCCATTATATTTCCTCTACAACCATTGTCAATGCATGACCCAGAGAATGGTAAATAACAAAAAACAGTTGTTATTATTTATGACTTTGACTCGAGATACTTTGTCTATTAAAGAATGACCAGGGACCTATTTGTTTATATTCATAGTAAATGACTTTGGTTGTGTTAATATTAGTATACATATTGGTATCCATCTAAAATAGAGCACTATGTGTACAATCACTTCGAATTATTCAGTGTTGATACGATTTGAAAATCGTTCCAGAGGAATGTCCGTATATTAATAAGTTATTATTAGAATAAGAAAAATAAGTAATTCAAAAATAGAAGGAAAATTTCAAATTTCCTTTATTAAGAGCGAACAATGTTAAAACTGTATTATGAGTTAAAGGGATTTACATTCAGCATACATGATTGTAATATAATAACGGATTCGAAGCGAACTATATAAGTTTGTGATCACTATAAACCTCTGGTAAGAGAATTAGTTATTAATTCTTGACGAGGTATTTTTCAAGGAATTGATATACATTTTTATATTATTAAAAAATACATTTATAAATACCTTGAAAGCAAGGAATCCTGAAAACCAATATTTTCCATTGGAGTTTTGTATTCATCATACCTACCATAAACTGGATTTGCAGCTGCCAACACAGAACATCTAGCATTTAGACGAGCATGTATTCCAGCTTTTGATATCGTAACACTACCCTGTTCCATAACTTCATGTATTGCAGTGCGGTCTATGTCATTCATTTTATCGAATTCATCGATGCAAACAATGCCTCTATCAGCGAGCACCATAGCACCAGCTTCTAAATTTCGCTCATGAGTTTCTGAATCAATAGTTATGGAAGCAGTTAGCCCTACACCTGAGCTGCCACGTCCAGTAGTAGTAATAGATTTTGGAATGTTATTATAAACATATCTCAAAATTTGACTTTTTGCAGTACTTGGATCGCCTAAAGTAAATATATTTAAAATTCGGTGATAAAGGAAAATGAAGCATACATTGCTATGACAAACTAGCGAAATGAATTCTGGGCAATAAACCTATCTTTAAATCAAAAAAATAATCCAAGATCGACTGAATGTATGTGGAAAAGTCTTCAAAATCGATGACAGGTCTAAATCTTACTATTTCATAATATTCAGGTCAAGGGTTTTCAAACCCGAAATATTTTTTAACAATATTTGATGATCAAAAAATTCAACTATGTGTGCGTTCTATTCACTGGAACCATTTCGGATACAGTAATCAGTAAAGTAATCACATATAACGATTACTATACTTATTGTCTTGTCTAGTAAGTACTTAATAAGCACTTACAATTTCATTACAGGTTATCATATAGAATAAAATTATAATTAATAAGTTAAATATACTATTCTATTCTTAACGAAAGTCCATTTCAACACCTCAAGCTGATCCACCTTTGATATATGATCCTGAAACGTATGAGCTATGCATTATGTTGCTGTTCAAAAGAGGCTATGGGCTGGATTTGTTAAAGTAAATTAATTAATCTTACGTTTTTTAGTATGAAATGAAGTTATTGAAAGCATACTACTGTCAAAATAATGTTCTTATAAAGCACGAGTGATCTGCATATCATTGTCTTTGATTCATTTCCATCCTTGAAATAGATTGTGTTGTGTAGTTTAATAGCATTATATGTATTAAGGAAATGGTGCTTATAAAAGTATTGAACCATGGATTAACTAATATACTACAGTGGAACCTGTATATAACGGCCACCCAAGGGACTGGACAAAATTGGTCGTTATACACAGGTGACCGTTATATACAGGTGATTGTCTTAACCCTATCTAGAATGAAACATAGTTACTACATGTAGTTCCATTACTTGAAGTAATTACATGAAACTTGTTTATCGTTCGTAACATGTCCTGGAATAAACATATAAAAAGGTGAAAAAGATGATGGCCGTTATAGACAGGTAGTGGCCGTTATAGACAGGTGACGGCCATTATACACAGTTTTAGGGTCAGTAAGGGACTACAAACGGGTGGCCGCTGGCCGCGTTGAGCAGGTGACCGCTATACACAGGTTCAATATTATGGAATTTCGGACGGGACTGTTCATTGGTGACCGCTATAGACAGGTGACCGTTATATAGAGTGGCCGTTATAGCAGGTTCGAATGTAGTTATATAGCTTTCATACGTGTTCACTGATATATCAGAATCCATGTACTGACGTTGATTACTCTGTATTCACACTATTCATACTATTAGAACTCGACTAATGTATATATATTTATATGTATATATACAGTTTATTTTTAAGGATTGATTACAGGACCCAACTATTAGAGGCCCTCACCCCAAATGTAAATCTATAATTTTACTGCGGAGATGGTAATCAGTGGTGTTTGGGGGGCGCAGCCCCTCGCCTTATATACAAGGAGGGCACTCCCTTTAGGTTAAATTCTCTTTGATCATCTACTTCGCAATTACATACCTAATTTTACTCAACCACAATCGCAGAACCTATATCGATAGTATCTTGTTTTAAAATCTTATATACTTTAACACTCAATATATTCCAATCCAATGAAGAAAAAAGTTATTTTACTGACTATTACAGTATACACTTTATTTGTGCAATATATTTGGTCATGCGATACATGCGGTTTTCCTAATTTCGCTCAATTTTTACTTATGCATAATTTTATTATCGTATACAGCTTTATTTGTGTGTTATATTTAAATCGTGCAAACGTACAATTTTTCACGTTTCGCATAAAATTTTTGAAATCACATGCTGCTCGTTGGTTGTTCATGCATTTGATTATCTACAAGATAATGAACAGTTTGCTGTTAGAGGTTTCAAAGAAGCTGGCATTTTTGATAATCTTAGTTGTTAGATTGTGTATCGCAAGAATTATATTTCCTTAGGTAAAATTGTATATTAAATAGTATAATCAAATGACACAACTATACAATCGCACAAATAAAGCTGCATATGGTATCTTAGAGTAATTACTATTCAATCTATAATGCTCTACTTCTTGGACCAAACTAGTTGAGGATCGTTGAGCATTTGTAACCAGGGGAGTTAGATGACCATCAAAATTGGTGCGCCTCTCTACTTCTCTTTTTTCGCAAAAACAAAGTTGCTTTGCTAAAAAAAGAAGTATGAATGGAATTCTGGCTTTAAACCTATAGGTATCGTAACATGTGGGTACCTTAGTGGATTCTGTCGGAATCTGTAAGTTTCTGTATGCATTTCCTGTGGGTTTCTATTGGTTATTTCCCTAGTTATCCTGTGGAGAGGGCATTGAAATTCCAATCCCACGGCAACTTGGCAAACACCACTGGTGGTGATTAATTCACTACATTCACATCTCACATGAAATACTTGCAGAAGAACTATATAATCGGAACTATAAAACTTGTAAAAATTACATTTTACAATACTAATGTTTTGAATTCTAAGTCTTCGAGGGAAAATTGCTTAAACTTTCATCGTCGCAGTCCTAATATTGGCAGAATCTGAAATTGTTCTACATTTCATGATATTTGGTACTTAGCAAGTTAAAAATTAGAAGCCTCTGGTAAAAAACTTTGGAGATGCATACTATTCAAATGATTTAAATTGATTACCAGATATTCACCCTAAAATTCAAGCAATTTAGAGTTAATTTAATGGTCACGCAACGTAGGCTCCTCCTAGTGCATATTCAGAATGGGATTGTTCTTTTGGGGGCTTAAATTTACAAAAGACTTACTTCTATATTCAAAGAAACTAGTAACGTTATTTTTGAGATATAAAAGGGTGGTTTTGCTAATTATACATTTGATGATCTAAAATCTACCAATTCGGAGATATTAGTGAGAGCAGATTGGACCATCATTCATACTTGAAATTATTAATGGTCCAAACTATTTATACCGAGATCTCCGAAACATTAGATTTTAGACAATTTAAATGTAGTATTAGTTGATATAAAACCACTACCAAATATCTTTCAAAAAGTTATTATTTGCTTTGAATATTAAATTTACGCCTTTAGTAACCTTAGCCACCAAACCGGACTAATCCCAATATAATCTGCACTAGGAGGAGCATACCTTGCGAGACCATTAAATCAACTCCAAATTGCTGGAAAATTTTATGGTAAATATCTGGGGTTCAAAGAAAACTACACGAATATCTGAAGTTTCAAGCATCACTAATAGTATAGGCGTTAAACAAAAGTAGTGGCATTTTTGATAAAGTATGTAAATTTTAAAAAACATTATGGATCATGTTTTTAGACGCGGAGCAATATTGGAATTGAGCTCTGAAGATCGTACAAATCATGGATTAACTTATGACGTCATAATAAAAATTTTAACATCAAAAAATCTAGTTTTCGAGAATAACCATGTCATTATTAGTGCTAATAGAAGAATGAATTTTATTATAAGTACAAGCGCGCTTCGCGGCTTGCAGACACTGCGTGTCCGCAGATTTACCCAGTGGGCGCTTGGGGATATTAGAGAAACAGTACGTCGCTTTCTTGTTTCATACTAAGTACGCTGGATTGTCATTTGTCTACGGTTACATTCATGAAATCAGAACTGTCGCAGAAATTTGTTTCTTGATAAATATAATTTACTTCGTTTAAGTCAACTAATTCCGAATGTAAGCTCAATTTGAATACACAAAGTTCACATTGCTAAAGATTATTATACTTAAATAATCAATTCCAGTCCATGTCGTTAAAAGTTATTTTATGATCGAATTGATTGATCGTAGCATATAACACACTTTAATTGTTGTTAACAATCAAATTATAGACTCAAAATAACCGTATTCAATCATTTATATGAAATAGAATCGTGTGAATGGCATTATAAAAGGCTGATAATTGATTTGTTGTCACATGAACCAATGAATTTCAATCACAAATAGTCCTTTTGATTGTATGCATAAGTCACTACTATTTTATTCCAATGTACAGTGGATATCGGTTATAAGAACACCGGTTATAAGAACATATCGGTTATAAGAACCATTTGTTTGGGAATGGATTCTTTTCTATTCATTACTATTTAAACAGAACCGGTTATAAGAACATCTAATATCGGTTATAAGAACATTCTATCAATAATTTCTAGAATTATTAGTAGTCAAGTTCTCATTTTTTCATTCATACACAGCCAATTTTGTAATTTCTGACTCCTGCATCTTCTACCTCGCTTACTGCTATTTATTAGGTAAGGGACCAATCTTATAGCCGATAAAAAGAACAAAATATGTTCTTATAACCGACATATCTGACCTCTTATGTCGGTTATAAGAACATGTTCTTATAACCGAAATACTGTTATTAGAACATATCGGTTATAAGAACATGTTTTTCAACTCCCAACGATGTTCTTATAACCGGTTTCCACTGTATTTGCATTATAAAATAATCGAATTTGATTGGTCAGCACATTTTGTCACCTATCTTGGCGAGGTGTGAACAATTCGCTTAGATCTTCGAACTTAATCCTAGATTCATCATTTGACACCTAAATGCCAATTTTTGTATCTCGACGACTTGCCAATTCTTCAATCAATTCGGACAAACAAACAAACAAACAAAAATCCTAGCATTTTAATATATAAGATATAATACAATAACTCAACTACTGATAACACAACCTGAAAAATTCAAGGAATTATTATCGAATCTAAAGTTGTAAAAATTAAAATTGACATCATTAGGAAATATATGGGATTTAGCCTGAATATTAATCATATATGCTTAATAATAAGCTTCAGATTCATATCTGATAAATTATTGAATATGCTACTCATCTTAAAATGATGACGTCATCAATTTTGATACTAATATAATTATTAGATGACTAACCATTTTTAGTCTACTCCACCACCTGGCAAAACTGATATATCACACCCTCCCTTTCCCAAAGTCAGCTTGCACTATACCAATTATAAATTTTGTATTCTTTGTCAAGATGAGATGAATCTAAACATTTATAGTGGATGTCAAGTCATTAGCAAGTAACTTCATAGTTTAAGATGCTTGGAGCTATATTAATGGATATAGAAATCGGAAGATTTGATAATAGGGAATAGTGTTGAGGTAATAATGATGAAAGCCCATTCTAGCTGGCATAAAACACGCTGTTTGAAATTAATCGAAACCAAACTTTAAAGACGACAAAAAATCCTTTTTTTTAGCTATGCCTACAGGATAAAGCCTGGGTAAGTTGATTTCAAAGATGCAATGTGTTTTCTGTATGATGAGCTAGCTGCCTCTGAAGGCTTTCGCGAACTTCTACCTATTAACCCTACTTGGACTCGGAATGTTGAAGTGAAAGTGAAAGTGAATTGAAAGTGAAAATGAAAGTGGGATTTTTCTATCTATACTTTGTAACCCAAGTCCAAGTAGGGTTATTAAGGTTAGGAGTAATTCAGTGGTGCTAGAAGATACTACCCTTCCAGCTAAACTTGCATCTTGCGACATGAATGCTCTTGAAGTTCAAAACCATTGGAAATGCATTCTTAAAACTTACAATAGAACAAGAATTGCTACCCCTATTGTTGCTGTAGCTAATTTGACCTTCATCTCGAAGGCATTGCATTTGCAGAGTTGGTGGTTTCATTTATGAAAGACCACGGTATGGAAACAGAAAGTGCTACCGTATTCAAGCTGGTAAATAGCACAGATGTATAAGAGCCGTCTACAACAGTTGGTTACTGTTGTAGGGCTCATTCACACAATTAGAATAAAAATCAAATTATTGTAAGTTTTCCTTAATTGTTTGCTCACTCAAAGGAACAGAGAGACTTATAACTGATAACGACATTGGTAGTACTCCCTAAAAAAAGCTTGTGACTATGAGAATGATGCATTACATTAGCACAAATCCCGCAGTTCGTTTCAAATGTTATAGATCATTATCATAGTCGCAGATCGCTTCTAGGAGCACTACCAATGTCGTTATCAAAATGAAAGTACATATCCGCCCTGTCTCTGTGAATGAGCAAACTAATCAGGAAAACTTTTTAATCGTTTAGTCTAGTCTGAATGCGCCCTTCAAAAACGATGATCAACTGTTGTAGACGGTTCTTATACATCAGTGCAATTTCACCAGCTAGAATACGTTGGGATCTTCAGCTTCCTTTCAAGTATAGTCAGGTCAATATGATGCATGACCCCCAAAATTGCAAGAAATTGTTTTATTGTATTTAATCTGTTGTAACATGTCTTAGGAGTAAATACTAAATTTTACCGAAATCGGAATATCAGGAAGTGATTTGACACAACCACGTCGTTGACCCCAGTCTATAAAAATCGCCAATTTGAAAACTGAGATATAACCTATCAAAAGATTGCAAATCAGTTTTATTACCATATTCGTGCACAACATCGAGTTTCCGGCAATTTGACATAAATATTGACTATATTTTAAGCAAAGAATTTTGGGCCCTCCCTAGCAACAACCTGAAAAATAAAAATTCCGATCTCTAAATTTGGTGTAAACCATATCGAGTGAGCCCTTGTTTTTATCGGCTATGTTAGCTGAGTACGAATTTCTTAATATAAATAGTCCACAAATTAGTTTTAAAATATTCTTGTTTTTAGCTGGGGTATTCATGTATTTTTTAAAATAAACATACAAATTTAGGTTTGTCCCTTTAACTCCTATGAAATATAAGAATGGAAAATTTAAGTGGCATACAAGGTGCGATTTAAGTTTGGTCCCAAATTAAGACTACCACCAATCCAAGCATAACCAGTATATTAGTTATTATACATGCTACGCTGCTTTAGTACTCCCCAGAGGTTCTCAATTGGATTAGGATCACGTGAATTGCTTGGCCAAGCAAATTGAGCAATGTTTCTGTCGGACTTCTATGCTTTACTGAGGGTTGAAATGTGAATTGGCGAGTTATCCTCCAATAGTACCCCCAGCCTTCAGAATAGAAAAAATCAGCAATTTCTAGCAGGCATTCATCTAGAGTATCAATGTAACGACCGGAGTTAAAATTTCCTTCGAAAAACTTCAAAATAGTTGTTCCGCGAGCTGAAATGCCACCCCAGATGTGAATCTTCGGTGTGTTTTGGGGATTTTCTGAATTGTAGTTTGTGTCCCCTTGGTCCAGAATCGAGAACAATTCCGGTTTAACCAAACTGAGCACTCGTATGTGAAGATTACTCTTTCCCAATCCTGTTTTAGATTATTTTTAGCCCAAACAACTCTCTTTTCGGCAGTTAAAGGTGTGATGAATGGCCCCCTGATTGGATTCCTCGATCTGAAGCCGGATTTTCGCATAGTCCAATAAACCAGCGCTGTCCAACAGGCGGCCCGCGGCCTTGCTTTGTGCGGCCCGCGTTGCGTCCAAAATGCCTCTATCCATACCCATCCCGAGTGCACGCCCCTGTATTGCGGCCCGCCACTAAATGGAATGAAGTAGTTGCGGCCCGAAGTAAATATAGTTGGACAGCCCTGCTATAAACAGTAGTAGTCGAAGGTACATTAGGATGAGTAGCTGCTCATTTCCCTCTCAAATTACAAATAGACATCGTCGGTGAGCGTTTTAGAGTTGTAATTAAGGATTGTTTCTGTCGAAAAGTGATAATCGAAGGTCGACCTGCTCCCTGTTTATGCTCAAGTGACTTATTTTCGCGAATAAGTTTCAAAGTGCGAAAAACAGTCATTCTAGGGATGTCTGTTCTTCGGCAAATTTCTACCGGAGATGTTATTCCAGAGTCAAAAAGGGTTTAAATAATATTCCACGATCTTTTTGAGTCATTTTAGTTACTAGCTCATTGAAATAAGTAAGAATTGTTAATTTTAAAACGAAATATAAAATAAAAATAGCATGTAAAAAGAACTTCGAAAAAACGGTAGCCGTCTCTCTCTATTTTGGATGCAAACTCGAAAATACGGATAATATAAAGTAATTTGCAGCTTAGTGCGAGAGTATGTAGTAAAATAACTTCCTAAACCATATATGGGTGAATTGCAACACTGTTGAAGGAAAACACAAAGAAATGATATATTTCCTATGTAGTACCAATAATTATGAAACAGACTGTAGATAGGCATTGGAATTCATTGAAAAAAATTATTAACTCTGAGGCCAGATGGATTTCCACGTCTCTAAATGCACCACCTAAGGTCCAGCGACCCTATAATAACTGCCATCACTATCGAGTGGCAAAAAGATAAGCGCAATATGTTATACATCAAATTCCGACAGCGAACTGATCAAAATTTTAGTATAGAGGGGCACAAGTTGCGTTTATTTGAGCCGTGGAAGTTCGAAATTAATACGGATGATGGCAAAAGTCTGTTCAGATGTCTGTTTAAAGTTATCTCAGGGACTGAAGAATACCACACCAAACTCCGGGGGGAGATATGCCGCTACACATGCTGAGATGACATATGACATAGGTTGGTACTTCGAACAGGTTCTGGCAACTACTCCTGCTGAATATCTTGGAAATAAATGGATGTATAACGAAGGTTTTGTGGGAGTGACGTTGAACAGATGGCCGCCACCGCACTTCTTCAGACAGATATATATGTTGCTAACAGAATATATAGAACTGAGGATAGTATTATCCCAGAAATACATTGGTCACGGATAAGTCTTCAAACAGTAATGATGAAAGCAGTGCCATATACATCGATATTACTACGAACACAATGAACTTGTCACGACAATGATGAACAGTCTCACTCTAGCATTCTCCTAGAAGACACTTTAAAACACGATTATTACTACGTATTCTAGAACCTAGACGAGCAGCTGCATCTCCGAACTGTATGCATTTTGTATTATTACTAGATATCAGTTACAATAGGCGTCGTAAACCACCCATTCAACCCGGGAATCGTCGGGCTAAGATGCATCAGCATTCTGAGGAACATTTTTACTAGTTAAATTAACTAGTAAATTATATCCATTAACTCTCAAAACAGGTTTAAGGATCATTAATGATTCTCCCTGTTAGAATTGGGAATGTCTGATGAGGGGCGGATCCATGATTTTCTATGGTTTTCACCCAACGAAACATTTTTGGACTTTGATCCTAACATCGATTACAATATAATACTTAATAACATCTATTTGTCATCATTATTTTACCAAATATTTTCCAAACATATCATCCAACTTCCGCATTTGCAGGTTCGAATGTGAAATATTTAATGTAGTATTTTTTCGGGCGGGGCACGTGCCCTCTGTGCCCCTCTTAAATCCGCCACTGCTGTTGTAAATATTGAAAATGTTCATGTCTATTACTATTTTATCATTAAGAAATAAATCAAATCATAAGAAATTGATACTTGATGGTCCAAGATTTAAAAAAATAAAAAAACATAATCGAAGTCAATTTTTGAAAAATGCTTTGAAAGAAATTAACATCTGCAATCTACAAAAATTGGTCAATTATTTAATAAATATTTTCCTGTGTGGTCACTGATTGAATACTAATGAAGTTATATTCTTAAACAGTTAATAGCCCAGTACATCGAAAGTATAAATATCATGCAGGGAGTTAAAACCTCACGCTACTCGAATATCCCTGGTCCACTAGTATATGGTTAAAATATCACGCAATAGTACTCTTTAGTTTTTAAGTACAATTATAAGTACAAGTACAGGGTGTATAGAAATTGATGTCCTCCTTAAATTCTTAAAGTGGCATTCATTAGTTCTGTGTATTAATTCTGTGATTATGAAAGAACTATCTTTAGAAATATAATACAGAAGAGATTCTCGAAAATACAATAATAACAATATTGTAAGGGTCTGGAGGTATAGTTTCTGTCTGAGACTAAACTATTTCAAAATATGTCTGTTTTATCCTTATGCAAAATAGTGCCACAGCACCTTCGCCTAAAAGAACCCATAAATAATTCAAAAGAAACGTTTGCAACTTTTGATCAAAAGGTATTCGACTTGCCAACTCTTTAAACCTGAATAGTGAGAAAATCCATGGACAATCATAAAATACACCGTTTATTCATTGCAACGGACAACTTTTTCATAAACCCCCGAAAATTGACTAATTTGATTTAGAGAGATATTTCATCTTACATATTACAGGGCATAATAATCCCAATTATGGCATTTCGCTTTTAAAATGCATCAAATTAATGTGTAGAAAACTCTGGGTGATCGTGCATTCACTTTAGCTGTGCCTGTTGAGTGGAATCTTCTCCTTTCGAGCATTCGGAATGTCCCCTCTTCTTCTCTTCAAAAAAACTCCTGAAAACATTTCCGTATCGCACACAACACAGCCACTTAATTAAATATTCATTAAATTAATAATAATAATAATAATAATTATTATTATTATTATTAATACCCACGCTTGCCACAGGAATGTGTTGCGTCATTTCCGGTTTAAGCCATTTTCAATGGGGAAGCCATTCAAGTTTGGGGTTACTACTATAAATATAAAAATCCCAAGTGCTTTCAAGGGATAATTATTAACAACAGTGAATTCCTGTTTTTCCTTGTGGATTTACTATTACTTTCTAAATTTTCTATAATCATTGGTGAGGAAGATATGGTTGTTTCAATCAAAAGCATTATTGACAAAGTATACCTCTTTGATAACATCGTTCACTTTCATTCTTAACCATTTGAAATTAAACGAGGATTTAAGGTACATTACATAGTGCATATTTTCTCACTTCTTGTGGAGAAAACAAATAATGTAATGTGTTGGAAATATATTGATATTATATCGAGAGATTATTTTGAATGAGGGCTAATTCATCACATTCTCGAGTAGACCAAGAGCAGTTGAATGGAATATAATTTTTTTCATATTAAAAAAACTGTCTCGCGTTTTCGGGCTAAAGTTGTTTGATCACCACTTGAGGATTAATCTATCTTTAAACCATTTTTCGAAAAGGAATTCACCGCAAAACCATTGTTCTGATTGTGAAACACTTCGAGTATCTATATCTTTAGAAAGATTAGATATGAGTATTAGAGCAAAATATTATTTCATGACCGGATCAAGTTGAATAGTCAAAAATTTGTCCGGTCAAAGCCAGACCGGTCGGACAAGCTCTGCCGGCCCTGTTAGTTTAGAAGCAAGCCAAGCGTCTAGATTATTCATCTATGTATAGAGAAAGCTTCAGGGCGAAATAAATAATTGCATTAATTTGTATGTAATATTGAGTGGGTATTAATATACTGGAATATTTCCATTTGCGCGGGGTTGGAAGGTGATTAAAATTCAACTTAATTTGTTAAATTTGAGATACAAATAGGGATACTAAATGACACGAGAAAACATCATTATTTTAAGTACTAACAATACAAGTAGTAGCTTATAAGTAGGACATTTTACAAGCGAATCGTTCTTTTAATGAATAATATATTTAAATAAAAATAATTATATAAAGAGTATTAAAAAGTTTTAGGAAGATTTAGTAAACTATAATTAAGCCTAGTGATAGAAAGTCTTAGCTCATTCTGATAGAAAAAACAAAATAACACGGGCGTAAACTGATGTACTTGTATAATTTTGAAACCACAAAATTTATAAGTTCTCAATATATTTAGTCATTCTATTGCTGCAACAAATTTCAAACTCGTTATTGTTTATATGGAAATCAGTGGTTCCCTCAAGATTATTGGAAAGCGCGTAACTTTGCAAGTTTCGCGCGGTTAATTCAAGAAAATTGCATTATTTAACAACAAAATCACGTTATTCGAAGAGCTAAGCGTACTAAATAGCCGCGCATAACGCGCTCGGAGGGAAACACTCATTCAAATACGGTTACGTACCTAAGTTCTCAAGCAAGCTGAACACGTAAAAACTTTTGTCAAGAGATCAGAAGAGGTAGAAATTCTACAACACAATACAATACCAAAGGTATTTGTATAGATGATGCAAATTTATAAATGTCGTTAATAGCACTTAATTAAACAATAAAATAATTTTTTTGAGAAATTTCAATCATATGAAGTATTAACATCTCCAAATACGAATGTCTATAGCCTACTCCATATAAGGCCTGCCATCTACTTGGACAATCAGGACTAGGGATGCACTAGAGGATGACTATTATAATGAACCACAACTTTAATGATTATTCTATCACTAACTTAATCAATGAGAGTACATTATGTGAAGTTTTCCCATATTCTCTATCACAAATATTTAACCTAGCCTCCATAATCCTTCGCTGCATCAGATTACTTTTCATTTTAAGGTTGGTGTTTCCCATGGGACACTTGTTTTTTACTAAAAATGTGCCCAAATTTCTTTTTTATCATTTTTAGATCCTTATAGGGGTTCTAAACAATAATTCCGATTTTTATAACTCCGGACCAAATATAAAAACGACACATTTTAAATGCGAAATGTCCTACAGCTATAACTTCTTCAGCTTTTTAATGCTGAATTCATGCTCAGCACTAGATTTCTAGCAATTTGATATATACATATATTGACCATATTTGGAAACATTTTTGTTTGACTGTGCCTAGCAACGGCCAGGAATTTTTCACATTCCTGACCGTTGCTAGGAAAAGGCAACCAAAATATTCTCCAAATATGGTCAATATACAGTAGGACGACATAATTATTTAGAATTTTGTTTTTGTTAGAAAACCAAGTACTATCAATTCAATAAGTTATGGTCATAGACGAAATCAATTTTATTTATATTTCTGTGTAATGTGGAACTACTAGAATGCTTATGATAGAAACTTGCAAATTACTTTACAGGATGCGGCTGTGGAATCTTGAGAGGTTTCATAGTTTTCGTCATTTTTTTCAATATCTATGTTTTTATTAAATACAAGCGCGCTTCGCTTGCTTGCGCTGCGCGGCTGGCGGACACTTGGTGTCCGCCGGAGGCTCCCTTCGGTCGCCTAGATGTGAGACTGGTTAATTATAAGGGAGATATCATCTTTAAATATGTCCATCTTAGTTTTAAAATCGATATCACTCGAAAAATCACCTAATTTGTCAATTTTTAAAATTTTGATGAGTAATGATGACGTCATAATAAAGTGATGTGTCATCATTTTTTGATGATAGTTACATCATATGTGAGGCGTGTTAGTTTACAGATTATATTTAAATTTCAGCCTTCTATCTCTTATAATGGCTGAGTCATGCTTGAATAACTGTGTTGCTTAACTTTTAAAAATGTGACAATGATGTGATAATTCTATGATGAGTCGACATTTTGCTCTGAGCTCAGAACTTACTGGAACCATAGCCAAAAGACTTCCACAAGCCAAAAATTAGCTTTCTACGCCTGCCAGTTTCTTCAATCAATTCGTTACAGATATATATATATATATTAGTATATATACACAAATATAGATTAATCGAGTTTTAATAGTAAGGATATTTTCATTAAATAGCTTACAAACTTTCTCTAATGTCCCAGAAACTTAAACGGGAACAAATAAAAGTATTATCCGAATTTGGTAAGCACACTCCTAGGGCTATATCTCAACTTTTATCCGTTAGTCTGGCAACGGTCTACAATACACTTAACCGCGTTAAGACAGGCCGCACTCTTGAACATGGGGTAGGTGCCGGTAGACCAGCAGTAAAGTACCAGGCAATAAAAGGAAGTCTTTCGCAACAGATTCGTAGGTCTAAAGGAGCAAAAACTATCAAAGATATGCATGCAAATTTAAATATTGCTGTGAGTAAACGTACTGTTGAGCGAGCCCTAGCAAGACTCCAGTACAAGAAGGTCTTTCCGGTTAAAACGTTCATGCTATCCGAAAAGAACCATATTAAAAGAATTGATTGGGCAAGGAAATACGAGAAAAAACATTGGAGGAATGCTATCTTTTGCGATGAAGCTTCCTTCTGGTTGCATGGAGGTAGAGTGAAGATGTGGATAAAAGCTGGAAAAAAACGCTGGCAACCTGTCTCGAAGCATAGCCAAAAGGTGCACATCTGGGCGGCATTTTCTTCAATGGGAACTTTTTCCTTATGTATATTCCGTCAGAATTTAACAGGAGTCTTATCCTGCAAAATCCTACAATGGCATTTACTATCCCAGGCAGAGGTTTTCCATCAAAATAGCTGGTTTCTTGTAGAGGATAACGACCCAAAACACACGTCCAAAGTTGTGAAGACGTTTATGGAAGAAAATATGCCTCGGTAGTTGTTAGATTGGCCAAGTCAAAGCCCGGATATTAATCCAATTGAGAATTTATTCGCTTGGATTAAATATCAACTCAATAGGCTCCAGCACCGAAGGCCGACAACTTTTTCACACTTTTTGAAGGTGTCATGATGTAAAAATATTTAATATGCTATATTTTGAAGCAAAGTACTACTATAAGTTGTTTATTTAGGATGTTATTTAAAACTAGGATACAGTAAAAACTAATGGAAATCAGACTTTTCTAAGAAAATTTTTAGCACTTAAAAAAATCAATTTTACAAAGGAGGAATCTTTAGTACAAAGGTCATAGAGTAAAACTTGACAGTTTTGGAAAGATCTCGTCACGTAGAACAAAATGATAGAGACAGATTTTCGATATTCTAATTTAGAAAAACGTTAAAATATTTTTCTTACGAAAATCTGCTTCTAAATATTGTAGGAACGAAATTTGAAAGAAAAAATTAATTGGGTTAAAATTGAAAATTCTATTCCTATTATTTTCTTTATTCAACTATTTCGTGCAAGAATAATTGAGTAAAAGAGGCATAAGCCATTGAAGTTTCCTTGAATGTCCTTTAATCATTAGTTGATTTGGGAAAAATTAAATTTTTTTCTTGCTTCTTGAGCTCCCGAAAAGTGTATTTTTGCAGATAACTCATCGAGAACAGTTTCCACAAAAATTTCAGGTGGAAATAATGAAAACCTTTTGAGTTAGTTCTGGAAGGAAACACCAACCTTAAGATGCAAGAACTCAGAAAAGACATTTGACCGACGTTTCGATTCCCGTTCTCCATCCAAAAGATCTTGTTGAAGTGGATATATATAAAACCAAAAGTGGAGACTGGAGCTAAACCATATTGCCTTTCATGGTGTCCTCTTAATTGTTCGTCGGTATCTAAAATAAACGGACTCCGTTCTCTGGAGTAAAAGGAAGAATATTGCTTAACAAAGGAGACTCCTAGCTTGAAATGTGAGATTGAGGAGAAAGAGAAGTACCCTGTCAGGAATTTGCAAGATCTAAAAGGTAAGTATATTTGCTTTCAATCAATACTAGCAAATTGTATTTGTTCCATCTGACAATTGTATCATAATTATTATATTCTGGCAAATCTTAAAAACATCTCGGAGGATGTCATAGAAAGCGAACGGGTCCAATCCCAAGGGACTGATACTTTGAAAATAATTTTTTAAATTTTGTGGGAATAATTCTGGGTTATATTTTAACATGCAGGTCGCTTGGCCATAGCATATCAATACTGATAATTATGTTTTCTCGTTTATCCTGAAATAGTCATTTTTATCTGCATATGTAGAGGATGCGTCAAAAGCAACAAAGAATAATTTTTATTATTGAAAATTGTTCTACGAGAGATCTAATCTGCAAGTTAAAATTAATTGTATCTCACAGCTTTCAATAAATAAGCGAAACATTTTAGTTCAGTTTAAATTCAGAAGATTATCGAGTAATAGTTAATTATGATCATGGCCGGTGCTAAGTTGTATGGACAGTGGAAAATTTTACTTGTCTTGTAATTGATTCGTAATTGTAATTGAACAAATGTAATTGACTACAACCGACGCTCCCTATTGTTATCCGACTTTTGAAATGAATTCAATCTTGTAGATATTATCACTTGTTGACCTCTTTTCTATAAACAGACCCTTGAAACATCATTTTGGACTTTCGAGCTATCAAATCTCACATTTTGAAATATTGAAACGGACGTGGGGGAGGGGAGGTATCTCCATCAAGAAATACTCGCACATTCCAAACCCTTTTTGATTCTCATTTCTAGTTTTTGAGATACAGTGTCTCAAAGTCTGTTTTTTTCATTTTCCGCTTGCACATCTTAATGGTAGAAATTCGGGCACTCAAGGAATTGTTTAGGACATACCAAGGAATCAAATGCTTCCAAAATCGAATCATAGATAGTCTACCATATTTGCAACTTCATTGGACCAGAAGAAAGTTAAAATGACAAAAATTGTAAATTTTATCGGTGTCCGAAAAAAAGGGCAAAAAAGGGCGAAAATGTCTGTTTTTTGGGAAATCAGGGATAAAATCACCAAGTTAGAAGATATCGAAAAAATGGTGGTCCTACGTTCATCGTCAAATAATATGGAACAACTCTTGAAATTTTCAAACCTCTATCTCAAACCAATTTTGAGTTAAAATTCTGTAAAGACGGTCAATTTTGAAATATTAAAGTCCCGAGATATAGAGATTTTAAGTCTAGATGTTAAGAAGAATGTAGAATGAGTTATAAATAATGAACAAAAGCATTCACAGACATTTATTCTCATTTATACTGCTGATTTAGGTATATTTGAACCAAATATTTACAAAAAATAGCAAGAGTACCCTGAAAATCCACAAATTTCCTTGAGGCCCCTAACCCCGAATGTTTTGGGATAATTGTGAATAATATATTATTCATATTCCTAGCACTACGAAGTATAATATATCAGTTTAGAATGGATAAAGGAACCTATATATTTTCGCATATATCATAGCCTACTACATACAGGCCATTTCACTACTTTAGAACAGGGATAAGATAAAGTCGAGTTTTTAATACAATGAAATTTAATACAATATCATTTTGATATATTTAATATCGTGTAATTATACATCCTCTACCCCACAATAATGATATTACTGACTGCTGGCATAATTTAGTTGACGGACAAGGAATACTACATAAATATATAGGTGTATATATATACATATATTAATTAGAGGTAAGTTTAAGTATCTTCCTTTGAGTATCTTTGGGACAAGAGGTGGTAGAAGTAATATTATTGGCCTTGTTGTTGAGTAAACAGATACTTGAAGTCATTAAAACACAACGTAGCATATCTTTTCCGTCAATACAGCAATCAGTACATTCAAAATCCCAATCCTCACATTCTTCATCCTCAATTTTTAGAATAGCCAACTGAGCCTCATCCAAATGCTCCAGGTGCGTATCGAAACTGGGCGAGTGGACACATGTGTCATCAACAAATGCCTGTACATTCGGAAACCCTCGTATAGCCTGGTCTACCGCTCGCTGATATGTAGCCTGTGAGTTTGACAATCCAAAAGGCATGCAGTAGAATTCAAACTGTCCGCGCGTGGAAACAAACGCAGTGAACTCCTTATGCTTTTCGTTCACAGGCACGCTCCAGTATGCGGATGCCCCGTCCAGTGTAGAGAATACAGTTGCCCCTCCCATACGATCGAAAACATCTCGGGGATCCGGCATCGGATAGGCATCTCGCTTCGTCACATCGTTGAGATCCCGGTAATCTACGGCAAATCGATGGGTCCCGTCCTTTTTCTTCAATAAGATCACTCGACTCGCCCAAGAGGAAGAAGAGGGACGTATGATCCCAATCTCGAGCATTTCATCTATCTGCTTGGATACCTCCGCCTCAATTTCCGGAGAAACACGCAACAGCCGGCTTCTGATCGGCCGCTCATCCAGAAGAGTGATAACGTGTTCCGCGGTTCCAATTTCGCGCGGGCTCTTCGGATTCTCCGCGAAAACGTCTTTCCATCTCGACAGCACCTTGCGTATGGCTGTCTCTTCTCGCGGTGATAGTTTCAGGTATATATCGAACCTGGCCTCCAAGCTATCTTCCTCTTTTCCCATATCAGTCTGCATAATTTCTGCTCTAGTCGCCGCGTATCCCCGGCGTGCCGCAGCTAAAGAGGTTTCCAACAACCACCTAGCCTAACTCTCATGTTTTCCCAATCGAAAGTAGTATTCTTGAAGCGCGAGAGGAACCTTCGCCCCAATATAACCACCCTATTGTTAGTATCGAGTATTTCGATTTCGTGTTCTAGTGGTCGACCATCCCCCACATCCATCGCCACACAGGCCGTACCCAGACCGCAAGCGCTGTCCGCCCTAGCCCATATACTTGACTGTACTTTGTGCTGTAAGGGATATTCATCTTTTGTACGGTGCCTCTGTCCACCACCGAAGGATCCGCCCCCGTGTCCATCATTTGTCGTTCCTTTTAACCGGTACCACAACCGCCGTCTCATATACAACACTATGCTGCGTCGTGGCCTGAAATACCCCTCTTCGACTTCGTGTATGTGGGCAATAGCGGACCTCGTGTCCTCTTTCGCCACATTTCGCACAGTGCCGTTCCGGGCATTGGGCCATAAAGTGCCTGTCCGAGTCGCAAATAAAGCACCGACCCTTCTTAGGGAATTGGCTTGCCTGAAACTTCCTTGTAGGTCCATCCAGCCTCCCCATTGCCCCTTTGCTGCGTGGTGCATCCTTATATGTATAGAAACAGTTGAGAGCTAACATTCAAGAACAAATACAACGTAAAAGTAAAAAGGAACCATATAGCAGAGAAAGAAATAGCCATAACATTGATATATAATTTATTGGAACGTAAACTAGTTTAATATAGTTATGAATCAAACAAATGATGAATTAGATTTGGAACAAAAATTATTTATTCATATTATGGGTGCGTAAGAAAATCCACTTTATCTTATCCCTGGTACCATGGAAAATTGTTCAGTGAAAAGGCCTTATTGTAGTAGGCTATGCATATATCCTTTTAGTTAAGAATATAATAGATTATATATCTTCAATAGTTTTTAAGATATGACATCGCCCTCTTTCGGGACCATAGAGAGATATTATGCCCGAACTTTACTTATAATAAGCGATATCTCAAGAACAAATGGTCGGATCCGAACAAATTTTTTTGAAACCATCAGAATTATATTTCTGACCCAGTGATCGCTAAATATCTGAGATCAAACATGCGATTTCCCGAGCATTATATAAATGAACTTCCTTATAGAGCTATTTTGTTTGGATTTTATTTCCCATTTTTTTAAATCTTTGTGTCATATAATCTCCAAAGGTGCCAAAACAATGTTAAGGTCTATATCATTAAAAAATTTCAAATAAGTTAAAAACTAATTGGTAAATGAGTCAAAAACCTCCAATAATTTTTTAATTTTTATTAACGCTAAACTTTAAGGGGTTAACTCACAAAAATCAAAATAAATACCGTCCAAATAGTGCTATCAGATGGTAGACCGATCAGTAATACAATGAAATTAGCAATAAAAAATTTTGTTTTTTTTACGCTAGGCAAGGTTTTTCGAGGGCGGTATCCTTAAATATGTTCAAAATAAAATATTAACTCTTATTAGAGTAGGAAATAATGGAAAACAGACTATGGCGAAGTTATTTAATGGCGTAATTGGTTAATATACACATTCTTAGAATTTGAAATTTCCCGTCCTCTACCGCATCCCTGGTACATTAGATGGTAGGCCTTATATACTAGAGTAGGCTATGGTATGTCTTATTGTTATAATCGATATCACTCGAAAAATCAACAACTTTGTAAATGTTTCAATTTTTCATGCATAATGATGTTGTCATAACACAGTGATGAGTTCTCATTTTTTTATTATAGATTTATCTTATGAGATATTAATACAGTACACCCTCGCTAATCCGAACCTCGCTAGTCCGAACCCTCGCTAATCCGAACATTTCATTCTTACAATCCGAACACCCAAAATATAATATGATTTGCCTCTATGCTTTAAATCAACGTTTATAACATTATATCTTTCATTCATTCAGAAACCTCGTTAAAAAAAGAATCATAACAAGATATCATTCTTAATATTCTAACAATAAAAATTTATTATTGTTAATGCCCTATTGAATTAATGTTATTTCACTAATCGGAACAAATTCACCAATCGATTTTTTATCAATTGGTTACAGAGATATACACTGAGCGGACAAAAGTATTTCAACACTTGATTCTTTCGCATAGAAATAATACTAAATAAAAAGTAATTCATGAAGGGCAATATGTTCAAATTCAAAGAGATACTAAAAATCTGATTTCAGATTCGAAATCTACACATTCGAATTAGTAATAGTTGAACATAACCAATAAATTACCCAATTCAATGAACAATCTTATCAGCCTGAGCCATCATGTATAGTGGTCAAAATGGGTGTATGTGGCATAAGGTGGCACTGATTGATAATTATAAAAAGTTAGGAATGAATGATTAATTAGAAAAATTAACCTGTGACTAATTTGAATGCGTATTATTCGAATCTGGAATCCGATTAGCTGTATCACATACCGTTTAGAAGTAACCCTCTTCATGAAGAGACCCATTTTAGTATTATTTGTATGGGAAAGAATCAAGTGTTGAAATACTTCTGTACGCTTAGTGTATACCCTTGTACAACTAAAATTCCTAGAGTCTTCAAATTCTAGGACAAATTAGCTCTCACATTTTCTTCAAACACTTCAAATTTGTAGAAATATAGGATTTTTAGATCAGTATATATTGAGAACCATTTGAATCTTGTGAAATAAAGTGCCATTATGGATGATTTTGCAAATGTACCTAATTTGAACTCGTGAAATAATAACTTTATCTCGTTTCTGATAATAAATTAAATGGATTTGTGAAATATCTTCATGGTGAATGAAAGGTATCTGTTGCTAAATCGTCATGGAACATCGATTATAGAGACATTTTTGACAGAAGCAGTGACCCTGCTTCTCGAATTTCGCTGCGAGCCAGGACACATATTTTCTCAACAAAACTCACCATACAAAACACAGTACTAGGTCTTAGACTCGAAAAATCTTTTAAAATCAGTGAGAATATTTGAATTACAATCTCTAATGACCATAATTACTAAGATTGTTTGAGTATAAGAAATTTTATACCAAATCAAGCTTGGGACAGAACTTAAAAGCCACCCTGTATATCCCTGTATACTCGTATATGATGTCATTGTCACCTTTTTTAACGAGCGTTATCTTAGCAGCGGATTCGAAGTCAAACTTAATCGCTTATAACTCGAAAAGTATTCGTCCTAGATCAAAAATAATTATACCAGTGGAAAGAAGAGAGTTGGTGTATTTCATTTTTAAGCTTAAAATTTTAAAATTTCACAAAATGAGTTAGCAGTGACACATCAAATTTAGGTCTCAGTTTTTGGTTAATATCTCAAGAAATATTTATGATAAAACTTTTCCTTTAAACTACGTTTATTTCAGCCTTGGTGTATTTTGTATTTCAAATTTCAAATTAAAATATTAATTTTTGAACGAATTATTAAGGGATTGAATCTATCAAAAATATATTCTTTTAATCACACCAGATCATATTTTGATTGCTGAATTCGTGTCCAGCACTAAATTTCTAGCAATTTGATATATATATTGACCATATTTGGAGAATTATTTTGGTTGCCCGTTCCTAGCAACGGCCAGGAATGTTAAAATATGGGAGGTTCACCAAGTACGAATATGCTAATTAGAACACTCTGACATATCATATGTGGAATATATGAAGGTTTTACCACATTCAAATATACCTGCCACAATGGCATGCCACATAACTTTCATATATTCCACATATGATATGTCAGAGTGTTCTAATTAGCATATTCATACTTGCTGAACCTAGCCGAGAAGAACAAGGGGTCACTCGATATGGATACTCCAAAATTTGGAGATTGGAATGTTCCTAGGAACGGGCAACCAAAATAATTCTCAAAATATGGTCAATATATAGTATATCAAATTGCTAGAAATTTAGTGCTGGACACGAATTCAGCAATCAAAATATGATCTGGTGTGATTAAAAGAAGATATTTTTGATAGATTCAATCCCGGTGATATCACATTATTATAATGTAAAATTCAAATATTAATAATTCGTTCAAAAATTAATATTTTAATTTGAAATTTGAAATGCAAAATACACCAAGGCTGAAATAAAGGTAGTTTAAAGGAAAAGCTTTTATCATAAATATTTCTTGAGATATTAACCAAAAACTGAGACCCAAATTTGATGTATCATTGCTAACTCATTTTGTGAAAATTTAAATTTTTAAACTTAAAAATGAAATCCACCAACTCTCTTCTTTCCACTGGTATAATTATTTTTGATCTAGGACGAATACTTTTCGAGTTATAAGCGATTAAGTGTGACTTCGAATCCGCTGCTAAGATAACACTCGTCCTTTTTTAGAATTAGAAATAAAAGGTTTTCTACTACAACTCCGCCATTTCAGGTGTTAGAAGGCTGAGATCTTAATAGAATGTGTATATTAATATACCTCACATATGATGCAACTCTCAGAAAAAATGATGACTCATCACTATGTTATAACGTCATGATTATGCATCAAATTTTAAAAATTTGCCATTTTGGTAATTTTTCGAGTGATATCGATTATAACAGACAGACGTATTTAGAGAGATGTATTCTATTTCATAATTAAACAATGTCAGTCTAAGGGTACAAAGGGCGCCTCTAGCGGACACTTTGTGTTCGCCAGCCGCGCAGCGCAAGCATGCGAAGCACGCTTGTATATGTATAAATACACAGTAATTGAGTTTTAATAGTAAGGACTACAGGGATTAGAGGATATCAATTCCTTCAATTTTAATTAAATCAACTTTAAAATTAATTAATTTCCAACATTAATCGCATTGACCATCTTAAGGGAAAATTTATTTTATCTTAGCCACGGTTGCAATGACACTACATTTCGTATCCATATTTTGAATAATTGAGTGAGCACTCTCTTAATTTGTAAATTCCCACTGGGAGCAAATATGCTATTTGAAATACTCTAAAAGTGAAATAGTAACTTATATTGGTCAGATTTTACTAGCTGGGATAAGAAAGTACTTTTGTCTGCTTGAAAAATAAACGTCAAAACTCGGAAACTGATTTTCCGATTTAATACGCCTATGGAAATTCATTATTAGACTTCTGATCGATTTGTATAAATAGTCTATTGAAGGGGTTCTAAATCTTTCACAAAATACATACTCCCCGAGCTGCAAATCAACGTCCATGTGCCCCTAGCTGCAATCAAGGGAGGTTCTGTAAACAATCAATTTAAGGATATAATTTAATTTATAAATATATATATTTATAATATCGTTGGGCAGGCTATATTAAGGGTTATTTTCAAAAAAAGGGGAAAATAAACATTTTTATATACATTTAAAACTTTCCCGACACTTATTTATTTTCGAAAAAATAGACTAATTTCAAGACACATGTCTTGAAATAAATATTTCAGAATAAAGCTTTTAAAAGATTACCAATCAAGAGAATATTGATATCTCCTCTCAGTCTAATGCCATTTTGCAAATTCTTTTCAACTCCACCCAACAATAGGCAAAGAACTGCTCTTTTAACCATTAAAAAACCATTAATAGAAGGTGCAATAGAATTTGATAGAATGTTGATTATATTGGGAAAATTACTTAAACGTCGAATATTATTAACATCATGGGAAGAGAGTTGTGGGGTATCTGGTCTTGATACAATTAGATTATTAGCAATAAGTATTGTTTTAAAAGAACCAGATGTAAATCCACCATTTTTAGTCGGAACACAACAAAAAATACCCATAGTTCTGATACGATCTCCAGCTTTAGATGAGTCAACAAGGTCATCGCGTAGAAAGACTTCAATAGACCTAAGTGTAGAGAATAATTTAGTCACAAAAAGTACGCTCTTAGATAAAAAATTAAGGATAGTTTAAATAGTAAATGATGATATATACGTTTATTAAAATTTCAAACAATGATAAACAAGAGAGTACGATTAGGTAAGGTGGTTAGAGATTTTGTAATAGTTTAGCGAAAATATTGCGCGATGCCTTTGCTAAATTTATGAATTAGTTCTTTACTGCTTTTGTTGCTTGAACTCCGATACTCTAACTTTTAGAATGCTCAATAGATTTTCAATGGGATCACTTGCGCAATGCCACACATTTTGTGTCGGTTTGTCCGTGTAAGCAGGGGAGCCATCCGCATGAACCTTAACCGAGCATCAACATTAACCTTCCTAAAACTGAGCATTTCTTGGTTTTTGGCATTTGGATATTTACAAGTTTAGGACAAATCCCATATTATAGTAGTACTCTCAAAATTCATTGTCCATGAGGTATATTATTCTACGCTCGGGTTAACGAGGTTCGGGCTAACGTGAGTGAGTGTACAGTGGAATTCGATTATTAGCAACTCCCTTATAAGCAATATTGATCTATTAGCAACCAATTTACAGATTCCAGGTGAAGATATGTGTTAATTCTGTTCCCCTATTTGCAACTTAGCGTAATAGCAACCATTTTATGAACAGAAATCGATAAAATTAATGCTGCTAGCTGCTAGGTTCTTGTACATACTATAATGGACTTGCTGAAGCCATCAAGGTCGATTTTCAATAATCACCATCAATTGTTCAGGATTAATTTTCGATTTTTTATTGTCTATAGAGCAAATATCATGAGGGTTAAATTTAGAATTACTCTTAAATAGTTAATATATCACGTAAAAATGGGAGTTTAATTAATAGCAATTATTAGCAAAAAGGGCATTTGGCTATCTCGGTCAACGATCGTACGTCTGATCTTGACTCTTTTTGACGATCGGAACAGGATCGCGAACCATTTTGAGAATTACTTGTGGGAACAGGAGCGGATCCACTCACCACTCAAGGTGAGCAACAAGTGCATCACATCGTTAATTCTTGATTTATTTCATGATTTCATAATTAATACTATATCATATACAGGGCGGCACAAGCGGTACGGCAGGTAGGGCGAGCGCCGTACCACTTTTTAGAGAGGTCTGGCGTCGCCGCACCTCTTTTTAAAGAAAGTCCGACATGATTGGAGCACTTTTGCGGAGAGTCCCGCCATTGCCGGAACACATTTCATTACCTGGAACGAAGTAGCAGGTCCACGTTACCATATCTGTTACTGCGTAGTCGGATCACATTCCAATACCTGGTGCATCACAACAGTTCCTTTAAAACGCCCATGAAATCCGCATAATATCAACTTTAGTCGCCGTCCAACTTTTGAGTTGCTGTGCCGCGCCTGATATAATTATATCATATCTTGATATTCGACGCGCGCTAATAACCATTCAAATCAATCATCAATCTTAATATTCTCTCAATTGACGTCTTTGATTAATTTTGAGGATTATGTAATTGCTGGCAGTATATTTGGATATTTGTATAGAGAAGAATATTTTTTAAATAGTGATATTTAACCTAAATGGCGCTAGATTTTTGCTAACTCATTTCCGATTAAGTCATTGTGGGCGGGGAAATCCTTAGAAGTGTGGGGTCTTTGCTATAAATAGAAATCCTTATTAACCTTATTAAACAATCTGAATCATAGCCTACTGTATATAAGACCTCACAGCACAGTAACTTGCGGATTTGGACTAGGGATGTGCTAGAAGATGGTTGAACTAATACATGTGCTGCCTTAAAAAATTAACAAAGCACAATAGAACTTATGAATGTATTACCAGCATATATAAATATGGTGTCAAAGTACCCATATCCGTTGTTAAAATTTAGATTAGTCACCATATGAAAGCGCAATAGGTTATATTTGATACAAATTTAGTGATTTTCAGGTCGTTTAAGGGTACTTCTAAGTGTTTTATTATAAAATTTTTCGTATTGAACTGAGATGTTGATGGGTTTTAAAACGGAAAATGCGGAATTTTTTCATGGAATGTTGCTCCATTTCAGTGTTGCTATGGAAACGTGTTTTGGTCAGTTGGGATCATATCTTGAAAACCACAAGAGCTAGACATTCATATGTAATTCTATTTGATAGCCAATAGACTATTTCCAATTAAGTGATAATATAATATATTTGTATAAATTCAATGGTTTACGAGTTATTAGACAATTTATCATATTGGTCGCATTTGGTAATTTGGCGAATATCTAGTAAACATTAAATTTAGACGTGAAATTATATTATCGTTTAATAGGAAGTAGTCTATTGGCAGTCAAATGGAAATACATTTGAATTTATAGCTATCGTGGGTTTCAAGATATAACCCCAACTGACCAAAACACGTTTCCATAGCGAAAATAGAATGTAGCAACATTCCATGATAAAATTCCACATTTTACGTATTAAAACCCATTAACATCTCAGTTCAATACTCAATTCAATAAATTTTTATAATAAAACACTTAAAAGTGCCCGTAAGGTTGGTTTTTTATGGGACTAAAAATGTGCCCAAATTGATTTTTTAACATTTTTAGATCTTTAAAGGGGCTCTAAACAATAAATCTGATTTATATAACTCCTGCCCCAATATTTCGCCATTTTGAGCCACTTGTATCACCTGGTGTCGCTTTAAAAACGACACATTTTAAATGCGAAATGTCCAACAGCCATAACTTCTTTTAACAGTGCCAGATCATCTTTTTAATGCTGAATTCATACTCAGCACTAGATTTCCAGCAATTTGACATATATATTGACCATATTTGGAAACATTTTTGTTTGAACGTGTCTAGCAACGCCCAGGAAATTTTTCACATTCCTGACTGTTGCTAGGAAAATGCAACCAAAATATTCACCAAATATGGTCAATATATATATCAAATTACTGGAAATTTAGTGCTGAGCACGAATTCAGTATTGAAATAACTACCCTAGCATAGTCAAATTAAGTAATAGATGTGGGATTTCGGCGGATACTATCGGACATGGTTATTTTTGGGTCCCCAGTCATAACTAAAAATTTCACACTTTTGAAGGTGTCATGATGTAAAATATTTGATATGCCATATTTTGAAATTAAGTACAACTATAATTTGTTGATTTCGGATGTTATTTAATACTAGGATACAGTAAAAACTAATGGAAATCAAGTCATTCCGAAGAAAATTGCTTTGTGGCCTGTTTTTAGCACCTAAAAAAATCAATTTTACAAAGGAATCTTTAGTTACAAAGGTCGTAGAGTAAAAAACTCGACGGTTTTAGAAAGATCTGGTCACGTGGAACAAAATGATAGAGATAGATTTTCGATATTCTACTTTAGAAAAACGTTAAAATATTTTTTCTCACGAAAATCTGCTTCTAAATATTGTAGCAACGAAATTGGAAAGAAAAAATTAATTGGGTTAAAAGTGAAAATTATAATGCTATTATTTTCTTTATTCAACCATTTCGTGCAAGAATAATTGAGTAAAAGAGGCACAAGCCATTGAAGTTTTCTTCAATGTCCTCTTTAAATTAGGTGATTTAGGAAAAAAACATTTTTTTTCGTGCTTCATGAGGTTTCGAAAAGTGTATTTTGCAGATCAGTCAGTTTCCACAAAATATTTCAGGAGAAAATAATGAAAACTTTACCGTTTCCTTCCAGAACTTTAGTTAGTTCTGGAAGGAAACACCAACCTTAAACGACCTGAAAATCAACAAATTTGTCACAAATCTAACCTATTGCGCGCAACCATATGGTGACTAATCCAAATTTTAACAACGGATATAGGTATTTCGATACAATATTTATATATGCTGGTAATACATTCCCAAGCTTTATTGTGCTTTGTTAATGATTTAAGGCGGCTCATGTATTAGTTCAACCATCTTCTACCGCATCCCTAGTCCCAAATCCGCAAGTTACTGTGAGGCATTATATACAGTAGGCTATATCTGAATATTTACACCAGCAAAGAGGGTTGATGAAAAACAAGATGAAGAAATTGTCGAAATATCTAGATTACCTTGGAAGTTGGCCAGTAGGTGCGCTCTCCGGCAACTCCTGAATAATTATTGTTTGATAATCTTGATATAAAGATAATCCAAACTCAGTCTCAAGAGGGTTTCCATCTTCATCTTTGCTTGGATATGAAGAACTACTAGGACTAATGTTAAAGTTAGCAAAATCAAAATATCGGCGTTCCAAAGATTTCAAAGTATTCGGACAAAAATGAACACTTTTAACAACTCGATGATGAACACAGGAGGACTTGGTTATTATACCTTCTAAACAAATAAGATTGTTTAAATGGTGACTCTTTAAACATCTCGGGTTCAAAAGTCTCGAGCCAAAATTGCCCTCAAATCCAACAAAAAAATAGTCATTTTCTTTTGCATAAGAAGAATCAATCATGTTCACGAAATCCCTTAGGGCATGCTCAAATGCGGTCAATTCGGTAGCTGCATCAGAAAAAAGGGATGTTAAACGTTGAGGTAATTTTACACGTAGGTGGTTGAGATCGACAATTAGACGAATTTCTGCATGCCTAATCATGTTCTGGACCCTCTCATGATAAATTGATTCCCCTTTGCCAGATCTATCATCTAAAAATTCATAGTATTCATTATGAGCGTGTTGTAAACCTAAATCGTTCATAATTTTTACCTAAAAGTATTGCAAAGGTACTATTATAATGTATAAAACAGTACAGAATAATAATTAATGAATTTTATAACCAATAATATTTAAAGTGAAAAAGTTTATTTAAAATCATACATTCCGCAGAAAAGGTAATAAATAAGCAGCGAATGTTCTATTTGTATTCATAGCGTTGCAAACACTTGCAATATGATACTATATAGACTACTTGGACAAAACTAATCGTTCCAATATTTCTTATATAATAATCATAATTCTAATACACAAGCGAAAGTCGATTGAATAGGCTGCGCGCGGCAGGCGAACACTTAGTGTCCTCCGGAGGCGTTCTTTGGTGCCTGGGAACACAATGATTAATTATAAGGGATATATAACATCTCTAAATATGGCTGTCTTACTGTTAAAATCAATATCACTGGAAAAATCGTTAAATTTATCAATTTTCATTTTTTGATACATAATGTGATTACGTTATAACAGAATGATGAGTTACCATTTTTAGATGAAGGTTGTATCATATGTGAAAAATATTAATATACACATTCTATTAAAATTTCAGCCATCTATCACCTAAAATGGCTGAGTTACAGTCGATAAACTGAAATTTCTATTATAAAAAAGGTGACAATGACGTCATAATTCCATGATGAGTGACATTTTCGTCTGCGCTCAGAACTTAGTAGAGCTGTTGCGTGAAATTCTGAGGGACTTATAGAACAGGAACCATGGATGTACAACTTCTGAGACATTCGCTTAGAAGCCTTAGCAAGCAGTATTACAGAATGATATTTCACAAAACATGATTTGGTCCTATGTTGTAGACTTGTAGTTATAAGTTAAATAATCACAATGATTTGATTACGGTGATTAGCTTCCAAAAACGAATGTATACGGTGATCCTAGAAATAGAATAGGATTTTGAATTATGGTGTTTTGAATATTGTTCTCAGATATTTGACAATCGAGATTTGATTTTTAACAAATTAAAATAGCTCTGCTGGATAAAATTTTCTCAGTTTCTGAAATCTAGAGAGCATTAGTGATGAAACAAGTATACTCTATCTTATATAAAATCTTTGGGTGTGCTAGTAAAATGAAAATATTTATCGAAATACTTTTCAATTTGCAGATATTTTAGCTCCTAATTATAGATTGTTCCGGGACATCGTTTATACATAACTTGATCGATATTGTATGTAAGTTGATAATTTTGAATGAAAAAGTTAACTTTCCACTAATATGTGTAATGATATATTAAATACGGTACATTGACAATACTAAAGGATTCAAATAACAATAAAGTTGTAGACAATACTAAATGACTTCAATGCGTAAAATTTATAACTACATTAAAATAATATTAAATCTTCATGATGACGAATTTGATTAGACTTGAAGTTGATATATTGAACGGAATTACGGATCAGAATTAGGCACTGATAAGAAATTTCAAGTTATAGCAGCACAACCTTATTGATTCCTTCATCTTTATCAAAAGTTTGAGTAGAAGAATTTATCTTTGAAATAACCGGTTCATAATGTTCATGGAAGTTTTTTATGTAGAGTTGACAATTTGCCTCTTTAGTAGCTCTAAGTGCCTCCAGCGTACTCTATTAGTGAAGTCATTCTAAAGGAGTTTGTAATTGTTGTTTGCTACAAAAATACCTGCTTGAAGATTGCAGAAGCTACCGGCATCTCAATATCTCCACCCAAATCACCATTAAGATAAGTCAGCTTTCGGTGAGGAAGTATTCACATGGTGTAATGTGGAATTGTCTGAAATACCACCCAAGTTGTGTGCCTTTGCTTACCATGAAGTTCGATATTATAGAACGAAGAGCAAAGTGACTGTCCTGATTTCCTGTAATAAATTTGGAGAGACAACGGAATAGACAATTGGCATCTCCTACAATGTCCTCAGTTTCCCAAGGTTGGTATTGACAAAGAAGTTCATCTACAAGGTGATCGGGTTGCTTGCATACAGAGTGAAATGTCAGTCCGAGCATGGTACATTTCTGACGCTGCCATGCCTCATTAACGATGGCTATTTTCGGGGGTTTAGTTAACATATCAGGAATACGGTCTCGCCAGTCGTCAGGAACGTTTTCCAGAGCATCGTGTTTAGGTATCGAATTACCTAATGGGAGAGCTAATAAATACAATACATTAGAAATAACAAGTGTTACGAACGATATAACATAATACTTTTAAATTACAAGCCATTTTTAGATATTGCTCAATTTTTTCTACGTAAATACGTTGTATCCACAACCTACCACTCCATATAAGACCCTTTCTGTGTATTTGATGGCCAATGAATCGCCAAACTGAGGATACAAATCTGATATCCAGCTTGCTAACTTTTCTCGAATCGCCGTTTTCTAAAAATTATAAAAATCAACAATTTCTTCCTTCCTTCTTGCAGTGTCCAAAATGACCTCACACAAGACACTGCAACACCCAATGAATACGTAGATGCAACTCAGCTATAGTAATATAAACGAAATTATAATAACTGATTCTATTTGCTATAAATAAATCCATTCTGAATAAATTGCATGTGGAATCGTTGTTATCTTATTGCACTTGATTGCAGAAGACAGAAAAATTCAAAACTTCACCATCACAATGCGTGTTTAATTTTGCACACTTACGTGACAAATCGAAGATCGAAGACATGTTTCGTAAGCTGTAATGCCAATAAGTAACTACCCGAAGAGATCCATTACGGAAGAGAACACAGGCTATGGGATTATCACGGTCTACCTTCCAGAGGGTTCTTCGAGAAAACTTGGAATGTTTCCCTATCGTATCCAGACTCACCAGAATCCACCCAAGCTGACTAGCATAAGAGATTGAAAATGACTAACCTTCTGCTGTCAAAGATTGAAAGCACGAAGTCCTTCTTGGAGCTGCTTGGGATGAATGATGAGGCTCATTTCCACTTGGATAACCAGGTGAATTCAAAATCTAACCTGTATTGGGGTACACAGCGTCCTACAGATATGGCAGAAAATCCTCTGCACTCTGCTAAGGTCACAGTTTAAGCAGCAATATCAGTGAGAGGCATCGTTGTACGTTATCTTTTGAAGATTGTGGGAGCACCGTGACAAACAACTCGGAGCACTACATAAAGGTCTTCCATAAGTTCTAGGAGGAGCTCCAGGGGAATCATGCACCATACATACCTTGGTAGGTTTTGGTTTCAACAGGACGGTGCTACTCCTCATACGGCGAATATCAGCCTTCAAAGGTTAAGGATCACTTCAAAAGCTGATCATCAGCCGAAGATGCGTTCTTGAGTGGGCACCTTATTCACCGGACCTTAGCCCCCAAATTTCCTCCTCTGGGGTTTCCTGAAGGATAGGACATATGTTGAAAAGGCTAATACACTCAGCAAACTGAAAATAAAGATTCAGGAAGAGATGGAAGGCATCACAAAGGCAACCTGCAAAACAGTCATGCAGAACTTTGTTCTGAGACCACAAAAATGCAGAGATCTCAACGGAAGACACTTGGAACATCTACTATAACTTCTAAAGCACACAATTTGGGATGCTAGTTATTTTAAAAATATTTATTAATCTATACCTTTTTATAATTGAAATTTCTGTTATTCTACTACTATAACTCGATTATTTTGTGTTAATCGAAATGTGTATAATAATATTATCCATTTATGCTACCACTATCATCAAAAATGATGACTTATCACTCTGTTATGACGTCATCATTACGAAAAGTTTAAAATTGACAAATTCTGTGATTCTTCGAGTGATATCGATTGTAATATCAGTAAATCAGACATGTATTTAGAGATATTATATACTTTATTCTTAATCAATGTGAGCTTTTGCTCCCAAAGGCTGCTGGCGGACACTTTGTTTCCTCCAGCCGCGCAGAGCAAGCAAGCGATGCGCGCTTGCAACATCATAATATGGGGTAAATTCGTTTCTTTTCTAAATTGTCACCCTCTTAATCACTATTTCACTTAAGATTATATGCCTAAAGTAGCGTCTCATGTTTCTAGCTAATCCCTTGATCTAATCCATCTACTTCCTTGAAACGCTCATTAAACTCGCAAAGCTCGATTGAAGTTTTTGAGAGCAACTGTTTGCGATAACATGGCTCAATGCAAAATTCAACAATACTAGCAATACAAAATTAGGGCATTATGATCTTTCGATCCATGATCGAAATATCCGGATCGCGATCCTTTTTTAAGGATCGAGATCGGATCGATGATCCTTTTAAAAATTAGGATCGGATCCAAACTTTTTTGCGGGTTCTAACTCGCCCAAGTCATTTGCAGTTTGCTCTCAATTACATTGCTTCTGCATTATAATCTGAGCCTACACTCTTGCAGAACCTATCCTTACTATTAAAACTCGATTAATGTTTGTGTATATATATATATATATCTGTAACGAATTGATTGAAGAAACTGCCAGGCGTAGAAAGCTGATTTTTGGCATGTGGGAGTCTTTTGGCTATGGCTCCAGTAAGTTCTGAGCTCAGACCAAAATGTCGACTCATCATGGAATTATGACGTCATTGTCACATTTTTAAAAGTTAAGCAACACAGTTTTCAATGGAATGTTGTTACATTCTTGCGTTGCTATGGTAAAGCATTTTGGTCAGTTTGGGCCATTTCATACAAACTGCAATGATTAGAGCTCCAAATTTGGTCGTGTCTGATAGGCAATAGACTACTTCCTATTAGGTGATAATACAACTTGAACTTCTAAATTCAACGAGTTTTGAGTTATGGGTTGATTTTAATGTATTATATGCATATAGGTTATCCACCCTTGGGAAACGATTGGCATAGTAAAAAATTTTATATGGCTTCAGCTGTGCATGATATTGCTTCCCCAAATTTTGACGAATTTTGTTCTTTTGCTCATATTTCTTTCAGATTTGCTATTATTAGCTGCTTGAAATGTATTATATTCATATAGGTTATCAACCCCTAGAAAGCCATAGGTGCACTCAGAATTGTTATATGTCTTCGTTTTTTCGAGATATGGTTTACCTAGAATTTGGTGAATATATTTTATATTGCATTTTTCAAAAAAGTTTTCCATATCTCAGAAAATCGTATAAATATTATGAGATAAACTGTACATTAAGAGTGAGAAACCCGTAGTACACGATAATTTGATTGTCAAATGAAGACACAATGGTTCTTAATGATGATGACGACACACATACACAAATATTGTACTAATACTATAAATCTAAGTATTAATTATGTGTATCGACAATTGTATCTATTGATGAAAGTGATGAATTATTTCTGCAACACTTAGCTCTTTTTGTGTGCCCGTGTTCTCCACATCTTTCGCAAACTAACTTTGATCGGAATAGATTTAGTATGGGGTCACTTTCAGAAGCCAGTCTCACAAAAATGTCGACCACATTGTCCGAACACTTCCTAGCGAGATTCTCCCTGTACTTTCTTATTAGCTTGTTACAAGCCTCGGAACCTTCCTCAGAGAAACATTTCAAGCCGTGTCTGAAATTCAAGTCGTTCAAAATTTCTTCTGAATGAGCTAATACCCGATGCAATGTCGGTGTAACGCCTGCCCAAGGAAACGAGTCCAGAATTAAGAGATAGGTATTCGTGCATAGATCGCCAAATTCTTCGGTGTGTATCTTCCTGTCTGAATTTATTATTCTAAGAATAGCTGACAATCGTGTATGTAATTGTGAAAGTGTCTCCTTGTACTCAATCGCAACACATGACGAAACGCAATCAATAAATTTTGACTCGGAGGAAAAAGCTCGACGCGCAACACTACCAGTAGAGGTAGTACCCCCCTTAGGATCAGGCTGGTCTATCTTCAAACCAGTCTTCTCTTGTACGAGAATTCTGACAAAGACCATCGAATTTTTGACTGCAGTCGATGTTGGTGACCATGTAAGTTTACCGCAGCTCAAATGATAAAATAGCAGAGTAAACCACCTGAAGATACAAGTGTATGAGTGTAGAGGAGATGCTGGAAGGATATTTATAGTGGCAGTTAGTTCGTGGGTGAGGTTATAACGTTCGTTTGAGGGTAGGGAAAAAAAAGAATCGTTATCTTCGATTTCTCCAAATAGTTGAATAGCATCAGTGATGTGTCTATTGATAGGAAACCCCTGTATTATCAATTCACGATCTTTCAGTTCATCGTGAGTAGCGGTACATAATTGGAAACTTACCCCACCTGCTCCAGATAGAATTGCTGACATTTTCCCATCAAACATTGACCGAACAATATCGATATGCGTTGTTGATTATCCCCAAGAGAAAATCCTTCACTCTTCATTAGCTCAGTTTCCGGATTGATTAAATCGGTCATGAACTGCTTTATATTATTTTCATTTTCCTTGGCAGCGAGAAGGAAAATGGGTCGCTGGGTGATTCTGTGGGTCGCTGGGTGATTCTGTGGATCGCTGGGTGATTCTGTGAAATTCTGTGACTTCCGGATCCATCTAGTCCATCTGCAATCTGAAATCGCAGAGGAAAGTCTTGAACTGCAGGAGGCGGTATGGTGAACAAGATTCGGTCGAGTGTATGACGGACATACTGTGCATATGGTATGTGCGCACCAACTGGAGTAGCAGGATTGGGATATAATTGAATAATATTTCGTAAATAATGCTGTTCCTTTGTTCCACAACCTTATGATATGCAGGGAAATAAATATCGCTAGATAGCAAGTGATGGCGTAGGTTCGTATACTTTCTCCTCCCAATCTCTAACATATCTACAAGGAATAACGCTTTGCTGACATCCAGTTCTTTCTTCAATATGTTCCCGAATTGACCGGGGAACTTATCATACACGATTGACTTTGAAACTTTTGCTATCCCACTATTCTCTGTTAGATTGGATAACAGTTGTAAGGCAAGCGCCGCGATTTTGATTTCAGAGGTATTCTCAATCATCAGTGAGAGTGACTTGATAGATTCCAGCACACTTGAGAGTCGAGAACGTTGCTGTTGCATGGAAAGATGATCATGGCTCTTCCTATGGGTCACATAAAGTGTGGCTACTTCTGCTTCGTCGTCTGAAGGCAACTCAAGGGAGTCAGAAATGCGATTTCTTTTCACCTCTGGTTCAGTGGAAATGTTAGAGTGCCACCATTCTCCCTCTAAACAATCTAAAGATTTCTCAGCTTTCTTGACCCTATCTCGAAATCTGAATAGTATTGATTCCAAACTTTTCTTCTTATCGAAATCTAATTCGAAGTTTTGTTGTAGGTAATTCACCGTTGTCAAGATACAATTGTTATTTTCTTTTAAGAGTCTTGCAAATTCAATACGGGAATTTGGGAAATATAACTTCACAGCCATGAGGAATGTGTTAATGAATAATTATTAAGAGATTCGAATACTGAAGCTTTTTACAGCATCAGATATTTATTTGTAATATCGGTATAGTGTTCGTACTTTGAGTTGAAATACGATGAGTGTGGTTGTAAGAATAATATCTTATTTTGTTACATAGTTACAATATTTGACTATGGAATTTGCCTAACAACAAAAATATGAGAATGGAACTCAATATAAAATCTTAATTTGCGCACTGTTTCGGGGCGTATTCGTTTAAGGATACCGCCCTCGTAAAACATCGCCTGACATAAAAAAAAATGGTGAAATTTTTTATTGCTAATTCCATCGGATTATTGAGTAGTCTACAATCTAATCGTACTTGTTGGACGGTATTTATTTTGACATTCTAGAACTGAGCACTGAAAGCTCAGTCGGACTAAAAATCAGAAAGTTATTCATGGTTTTGCGGCGCATTCATCAATTATTTTCGAACTTATCTGATATTTTTTCAATTATATGAACCTCAGTATGGTTTTGGCCCCTTTAAATATTATAAAACAGATGAATTTAGAAAAAGAGGCACTTAAAATCCAATCAAAAATATCTTTATGAGGGACTTCATTTCTAAAATGCTCGGGAAATGGCCGTTGTGATATTAGCTATTGTGTATAGAAAAGAATTCTGAACAGTCAAAAAAAAAATTTGTTCAGATCCGACCATTAGTTCGTAAGTTATAGTACATTACAGGTAAAGTTCGGACATCAATCCTCTCGATGGCCTCGAAAGTGCTCGATGTCAATGCTTAAAAACTATTGAAGATATATAATCTATTATAATCTTAAATGAAAGGATATATATGATAATATATAGGTTCCTCAAACATCTCTTTGTCAAAAAGTAAATATTTCTTAACTTATCATCGATTTTATTGTAATACTAATTCTATGGAGAACTTTGAATATATTAGAAAATGGCAAATCTTGTCATGAAATAAGTTCCCAAAAAAAGTTATTATACTCCAAAACAATACAATAGTCACTAGCAATGTATACAGAAATTTTGACGCACTCAACATGATTATTTTGGAAGTTCAAAGCATTTATCTGCAAAATTCGGTCAAAGCCCCCCCATTTATGGTACAAAAACAGATTCCTCCATATCTCGGGTAATATACACCCAAATTCTTAGCTCTCAATTCCTAATATACTTTTCAAGACGGTATATATCTGATTCTTAAATAATAAGTGTACTACATGGAATGGAATGCTAAGTTTTGAATTTTTATCAAGTGATGACGTAGCATTTTTCGAAAATCCTAACTTGAAAACTAAAAATCGTAGACTCTCGCTCTAACTTCCTAATATACTTTTTAGAAGCTCTTTATTCATTCTAAACCGATGAATTATACTTTGTAGTGCTAGAAATATGAATTATATTCCCTAATTGGTTCAAAATATTCGGGGTTAGAGGCCTTAAGATAATTTGAGAATTTTCAGTATAATTTTCTATTTTCTCCAAAATCTGTTGGAATACATCTAATTCATTAGTATACATGCGATTAAATGCCCATGGATGCTTTTATTTATCGTTAATAGCTCATTTTACATAGTTCTTAACATCAAAGCTTCAAATCCCTATATCTCTGGACTTTAAAATTCCATAATTGACCGTCTTTCAAAAATTTTAACACAAAAGATAGAGGTTTGAAGATTTCAGGAGTTGTTCCAAATCATTAGGAGATGAGCGTAGGACCACTCGATTTTCGATATCTTATAAATTTGTGATTTTATTGCTGATTTCCAAAGAAAATCGAGCTTTTTTCGCCGTTTTTTGACAAATTTTTTTCAAACCCTATACAATTAACAATTTTGGTTATTTTAACTTTCTTTTGGTTCTATGTGATTGCAAATTTTATAGACTATATATGAATAAATTTCGAAGCACTTGATCCAAACATGTGTTTCAAAAAAATCACAGAGTGGAGTAGGGCTTACCATTAAGATGTGCTAGGGAAAAACGGAAAAACCGACTTTGAGACGCTGTAACTCAAAAACTAGAAATGCGAACCAAAAACTGTTGGGCATGTCTCAATATTTTTTAATTGCACTACCTGCCCACGCTTAACATCTTATATATATCTCTTCTTGATATATGCTGTAAGTCAAACCTATTGATTTTTCACGGGCGGTATCCTTAAACTATGAATTTAGATCTAGTTAGGGGTATACTGTATCAATATCTGTTTTGTGAAGTTTACTTTTGCGAGCACTTTTGAATTTTTTATCAAACAAATTTTGATTCTAATATAGCAACAAGTAAAGAATTTAATTTCTCAACTGAAATATTGAAAATATTTGAATGAAAACAGGTTATTCGGTTTCAGCATACTTTAAATGTATAAACTTAACTGAATTTTTCGTCTTGTATTGCTAGAAAATGATTTTGCTTATATTTGAATTGAGGATAATTTTAGAATTCCCCGGAACCACAATTTTAGCTAAAATGAACATGTATATTTGTAAGTGTAATTGTACTGCTTCTAGGCACTCAATTGCTTAGAAAATTGAAACAAGTTTTATTCAAACAATAAGTAATCGAATAAAATCATTGGGAAGGAGATCTATTTTTTTCCTATTCTTTGGTTCTAAACCACTGTGGGCTTCTATCACCTAAATTGTTAAGGTCGAAAATCTGAAATTTCAAATTATAAAAAAGGTGACAATGACGTCATAATTCCATGATGAGTCTTCATTTTGGTCTGAGCTCAGAAATTACTGGAGTGATAGCCAAAAAACTCACACATGCCAAAAATCAGCTTTCTGGTCCCGACAGTTTCTTCAATCAATTCGTTACATATATATATACAGTACCCGGACAAAAGTATTCGACCACCATAGAAACCGCCATACAAATAGTATTAAAGTGGGTCTATTCATAAAGGAATATGTACTCAAACTGTAAGGAATAATCTATTTTTTATTTCAAATTCGTAAACTATACATCCTAATTACTCATAATTGATGGCCCCAGCTTAATTACTAACTCCAAGTTAATAAATATCAATATTTAATACTTGATGCTACTTGTCCCAAGTCACAGCCATTATATATGATGGCGTTTAGTGACACAAAGTGGCATAGGTTGATAATTTTCCACATAAGAATAAGTAATTGAGTTGAAACTCTCAATTATGAGTAATTAGAATGTGTAGATTACGAATTTGAACTAAAAAATAGAGTATTCCTTACAGTTTGAGTACATATTCCTTTATGAATAGACCCACTTTAATATTATTTGTATGGAAGTTTTCGTGGTGGTCGAATACTTTCGTCCGGGTAGTGTATATACGTAAACATTAATCGAGTTTTAATAGTAAAGACAAGCGCGATTCGCTTGCATGCGCTGTGCGGCTGGCGGACACTTTGTGTCTGCAGGAAGAGCCCTGCGGGAGCCTGGGGGCACATTAATTAATAATAAGGGAGATAACATCCTTAAATACACCTGTCCAAATGTTACTATAATCGATATCGCACGAAAAATCACCAAATTTGTCAATTTGAAAAATTCTGATGCGTAATGATGACGTCATAACAGAGTGATGAGTCATCGTTTTTGATGATAGTTGGATCATAAGTGAGGTACATTAATATACAGGTTCCATTAAAATTTCAGCCTTCTCTTATTTAAAATGGCTGAGTTATGTTCGCAAAACTGAAATTTCAAATTATAAAAAGGTGAGAATGACGTCATAAGTCCATGATGAGTCGTCACTTGGTCTGAGCTCAGTAATTACTGGAGCGATAGCCAAAAGACTCCCACATGCCAAAAATCAGCTTTCTGGTCCCGACAGTTTCTTCAATAAAATTATCGTCAGTAGAATTATCAAGCTAACTATTATAGAATGGATCAAAGTGTTCCATACCCCTCTGATGGTGAATCCGGAAATAAAACACCTAATTTACAGCCATCATAAATAAGGTCACACTCTAAAGGAACTTCCAGGTGTTCATAAATATAAACTGGCTGGATATTCCAATAGTAAGGATCTATAACTGTAGCATTAATTGACACTACATCTATATGTGCCAAAGCTCCTATCATATTCAATTCAGTGTTAGTACCCCACTCATTGAGAACAGATACGCGATCCATATGCTCAATCAGTTCCTGATCACTAAAAATGGCTGATCTACGCATACTGTTATAGAAATGCGCTGGAATGCTCTTAAATTTGGAGATCAGACAGTGTTTGAGATTACGATAAGAGCTCTCACTACCAAAAATGACATGAGATAGAGTCGGATAGAGAGAGACAGTTACCGTCGCCATACACTGGACACAAATAAATTTGAGGACCAAATTTATTGCGCAGTCTAGCTTTAAGTGACTGATAGTAGTGCGAAATAGGACCACACGATATTATATCTTCTCTATTCGGTAAAATCGCTTCATTCTCCAACCCAATTGATTGGGCTAGATTATATCGCATTGCGAGAGTAAAGTTATTAATGAGAGCGATTTCCGAATGTCCAGTCATACTTGGATCTAAGTTGACGAATTCATTAAAAAATGGCAAAGAATTATGAATTATTCGAATAATTCATAATTCAAGCATGAATTAGTCAATCATAAGCTAAGTTGACCAATTCATGAATTAATGAATATTTCGAATAATTCATGATTCGAATTATTCATTATTCAGGAATTACGAATTATTCGAATAATTCAGAATCATGAATTATGAATTATTCGAAAACTTCATTCATATAATTTATGATATTTTCTTGCAAAAAACTTTCAATTCGAATAATTCTTATCAGGCTTGATGAATTATGAATTATTCGAATTATTCATTAATTCGTGAATTAATCAACTTAGACTTGGATGCCTAATAATTGCATTGAAAACAAAATCAGACGATTCAAATGTAACGCGATTACTCTGAAAAGCATTGTTTTCAGGATCCTCCAATGTAACAATGTTATTCTGACTGAACTCGAAGATTTTTGATACTTTACTCTTCCTCTCAGAATCAGCCATGATTACCCTCTTTTTGGCGTGAGAAAGAACTGGTGACAGCTGAGAAGAATCGAACGATATATCATCCAGCGAAAATAAAACAATCAAATCCTGGCTAGATGACGAAGGCTCTCCAACGTGAGTTAGAAAAACCTGCCGATATACGACATTCTTAACCAATACTCCTCCTCCAGTAGACGGTTATCCTTCACAAACCATGATCTTCAAACCTCTAAGATTCTGAACGCGACTAAGAGCCACATAGAGTTGACCATGGCTGAAAATGGATTTATGGGAAGGGAGGAAAATACCAACAGTCTCTAAACTCTGACCTTGACCCTTATTTATTGTGATACAGAAGTCAGGCCGTACTGGGAACTGTCTTCGCTTTAAGATAAAGGGAAGGCCAGAATCTGAGAGGATAAGTAGTGGAATGCAAGGAATGAATACTCGAGTCCCCGTACGGATACCTGTGGCGATCTCCGCGTCTAAGTAAACGATCTTACAGTCAAGCGAGTGCCATTACACAAACCCTGGGCAGAATCAAGATTCCGCAGGAGAATGATAGATGCAAACTCTTTAAGCTTCAGACGATGAGGGGGCATACCATTAGGATTTAGAGAGTTCAAGAACTCCGTGGAGTATATGGCAGCCTGCGTGTCATCAACTGAATCTGCACTTAAAAATGTTTGATCATCTCCAGGTATCTGTCGCATAACGTAATCGTTTATGGCATATACTGTCTCATTCTTAGGAGACATTAAGATGCGGCGACTCATGAAATCCTCATCAAGGTAATTATTCACAATGTCACCATAGACAGAAGAAACTAAATCAGAAATATCATTTCCCTGGACAATAAACTTGTCGTCGATGTGAATCATGTGATCGTCATCTTCGAGTTCATTGCCCTCTCCATCCTCAATAAGAAGTTGGAGAACTCACTTACTTCAAGTGAGTCTTGAGAATATAATTTCCGTAGGCGCATATTAATAGTCAAATTTAAAACCTTAACATAACGCCAGAGAGATGATCTGTTGAGACATGCAGAAACAACATCACCTCTGGTTTCTCGTCTAATTACAGGCAGAATCTGACTGAAATCACCTCCAAATACCATAACCTTGCCGCCAAATGGTAGATCGCAAGAGCACAGGTCTCTCAGAGTTCGATCCATGCATTCAGCAACATGCTTATGAGACATTGGAGCCTCATCCCAGACTAATAAACGTGCACGCTGGATGAGGCGGGCAAGCACACTCTGCTTAGTAATGCTACACGCAGAATGTGCATTGGTCGAGAGCAGTGGCGTGGCTATGGGGGGCCTGGGGGGGACCTAGGCCCCCCCAAAATTTTTACAATTTACTAATTTAACCTACTACACTTCTTCAAGTGGGCATATATGTGGCGTTTGGGAGTTATTCCTTATTCTGAACACGAATATGTTGTGCGTATATTGATTTGGTAAGGCAATCTATTATTTACACTTACATGAACATAATTGTTTGTTATGTCTTGCTAGCTTCATACACGAGTTCATCTATTCATTGTAAAACGTCGCACACTTGAGATTTGGTGTTAAACCAACTGTCTATCCTTACTATTAAAACTTGATGATTGTATATATATATATATATATATATATATATATATATATATCTGTAACGAATTGATTGAAGAAACTGCCGGGCGCAGAAGGCTGATTTTTGGCATGTGGGAGTCTTTTGGCTATGGCTCCAGTAATTTCTGAGTTCAGAGCAAAATGTCGACACATCATGCAATTATGACGTCATTGTCACATTTTTAAAAGTTAAGCAATACCGTTATTCGAGCATAACTCAGCCATTATAGGAGATAGAAGGCTGAAATTTTAATAGAATCTGTATATTAACATACCTCACATATGACGCTACTATCATCAAAAAATGATAACTCATCACTTTGTTATGAGTCATCATTACTCATCAAAATTTTAAAAATTGATAAATTTGGTGATTTTTCGTGCGATATAGATTATAACAGTAGGACTGACGTATTTAGAGATGCTATCTCCCTTATAATTAACCAATGTGACCCCAGGCGACCGAAGGGAGCCTCCGGCGGACACAAAGTGTCCGCCAGCCGCGCAGCGCAAGCAAGCGAAGCGCGCTTGTTAAGTAAGAAATCCAATAGAACGTTTATCATTATTGTTAATTCCACTAATCCTATCTCTGATATACTAGTAACCTCCAATACATTGTACTCTTTTGCACAACGCTAGCTTCGAATAAAAATTTCAGGTTATCATGAAGCGTCAAAGGTCAATGCTCGAATTTACACCAAATAATTACAAAATAATACAAGAAGAATGCTCACAATGTAAAGAACCAATATGCCCCGAATTGCCACAACAAGAAACACAAAGTCTCAAGTCCTCATTGACTTCAACAATTTTGACAAACAATGAACAACCAAAATATAATGAAGAATATCCATCAGACATAGCCATGGGTTTATCTAGAACATTCCAGTCCGGCACTTTTTCGAAGGTGATAAAAGTTATATGGCACCCAAACAGAAGTTTATTTGTAATTCCAGGGGTGGTGGTAACCCGGTACCAAAATCGAATCCCCACTGCAAGCACCTTGGCTCCTCGGACGATACCAGACTGGAACCTAAAGGTGCAGCCCGAGCACCTAGATAAACCCCCTGGACATAGCCCAAAGTCGCACAGACAGTCCCATCCAGCCGCGGCTACCTTCATTTCCGAAAACTATTATTAATAAGAAGCTACGCTCTTTTGGTTGGAAATGGTATGAACTCTACAAACATATGGAATATTCGGTCCAGCGTGATGCAGTTTATTACTTTCTAAGTAGATTGTTTCCTTGTCAATCTGGACACATAGAGCAAACTTTTGTCAAGATATGCTTTCGTATTTGGAATAAGGCAGATTCATGCTTTGAGAAACATGTATAGTCGGAATCACACAAAAAAATCCTGGAACTATGGACAGGATTTAATCAAACAGAAACCTATGGCAATGTAGCTTTGTACCTTGACAGACAACGAGCTACCCAAGTTGAAGACAATCGCAAATTCCTTAAGGCAATTGCAAAAGTAACAATACTATGTGCACGGCAAGATATCCCTTTGAGAGGTCATAATGAAGGAATCGATTCTGTTAACAAAGGGAATTTCAAGGAAATCCTAGATATTTTAGCTTCTGAGTCTGATCATTTACGGCATCGAATAGAGAAAAGTGCCGACAATGCAAAGTACACCTCAAATGACACACAAAATGATCTCCTGAAATGTGCTTCGAATATTGTGTTGAGATATATAACTAATGAGGTTCGCATTGCATACCAATTTGCTATAATAGCTGATGAAACAAGAGACATAAGTAAAGTTGAACAATTATCTATATGTGTTCGATATGTTAGCAGAGGAGACAAGGTTGTGAATGAACGTTTCCTTGGTTTTACCAAATTACATGAGTTAGATGCAAATTCATTGGCAGAGAAAATAATTTCTGAGCTTCAGAGCTCGGTTTGGATTTAAAGAAGTGTGTTGCACAATGTTATGATGGAGCATCAGTGATGAGTGGACATCGAAGCGGGGTGCAAGCCAGGATTCGTGAGATCGTTGGATCAGGTTGTACCTATATACATTGCTATGCACACAGGTTGAATTTAGTCCTTATCAATACAGTACGTTGCATTCGAGAGGTTGATGACTTTTTGGGCTCATGGAAGCTGTGTATAGATTCTTTTCATCCTCCTCACTCCGACATGGTAAATTTGTTTCAGCACAACAGCAAACCAATCTAAAAGTTATGGAAATACCAAGTCTTTGTGACACTAGATGGGTATGCAGACATTCAGCAGTTCATTTATTTAAGGTACGCTACCGTTATCTGATTGAAGCATTGGAGGAAATAATTGACAACTCCAGAAATAGATGTGAAGCTGCAGAAGCTATTGGACTTTTTTCCCAGATGAAACAATTTTCTTTTCTTATTCTGTTACAAACATTCCAAAACTTGCTTGGAGTGACAAAACCACTTTCAGATGTCTTGCAGGGGAAAGAGTTAGACCTCAGCAATGCAATGCACATGGTGAATGCCCTTCTCAAAACATTATTGGAACGTCGAAGTGATGATTATTTTGAAGACAATATATGGAACCCGGTATTGAATGACTCAGATGGAAGGGAGATTCCTGTGTCAGTACCAGGCGGTCATAAACGTAGAACCCATATCCCTAGGAGACTTCAAGACACTGTGGTAATGTCAACCACCGGCGTCAGGATATATGAAACCTCAGGTAGCACTACTATAATATACAGATGTATATATTACAAGGTAACTGACGATTTTCTAACAGAGTTGAAACGTCGATTTGATGATTCAAGGGATAATATTCTTGCCATTAGTTCATGCAGTCCCCAAAGTAAAAACTTCTTTGACCATGATGTTCTTCAACCACTAGCAGTAGAATGTGGGATAGAGATGGTAAGACTATCCCCACAATTGGATATAGTAAGAAACATGATTGAAGCAAAATAAATCAAAAGCATTGAAAGCTTATTGAATGAAATTCTGCCATTACAGCAGGGATTCCCTGAATTGATTAAATTGCTTAGAATAACCCTAGCCATTCCTGTAACATCAGCCACCGCAGAGCGTTCCTTCTCAAACCTCAAACGCATTAAAACTTACCTTAGAGCTACAATGAACAGGAAAGGCTGACCCATTTAGCTGTTCTTTCAATCGAAAAGGAACTAACCAAAGGTTTAGATTTGGACCAAGTAATCGATGAATTCAATGACAGTCAACCAAGAAGAATTCAACTAAAGTAGGACTATTCTAGATTTATGCATTGAGAGTTATTATTTGTAGTATATTTACTGATTATTATGTAGTACACAGACTTAAGTTCACTAATTGTGAACATTCAAGAATCAAGAGACCAAAATTTTGTTGACTTTTTAATAAGCAAACTCAATATAATAGAAATCTACGTACCTATATGAACTGGTTCATGGACAAAATACTTGTAGTTTGCTCATACAAGTTCATAAAAAAATATGCTCATGATAACCAAACTAATATCGCTCACAATTTGCGAACTTGATGGCATATATGTTATGTTAATTGTATTTCATGCGGCATGATACATAATGTGTTAAGAATTAGAAGCCCCATAAAGTTTGTCACATGATCTTGAGGCTCCCCCCAATTTTTTCACCTGGCAATGCCACTGGTCGAGAGAAGAACTTTCATTCTCGAATGTACAGCCCTGCCACCATTTAGGAGGAGTGCCGCAATCTCCTAAAAAGCCATTGCGAGGGCATCTCTCACCTAGAACGGACCTTAACTAACAGTGTATTGTAAACGAACGTTTTACCTGTACCGCCAGGTCCGTCCACGAAGAACACCTTAGGATAGACCGCGGAATCATCAATGGCCTTCATCACATTGTGGAAGACAATCAGTTGGTCTGCATTGAGCATTGGCACATTGACACGCACCATTTCCAACAGATCACTAACACAATAATCAAGTTCATTCTGTATGATTCTGGGTTCTTCGTACGGAAATACGCATATGCTTAGGGACAGGCATACCTGGGTAATCCTCTAAAGACTTTCCATGCCTCTGTAAGCGATTCTCAATATCCAACAATACACAGTTTAAAATGTGCTCATCTAATTGGACGTCAAGAACTACTCGCTTAGTACGACACAGAAAGTCCTCAGATAAAGAGGCCTGATGGTGTTCCCAAAGGGCTAAGGGGTCATTTGGGACACTAAATAGGAAGATCGTGACAAAGAACTGGCGCATCTGTGGGGGCATCACAGAAACAGCCACTTCTGCCAAACACTGATCTAACTCCGTGTCATCTTCCAACAATCCAAGTCTGCGCGCGGCCTCCTTAACTCTTTCACAGACAGTACCATCAGCGAGAGTACGGACCTATCATGGTGCTCCTATCATGGTGCCATGCCCCTTCATTCTTAACTTCCATTCGCGCTTCGATTTATCCCATACGAACTCATCGGGGAAATTAGTATATGTAACCTCCCTAGCGCAATGGAATTCCTGGTTTGCAACAAACCATCCAGTCAAAGTGGTGTACCTTTGTCGGCTCAACACATCATCAAGCTCTGCCTGCTCTGGGAAATAAACTGGCTGCTGATTCTCAAGATGCAGAGTTAATCTCAACACATGTGGCAGATTCGTGTGGAGCTCATACGCAAAGATACGATAACACGCTTCAGTGGCAGACACATATCGGACATCTAAGTAAGTCGATATTTCATCGACGCACTTCTTCTTTCCGGCAGCATCTGCCTCCTCACCACCTGACTTAAATTCTACTATAGCTCGGTCGTGTCCTTTGTACACGTATTTGTATAGATATTTAACTGCACTAACTGTACTACAGATTTCTACGTAAATATGAGCATTAAACTTCAACAATAAAAAAGGATTGTAGGTTACAACCCATCTATTATCCAAGCGTGCCCCACCTACATTAACAGCACGTTTGTCGTTTCTACGACGATACAATGAGTAGCCATCTTCAGACGTTGTAGTAACTGCTGAAAATGCCTTTGGGAATCTCTTAGAGCATTTCCCGTCTTTTAAACAGGGGGCGCTCTTATTGGCTACACCATATGCACCGTGCATCATACAGCGTAACGATAGCGTGCAGTCGAGGTTGGAGAATCGGGTCAGGGAGCTCAGCACACAAATTCTATCATACTCACACGGTTCCCTGGGCTTATCATGATCCGATAGTATAATCAGAATGTGCGCGTGAGGAAGACCTCTCTTTTAGAATTCAAAAGTATAAACATGAGCAAGGGGTTTCCCCAATATGTGTTTATTCATAAGATCCGAAATCAATTCTCTCAACTTCAATCAAAAGACTCTTACTACTAAATCAGGGCGTTCAGACGCTTTCTGATCTAATATGAGAGCGGACATAATCTCCTCCCATTGCGGATTACATGTAAATGTAATGAAATAGTCTGGCTTACCATATTTTCGGACTATACTCATTGCATCCTGGTACAGCTTGAACATCTGCCGAGGAGAGCCAGTATAGGAGGAGGGAAGCACTATCTCACGTCCCAACTCTCTGGAGTCTTCGTCACCCGCAGCGACTGCATCAGCCAATCCACAGTAAAGATCCACACGAATCTTCTTCTGATTGGTCCTGATGTAGTTCAGACACTGCTGTTCTATTTTGGCGTATACATCCACAGCATACTGATGAAAAAGTCTACCACTCAGGTGTAGAAGACTCAAGCTGCTCCGTACCATCAGTCGGTATGCATAATACTCCATAGCGGTTACATTTCCTCTCCTTCTCGAGTGAGGAATGTTGAGATTCCAGCCGTCTTCACCTAGAGGGAATAATAGGACATAGTGCAGTGTATCGTACGCACGGTGAGTCTCTGTAATGTGCTGTAGACCGCCCTTCCGCGCGTACAGCACTATATCTCTGCTGCCGACCTCTTCTCCATAACCGTCATTCGGGAGAATGACAGCTATTTCCTGAGCCGTGGGAGCGTTATGATGTCGAGAATCTGGACACTCGTCTGCTTTTATCACGATTCTCACGTCAGCTCCCCCTGCACTCGCATCAGATCTACTCCCTGTCTAAAAGTTGCCACATGTGGATGAACCTCATCCAGCATATGTTGCAATCCTTTTAGCTCAGGGAGCGCAGCATCTCCAAGATGGCGCTGACGATTCGTCACTTCGGCATCAGCGGTTCCGTCATGAAAATAGATCTGTGCGAATGCGGGTGCCTCGCCTTCGTTAGGCATCAACCGTCCGATACGATGGTACATCACTCCGTGTATACGAAATGTGTACACTCCCCGCTTAGCATTAGCCAGACCCTTATCAAGGTTCGCTCCAAGAGAAGCGGATGCAAAATCGTTGTTGTATACTCTGATCAGTTCTCTAAACGCTTTTCACCGCGGGTCTGTAGCCGTTAGCAGGTGCATCAACAGTTCAGGGTGTGGAACCACATGAAGTAGAACAACTTTGCCCTTCCCACAACATAAGGAGAACTTATAACAGGATTTAGCACTACCTGAGAGCTTCTCACCCGCCCAGAATTTTGCCTGACATACGGAGCAGCTGTATCTCATACTACCACTTGAATGCTCGTCGACAATACTATCAGGAACTTCGGTGGCAATAATTGACCTAGCAAAATTATGGACAATGCGATATTTAACTCTCTTAGCATACAACTTAGCCTGATACTTCTGACGTGAGCTGACTTGCTCTTCCGTTTCACAGGCTATCCTCCAGCTTGTCGATCCCGCAGGTCTAGGAGGCGATCTTGGCGAGCCTCATCCGTCTCACTGTCATACCGGGATGCCTGACGATCCCGAATTTCTAGGAGGCGAACTTGGCGAGCCTCGTCCGTCTCACTGTCATACCGAGATGCCTGACGATCCCGAATTTCTAGGAGGCGAACTTGGCGAGACTCGTACGTCTCACTGTCATACCGGGATGCCTGACGATCCCGAATTTCTAGGAGGCGAACTTGGCGGGCCTCGTCCGTCTCACTGTCATACCGGGATGCCTGACGATCTCGCATTTCTAGAAGGCGAACTTGGCGGGAGTCGTCCGTCTCACTGTCTAATCGGGATGTCTGACGATCCCGCAGGTCTAGGAGCCGAACTTCGCGAGCGTCCTCCGTCTCACCGTCTAAGGGGGAAGCCTGACGCTGACTCAGATCAAGGCAGCGTGCAACTCTCTTCGTCGGATTCTCAGCTCGCAACCGGGAACCCTGCCGTTCAACCAAATCTCTCAGGCGGGCTCTTCTCCCGGTAGGCGTCTCTTTTTTCAAGTGAAACCGAGTGCGATCTCGCATTTCTCGAAGACGCCTCCCTTTGGACTTGGGGGTTAGGACTCTCAAACGCAGGATATTCCGTTCACGATCATGTTGCTGGCGAAGGAGTCGCTCATGAGGAATTTCTTCGTCTCGAACTTTCCTCTCTCTCTCAGCTATAGTGCCACTTTTACGGGTTTGGCGCCCACGCTTGTTCAATTTAGGCATATTCTATTTTTGATTCAGAAATACTGGGACAAAACACACTCAAAATTATTCGCTTATATTATTGAAATAGAATAGGCCTAATTGGAATACCAATAGTCATGCTATGACCACGTATTACTTGCGGCAAATATTTATGTACTAAAATTCTACAACTAAATTGGGTAATTAGTAAACATTCGTTTGCTTGCACTGGGTGGTTGACAGACATAAAGTGTTCGCCAGAGGTGCCTGGGGTCACATTGATTAATTATAAGGGAGGAAACATCCCTAAATACGTCAACAACAAAATTTTCAAGAGCTAAACAAACTATAGGTTTGTTCAGCTCTTGAAAATTTTGTGGTTGCCCAACTCCATATATAGACCTCAGTTTTGGGCACTTAATAAAAATAGATTTTGCTTTTTTGTTCATTAATATCGCTGTTATAATCAATTCTACAGCAAAATAAATCATCGCAATGAATTCTACATAGAAAATAACATATACAATGATATTTTCAGCGACCTATCTTTTACCTAGCGAAGCAATATCAATTTCTTTAATACCACAGCCTCTATTTGCCACATTTTGAGTGGCGAAATGTGGTTAAAATCCCATAAGAATTGACACTATTCGAATATGCCTCATTGGATTTAAATGACTAGTTCCCATTCGATTAATCCCATCGGTTCTTACATATCTGACTCAAACTTTTACTCTTATATAATTCCTAGAACTATCTATATATGAAAACATAAATACATTGATTTTCAATGGTTAAACGGGAATTAGCATCAAGTGCGCAAAACTGAGGTCTATAAATAGAGTTGAGTAACAGCAAAAATTTTCAGAACAGAACAAGCCTATATACGAATCAGGAGGCAAGGCTTCAATGAGTTTAATGGATTAAATGGATATGGCCTATCTCTATCACATTTAGATATACAGTCATTCCTGGAACTTATTGAATGCCCTTAGTATATATATATATACGTATATATATAAATAGATATACTACTACATAATCGAGTTTTAATAGTAAGGATGATATGTTGACAATTTTGGAGAATTTTATTAACATTCCTGGTTTATGTGTCCAATATATATATATATATCAAAATACTGGAAATTGCTCAGCTCGAATTCAACAATAAAATGATGATGGTTAAAAGAAACTATAGATATGACAAATTTCGGTTCAAAACTGTCTTTTCTAGAGTGACACCATGTGGTACAAGTGGCTCTAATTGGCGGAAATTGGCATTTGAAATTCGAAAAATCGATATTAATGCTTAGAACCCTTTTAGTGATCTAAATATAATGAACAAGGACTTTTGGCAATTTTTTGATAAAAAACAAAATGCCCATTAGAAATGTTAACCCCTCCTATCACCTAAATTGGCGGAGTTATATTCAATAAATTAAATTTCTAATTATATAAAAGTAGGAAATAACGTCATCATTTTCATCTGAGGTTAGAATATATAGCTAATAGACTTCAATATACCAAAATCAGCTTTCTGTGCTTGGCAGTTCCTCCAATCATCGTTACAGAGATATATATTGTATACATGCACAAACATTAATAAACATTATTTGCCTTGGGGATTTTTAAATTTATAGAATAGATCCCACTCTTTTAGGGTCTCCCCGCCCCCAAAAAGTCATTATGGGAGAATGTCAACAAAATTTCTCGGTGAGTCAGCAAAATTTCTCCTCCGATTCGACTTAATCAAGTTTTAATAGTAAAGGTTACTTTTACAACATAAACCTAATGTTCGATTAGAATTTGTACCAATGATTGATGAATAAGTCATATCTACAAACATCACAATGGACCTTAATTTCTGGGTACCATATGTCCTTTTATTACAGACAGTCCCCTTTATTATTTTTGTCACTTTTTCCTTGATCATAACAAATATACTTTTACCATCGGACAACCATTTGCTCAAATTAGCATTAATTTTAAATTATCTTTGTAACGATTTAAAATTTTTTCATATGATTATCATGTATTTGCGAAGCACTTTATTTTGTGATAATTGAATCATTTTAGAAAAGAAAAGCCCCTCACACACGGGCCAGAAGTGGAATTTGGAAGCACACTTCTAGCCCGTCTGTGAAGGGCTTTTCTTAAATCAATTAAAGTTTATAGCATTAAAATTGTGGATGTAAATTTTGGCTGTGTCATCATGATGACGTTAGCATAATTATTTACCATAGTTTTGTATGTTCATCTACACTGAACACTTTTCACAACATATGTTTATTTCTATTTCATTTCATTTTAACTCTTTTAGCCATTTATAATTATTGCTGTGTCATCATGATGACGTAAGCATAATTATTTAAGATAATTTTGTTGAGACATCTATATTGAACACTTTATTGAACAATTGTTTATCTCAAACTATTAAAATTTGATCTCATAGGCATTTATCATTAAAATTAGGCGTTGATGACGCGACAAAATTTTTAACCGCAAATTGCTCAGAGGTCCTATGTCCGATGGATCTAGAATGAAATAGGTTTTAGAGGGTCTCATAGTACTTCACCGAAGAATATAATAAAACTAAATTTGGCATAAATATCACATCAACCAAAAAACCCCGAGAATACCCATTGCTGTACTTCTACCTGTTGTCATAATGTCAATTTTTCCCAAAGATGTAATTCACGTTGAGTTAGATTCTTTGAGACGGATGAGGACCTGTTTGTTGGCTTGATTGGAAAGGGAATCTTCCTTATTACTACAGTCTCCGCCACGAAATTTCACTTTCTGAGGTGCTATTTCCAGGTGATGATGTGGATGGGCATGGCTGATGGTATGGAGGTCACCCTGCACTCCAGAAAATGATCCACTGGAACTGTTCCACAGGCTATAGTAGTCTCAGATGTAGCTGCAGAAAACAAGGACCTAATTGTTTTCAAGCATGCGGACGATGCCAAGATGACAACATTGACCATATGAAAGAAGGAATTGTATCGGATGATGAAACCGAAGATGGTATTGAATGTGAACATATCAATCCATCTATGCTAAAAATACATGAATACCACCACCAGTCGCAAACCATAATATTTAAAAACTAACGTTTAGACTATTTATATTAAGTAATTCGTACTCAGCAAGCATAGCTGAGAAAAACAAGGGGTCACTCGATATGGTTTACACAAAATTTGGAGATCAGAATTTTTACATTCCAGGTTGTTGCTAAGGAGGGCCCAAATTTTTTGCTCAAAATAATGTCAATATATATATCAAATTGCCAGAAATTTTGATGCTGAGCACGAATATGACAATAAAAACTGATTTGCAATCATTTGTAAGGTCAAACTCAGTTTTCAAAACCGGCGATTTTTATAGTCCGGAGTCGTGGCAAATCACTTTCTGATACTCCGATTTCGGTAAACTTTTAGTATGCTACTCCTATGACATGATTCTACGGAAAAATGTAATAATACAATTTCTTTCAATTTTTTTGGGTCATGCATCATATTGACCTGACTATTAAGAAAAACATCACTGAATCCTGCAATATCATCGGATCTACTCTCTCTGAAACTAAATTATATCCTATCATCTCCCTCATCAATGAATTCGATTTCGACAAGGTCCGAGATCATATAGCAAAGGCAATTGAGCTGAAAATCAAATGCGTTGACATGATCAACCACTATGACCTTTGGTTCTGAGGGTCCTGTTATCCAATATATACAGAAACTTGATTTATATAATGAAAAATACATAACATCATTTTACTTCCATCTTTGCGAAAACACATTTACTTCTGCGTACATGCTAGGAGTCATTGGTTGTGTGATTAGTAATATAGAACATTCGATAAATTCCAAACTTCTTTCTCGAAAATGTAAACATTGTAACATCACCGACACTTCTAAATTTGAGACTATAGAGTAGATTTCTATCTATACCACACTTCTTCCAATTGAAATCGGACATCAACCAAAACCTAGCGAACGTCTCCTACCGAATATAAATAAACAATTTAACATCAGCCACGAGGACAAATTATTATACTTCAGGGTAATTACTTCTACTCATTAATCAATTTTACATCTTTGAAGGCATGAAAACAGCACATCCCGACTTTTCCCCAAATGAATCATTCATCGGCACTGCAAATACCATATTTTACACACTGTACTCTACGGAATAATATTCTCGTTTCGAAAGCGATCAGGCAAGGTACACCAAACCTTTTGGGGACCTCTGCTCGAGGTTATTCAGGCAACGCAATCTCTATCATGGTGTGCCCAGATAAGAAAACGTGACCTGCAAAGGCATCATCCCCAGTGGCGGAACAGTAACATCACGCTTAACTATCGGCACATTCATCTCAAGTGGATTGCTGGAAAGGTAAAGCAACTGACGAGTCCATACCGGGACAAAACGCAAGATCAGAATAACAGGTGAGTTTAAAACGTGTTTGTATGTTATTTACTGGCCCTAAATATGTCTGGTGTGGTATCTAAATGAAATTATTCGATACATAATCTCTATGCTACCAAAATTCATTTTCCAACTATATGTGCTCTGAATAAATATAATTTTTCTGCTAATTTATATTTTTCAAATTGTGCTCTCAATTCCCAAATAGCGGATTATATCAGACATTACTCATTAGTACACTCGATCATCGGTTCACTCGACTCTGTACATTTGAGGGTCATACATTAGACTGTCGATACACTCGGCTTACGGAACACTCAGCTTACGGAACAGTCGACTCGCGGTACACTCGGCCTTAACAATTACATAATCATTGCATACTTAAGAAAACCGCCCTCGAAAAACCTTGCCTGGCGTAAAAAAAAACTTTTTTTTTTGCTAATTTCATTGTATTACTGAGCGATCTACCATCTGATAGTACTAGTTGGACGGTAAAAATTTTGTTTATTTTTATGAGATAACCCCCTAAAGTTTAGCGTTACTAAAAATTGAAAAATTATTTGAGGTTTTTGACGTATTTACCAATTACTTTTTAACTGATAATTTTTTAATGATATGGACCTTAACATTGTTTTGGTACCTATGGAGATTATATAACACAAATATTTAGAAGAATGGACAAATAAAATCCAAACAAAATAGCTCTATAAGGGAGTTCATTTATATAATGCTCGGGAAATCGCATGTTTGAAATAATATATTTAGCGATCACTGGATCAGAAATAAAATTCTGATCGTTTCAAAAAAAATTTGTTCGGATCCGACCATTTGTTCTTGAGATAACGTTTATTATAGGTAAAGTCCGGGCATAATATCTCTATATTGTCCCGAAAGAGGCCGATGTCATATCTTAAAAACTATTGAAGATATATAATCTATTATATTCTTAACTAAAAGGATATATGTGAAAATATATAGGTTCCACAAACATTCTCTTTGTCGGAAAATAAATATTTCTTGACTTATCATTGATTTAATTGTAATACAAATTATATGGAGAACTTTAAATATATTAGAAAATGGCGAATATAATCATTAAATATGTATCCAAATGTGGCTATTATGCTAAATAATGACTACAAATGTCGTTAATAATGTGTACAGGAAAATTGAAGAACTTTTGATAATTATTTTGAAAGTTCCTGCCTTGGACCTCCCAGATAAGGTCAAAAACCCCCATTTAGGGTCCGAAAAGAGATATCCCTATCTCTGTAAATATAAGCGCAAATTCTTTGTTCTCACTTCCTAATATACTTTTTATGAGGCAACATATATGATTCATTGAGAATAATAGCACTACATCCAATGGAATGTAAGTTTTAGATTTTTGTCATATGATGACGTAGCATTTTTCGAAATCCTAACTTTGAAACTAAAAGTCGTACACTTTCGAACTAACTTCCTAATATACTTTTTGGAAGCTCTTCACTCATTCTAAACTGATAGATTATACATCGTTGTGCCAGGAATATGAATTATTATTTACAATCATCTCAAAATATTCGGGTTTAAGGACCTCATTGAAATTTGTTGATTTTCACGATATTCTAGCTATTTTTTGTAAATATTTGGTTCGAATATACCTAAATCAGCAGTGTAAATGCGAATAAATGTTGCGAATGCTTTTGTTCATTATTAATAACTCATTCTACATCCTTCTTAACATCTAAACTTAAAATCTCTATATCTCGGGACTTTAATATTTCAAAATTGACAGAATTTTAAGCCAGTTTGAGATAGAGGTTTGAAACTTTCAAGAGTTGTTCCATATCATTAGGCGATGAACGTAGGACCACTTTCTTTTCGATATCTTATAGTAACTTGGTGCTTTTATTCCTGATTTCCAAAAAAAACAGACATTTTTAGCCGTTTTTTGGCCTTTTTAAATAATCGATATCACTCGAAAAATCACAAGTTTGTCAATATTTCATTTTTTGATGCGTAATGATGATGTCATCATTTTGAAGTTATTTTATAATCGAATTAATTGATTATTGTACAAAACACATACCTCAATCATTGTTAACGTCACTCGACTGAAGTTGTTTGAGTCGTTCAAATCTAATAATCTTTGGAAATGTGAACTTTGTGGTTTCAAATTGACATTAGTCAGGGTTAGTTATCCTAATATTAAGGATACCGCCTGCGACAAACCATTCGATTTTGGCTTACAGCACATGATGAAAGTAGAGCGATAAGAGATGTTAAGATTGGCCTTTCTAAAATAGATAACTTTTGACTTTTTCAACCGATTCATTTAATTTTTTCAGTGGAGATTTGATTCGCAGAGTTATCTTCAAAACTGCATTAATCATTGAAATAATCCAACAGATAAAAAATTTTTAAAAAGATTTAGTCATTTTAAAAGGAAGACATCGGACACAATATGCTTACAATCCTTTGGAAACTTTTAAAATTGATTCATAAATCGATGATCTAACTAATTTACAAAAATACTCTTTAAATTTTGAAAATTGTTAAAAATTCACACCAAAACACCCGAGGAATTTTATTTTTAGTAATTTGACACTATTTTTTTCATAATTCTCTTTTTAAGAGTAATATCAAACATCTGTCCGTTCATTTTGTTCTCCTCTTCGAGGTCTATCAAAAACCGTTGAGTTTTCGCCACTATGTTGAATTTACAAAAAGTTATAACCTTTATAATTTCTGAAAAAAAAGGCACAGTAAATAGGATTTAGAAAATATTTATCTTTGTCCCCTCAATTTCCATTAGTTTTGACTGCTTTGGAAAATTAAATAACATGCAAATATCATTATTCGACAACTTAAGGATACCGCCCGTGAAAAATCTTTAGGTTTGGCTTACAGCATATATCAAGAATAGAGATATATAAGATGTTAAGGATACCGCCCTCGAAAAATCTTGCCTGGCGTAAAAAAAACAGCAAAATGTTTTATTGCTAATTTCATTGTATTACTGATCAGTCTACCATCTGATAGCACTATTTGGACGGCATTTTCTTTTATTTTTTGCGAAATAACCCCCTAAAGTTTAGCGTTAATAAAAATTGAAAAATTATTAGATGATTTTAACTCATTTACCAATTAGTTTTAAACTTATTTGATATTTTTTTAACGATATGAATCTTAACATTGTTTTAGCACCTTTGGATATTATAGAACACAAAGATTTAAAAGAATAGGCAAATAAAATCCAAACAAAATAGCTCTATAAGGGAGTTCATTTATATAATCCTCGGGAAATCGCAAGTTTGATCTCAGATATTTAGCGATCCCTGGGTCAGAAATAAAATTCTGATCGTTTCAAAAAAATTTTGTTCAGATCCGACCATTTGTTCTTGAGATATCGCATATTATAGGTAAAGTTCGGCCATAATATCCCTCTAAGGTCCCGAAAGAGGCTGATGTCATATCTTAAAAACTATTGTAGATATATAATATATTATATCCTTAAATAAAAGGATATATGCGAAAATATATAGGTTCCTCGACCATTCCTTTGTCAAAAAATAAATAATTCTCGACTTATCATTGATTTAATTATAATACAAATTCTATGGAGAACTTTGAATCTATTAGAAAATGGCGAATCTAATCATTAAATATGTGTCCAAATTTAGCTACTATGCTAAATAGTGAATACAATTGCCGTTAATAATATGTACAGAAAAATTGGAGAACTTTTGATAATTATTTTGAAAGTTCTGGCCTTGGACATCGCAGATTCGGTCAAAAACCCCCATTTAGGGTCCAAAAAGAGATATCTCTCTATCTATATAATTACAAGTCCAAATTCTTAGTTCTCACTTCCTAATATACTTTTTATGAGTGTACATATATGATTCTTTGATAATAATTGCACTACACCCTATGGAATGTTAAGTTTTAAATTTTTGTCATATGATGACGTAGCATTTTTCGAAAATCCTAACTTCGAAACTAAAAGTCGTAGACTTTTGCTCTAACTTCCTAATATACTATTTGGAAGCTTTTTATTCATTCTAAACTGATAGATTATACTTCGCAATGCCAGGAATATGAAATATTATCTACAGTTATCTCAAAATATTCGGAGTTAGGGGCCTCAAGGAAATTTGTGGATTTTCAGGGTACTTTTGCTATTTTTGGTAAATATTTGGCTTTAATATACCTAAATCAGCAGTATGGATGCGAATAAATGTCTGTGGATGCTTATGTGCATTATTAATAACTCATTTTAAATTCTTCTTAACACCTAAACTTAAAATCTCTATATCTCGGGACTTTAAAATTTCAAAATTGACCGTCTTTACAGAATTATTTCTCAAATTTGGTTTGAGATAGAAGTTTGAAAATTTCAAGAGTTGTTTCATATCATTAGGCGATGAACGTAGGACCACCATTTTTGGATATATTCTAACTCGGTGATTTTATTCATGATTTCCCCAAAAAAACAGACATTTTTGGCCCTTTTTTGGCCCTTTTTTTTCGGACACCGATAAAATTTACAATATTTGTCATTTTAACTTTCTTCTGGTCCTATGAAGTTGCAAATATGGTAGACTATCTATGATTCTATTTTGGAAGCGTTTGATTACTTGGTATGTCCTAAACAATTCATTGAGTGCATAAATTTCTACCATTAAGATGTGCTAGCGGAAAATTAAAAAAACAGACTTTGAGACACTGTATCTCAAAATCTAGAAATGAGAATCAAAAACGGTTTGGAATGTGCCAGTATTTCTTGATGGAGATACCTCCCCACGCTTAACATCTCTTATAGCTCTACTTTCATCTTATGCTGTAATGCAAATCATATGTTTTTTCGAGGGCGGTATCCTTAAGCGTGGGCAGGTAGTGCAATTAAAAAATATTGAGACAAGCCAAACAGTTTTTGTTTGGCATTTCTAGTTTTTGAGTTACAGCGTCTCAAAGTCGGGTTTTTTCCGTTCTTCCCTAGCACATCTTAATGGTAAGCCCTCCTCCACTCTGTGATTTTTTTAAAGCACATGTTTGGATCAAATGCTTCGAAAATTTATTCATAGATAGTCTATCATATTTGCCATTCCATAGGACCAGAATAAAGTTTAAATTAGAAAAATTGTAAATTTTATCGGTGTCCGAATAAAAAGGTCCAAAAAACGGCGAAAAAAGCCCGATTTTCTTCGGAAATCAGCCATAAAATCACAAATTTGTAAGATATCGAAAATCGAGTGGTCCTACGCTCATCGCCTAATGATATGGAACAACTCCTGAAATTTTCAAACCTCTATCTCAAAGCAATTTTCAGTTAAAATTTTTGAAAGACGGTCAATTTTTGTATTTTCAAGCCCCGAGATATAGGGATTTGAAGTTTTGATGTTAAGAACGATGTAAAATGAGCTATTAACGATAAATAAAAGCGTCCATGGACATTTAATCGCATGTATACTAATGAATTAGATGTATTCCAACAGATTTTGGTGAAAATAGCCAAATATGCTAAAAATTTACAAATTACCTTGAGGCCTCTAACCCCGAATATTTTGAACCAATTAGGGAATATAATTCATATTCCTAGCACTACAAAGTATAATTCATCAGTTTAGAATGAATAAAGAGCTTCTAAAAAGTATATTAGGAAGTTAGAGCGAGAGTCTACGACTTTTAGTTTTTAAGTTAGGATTTTCGAAAAATGCTACGTCATCACGTGATAAAAATTTAAAAAGTTAGCATTCCATTCCATGTAATACACTTATTTTTTAAGAATCAGATAGATACCGTCTTGAAAAGTATATTAGGAAATGAGAGCTAAGAATTTGGATGCATATTTCCCGAGATATGGAGGAATCTGTTTTTGGACCATAAATGGTGCGCTTTGACCAAATTTTGGAGATAAATGCTTTGAACTTCCAAAATAATCATGTTGAGTGCTTCAAAATTTCTGTATACATTGCTAGTGACTATTGCATTGTTTTTTTAGTATAATAGCTACTTTTGGGAACTTATTTCATGACAAGATTCGCCATTTTCTAATATATTCAAAGTTCTCTATAGAATTTCTATTACAATAGAATCGATGATAAGTCAAGTGATATTCCTTTTTGAAAAAGAGATGTTTGAGGAACCTATATATTATCATATATATCCTTTCATTTAAGATTATAATAGATTACATATCTTCAATAGTTTTTATGCATTGACAGCGAGCACTTTCGGGGCCATAGAAGGTTTGATGTCCGCACTTTACATACAATATACTATAACTTACGAACTAATGGTCGGATCTGAACAAATTTTTTTCAAAATGTTCAGAATTCTTTTCTATACACAATAGGTAATATCACAACGGCCATTTCCCGAGCCTTTTAGAAATGAAATCCCTCATAAAGATATTTTTGATTGGATTTTAAGTGCCTCTTTTTCTAAATTCATCTGTTTTATAATATTTAAAGGGGCCAAAACCATTTTGAGGTTCATATAATTGAAAAAATATCTGATAAACTGCAAAATAATTGATGATTGCGCTGCAAAACCACGAAAAACTATCCGATTTTTAGTACTACTGAGCTTTATTTGCTCATTTCTAGAATATCAAAATAAATACCGTCCAACAAGTACGATTAGATGGTAGACTACTCAATAATCCGATGGAATTAACAATAAAAAATTTCACCATTTTTTTAAATGTCAGGCGATGTTTTTCGAGGGCGGTATCCTTAATAGGGTCACATTGGTCAGAGGGTATTTTGACCCGATTACCGGAGAACCCTATTAACCGAAAATATTTTTGTATTAGCTTCTATGTGTGAGAGCCATTCTGGTCCTACCAAAAGTGACCCGATTAAGCGGAGTCGACTGTATATATAAATAAAGACACATTAATCGATTGTAAGAATTTACCAAAAAAACGCATCGAAAATTTACAATTTTATCATTCTAACATTCTTTTGGTCGAGGTGGCAAATATGATTGACCATCTATTATTCAATTTTTGAAGCATTTGTTTCCTTGGAATCTCCTGAATAAATTTTTGAGTGGCCGGGGGTCTACTATTAGGATGTACTAGCGATAACAAAAAAAAACAGACATTGAGACACTGTATCTCAAAAACAAATCAAAAGCGGTTTGAAATGCGTAAGTATTTCTATAATGAAATACGTGCCCATGCTTAAGTTTGGCTCCTATGGGAATTTTGTTTTTTATCAAAAATTTGCCAAAAGACCTTTTTAATCATTTTTAGATCCCTAAAGGGGTTCTAAATATTAATTTCGATTTTTAGAATTAAATGCTAATATTTCGCCACTTAGAGCCACTTGCACCACCTGGTGTCGCCCAAAAAAGGAGACATTTTTGAACCGAAATGTCTCATAACTATAACTTCTTTGAACCATGTCAGATCATCATTTTAATGAGATATTCACCTTCAGCACTAAATTTCCAGCAATTTGATATATATTGGACACATTTGGAGAAATTCTTTGGCTACGGGTTCCTAGCAACGGCCAGGAATGCGAAAAAATTCCTGGCCGTTGCTATGCACGGACATCCAAAAAATTCTCCAAATATGGTCAATATAGTATATATCAAATTCCTGGAAATTTAGTGCTGAGCACGAATTAAATTATTAAAATTGTGATCTGACATTGCTCAAAGAAGTTATTGATCTGGGATTCCGGCGGATACTATCGAATGTGGTTATTTTTGGGTGGCTAGTCAGGAATGACCAGTTTTTTACACTTTTGATGTCGAAAAATTTGGATATACCATATTTTGAAGTTATCTCCTTGGGTGGTGCAGTGGTTAGGGCGTTTGAATACCAAGACTTAGGTCGCGGGTTCTAGCCTCACTCTAGTCATTTGCATTTTACTCTCAATTACATTGCTTCGGTAATGTAATCTGAGCCTACACTCTTGCAGAACCTTAGTGAGGTGAAAGCACTAAGGATGTCATCTCGTTTAAAGGTAAAGTTAGGTCAGGTGCTATCTTTCTTGCCTACTGTTAGCCGAGTTTTTCTCTGTAACACGCCATCATATGCACACAGACATGCCATCATATGCATACATACACGCCGCATGCACACATTCAGCAACTATCAGTAGGTTTAGCACCTCACCCAGATTGTAAACCCCCTGAGAACATATTAGCATGGATTCGGGGGTACATAAATCTATAAACTTTTTTAACTTTTTAAGCGGCTGACCAGATTAAACAGTGACCCAATTAAGCGGAGTCGACTGTATATACATAAACGCGCTTCGCTTAATGCGCTACGCGGCAGGCGGACATTTTGTGTCCGCCAGAAGCGCCCTTTGGATGGCTGGGCACCTTTGATTAATTATAAGGGAGATAAAATCTCAAAATATGTCTATCTTGCAGTTAAAATCGATATCACTCGAAAAATCATCAAATTTGTCAATTTTTACATTTATGATGCGTAATGATGTCATAACAGAGTGACGAGTCATCATTTTATGACAATAGTTGCGCCATATGTGTGGTATATTAATATACACATTCTATTAAATATCAGCCTTCTATCACCTAAAATGGCTGAGTTATAGTCGCAAAACTGAAATTTCTAATCATAAAAAGGTGACAATGACGTCATAATTCCATGATGAGTCGACATTTTGGTCTGAGGTCAGAACTTAGTGGAGCCATTGCCAAAAGACTCCCGATGCCAAAAATCAGCTTTCTGCGCCTGGGAGTTTCTTCAAACAATTCGTTACTGATATATATATATATATACACTGCCTGAACAAAAGTATTCGTACACCCCATAATTCCCCATACAAATAGTTATAATACTGATTTATTTATCAAGTCGAGGTATTTGATTGGTAAGAGATACGCTTAATTTAACTTCGAATTCGAATTCTCCATATTCGAATTACTCACTTATTAATCTTTCAACTTGTTCATACACCCACAAGGTTAAACACTTTCAAACTGCACCACCTCATACCACCAATGCCATCATATACAATGGTGATCACTCGTGACATGTGGCTTAGGAAGCAAATGCTGAAAATACTCAATCTTGAAGAAGAGTAATTAAGTTGAAAAATTATAAAGTGGGTAATTTGAATGTGGAGAATTCGAATTTGAAGTCAAATTAAGTGTATCTCTTACCAATTAAATACCTTGACTCACTAAATGAATCAGTATTGTAACTATTTGTATGGGAAATTATGGAGTGTACGAATACTTTTGTTCAGGCAGTGTATACATTAATCGAATTTTAATTGTATGGATATATATATATATATACAGTTGAACCTCCGAGATCCGGGCAGTGTGGGACTGGTGGGTTCCCGGATCTCGGAAATAACAGTATCTCCATGGTATTGACTGAGTATATCAACTTTTTATTGCCCCAAGTTTCCTTAAAATCTTATTATTACTAATAACTATTGTTTATTTAATACTCACCAATGAATTATTTCACTTTTGTTATTTCACTCTTTTTATGGATTTCAAAGATACGGGCACTATACTTCTAAGATAGGGTACTAAAAGTGCCCGGTTGAAGGAGGTGTCTGTATTTTTGGTGGGCAGGATCAAGGAGGTTCGACTGAATATGTAACGAATTGATTGAAGAAATTGCTATGCACAGAAGACTGATTTTTGGCATGTGGGAGTCTTTTGGCTATGGCTCCTCTAAGTTCTGAGCTCAGATGAAAATGTCGAGTCAACATGGAATTATGACGTCATTGTCACCTAAATATAATTAGAAATTTCAGTTTTTCGAACATGACTCAGCCATTTTAGGTGATAAAAGGCTGAGATTTTAATTGAATGTGTATATTAATAGATCTCGAATATGATGCAACAATCATCAAAAAATGATGACTCATCACTCTGTTATGACGTCATCATTACGGATCAATTTTTTTTAAAATGGACAAATTTGTTGATTTTTTGTGGGATATCGATTATAAAAGTAGGACAGACGTATTTAGAGATGCTATCTCCCTTATAATTAATCAATGTGACCCCAGGCGCCCAAAGGGCGCCTCCGGAAGACACAGTGTCCGACAGCTGTGCAGTGCAAGCAAGCGAAGCGCGCTTGTATATTATTATGGAGGATATTTTTGAAACAAGATATGAAGTTAATCACCTGTTTAACAACTCACAATGTACCATCACTCTTATTTCAATTCGAATTTTTCAAGAATGCCATGAAATACTACAGTTTAATTAATATTTGCCACGATTGATAGCATGCAACTAGTGCATAAATTCAATGAACAAAAAAACAGTCGAGTGAACTCCAATCTTATGAGAAAATATAATGACACACCAGGTATGCTCCTTTGTCGATGTACTCGTATTTAAGACAATTAGAGTTGGCAATAAACATATATCCGGATTAGAAAGCATTTAGTATACCCAAAAGAAGCGAAAAATCATGGAGTTAAAAAAAAAAGTCCAAAGGGTTCCGGACGCTTCAGGACGTTAGTTGTCATATTTCAAGAATACCCACCGTTGGAAAGCTTTTATATAGTAATATTAATTTACTTAGGTATATCGAATATATTTATGGTAATAACTTTTGCGCGCAAATATTTCGAGTATTTTGATCAAAAAATCATTCCGTAACGTTCATCACCTAATGATATGGAGTAACTCTTGAAATTTTCAAACGTAAATTCGCTCAGTTTTAGCCCAAGCTCTTAGGACATCTCATCTCTGCAAACGGCAGAAGTTCCGTGCCTACTGCAGTTCAGAAAGTGATGAAATTTCCGATCCCTGGTTCGGTCAAAGAATTGCAACGATTCCTTGGTAGCCTAAACTATTATAGGCCTACATACCACACTTTGCTGAAACGGCAGGCTCTTGGACGAGATGACGAAAAAAGGGGTTCCCTGGAAATGGCCGCAAGACTGTGTCAAGGCGTTTAATCAATTGAGGAAACAACTGACTAATGAGCCGATAAATCACTCACTTTCCCCGACTGGAAAAAGGATTTTGTTGTGGAATGTGACGCCAGTTCGACGGGCATAGTGGGAGTGCTATCTCAACGGAACGATCGGGGCCAGCTGCAACCTATTGACTTTTACTTGCCGTCGTTGATTGCTAGTTAAGTGAACTATTCGGCAGTTCAACTGGAGGCATGGGCCTTGGTGGTAGCTGTTTATAAATGGCGGGATGTATTTGCGAGTAGCGGTTAAGGTGGAGATTATCACAGACCATAATCCGTTACGTTGGATGAGACTACAGAAATACCCTAGACATACTTTTGCTCGGTGGATACTCGAGCTCGAAGAGATTTCGTACTTCATTTCATACCGACCGGGAAGCCAGAACAGACTACCCGACTTACAGCCAGACCCTATAGTACAAGATGAAAAAGAGTTCGAGGATAGGATATTTCGCGCGACCGCCCTCTGGGATGGCGAAGGTATCTGGAGTAAAGCGACAAAACAGCTGAAAACGTCGGGCAAGGTGGAATGGGGAAAGCTAAAGAAGGTAACTAGTCACTTGAACATTAAAGATGGAGTTCTGTACTTTGAACAGAGGATTGTCGTGCCGAAGTCAGTTCAGTTAGAGGTTCTCGACAAAACTCACTCGGCCGTTCATTTTGGTAATGGGAAAACCATAGAACTCCTCAGCAGAAACTACTTCTGGATGGGAATGGCGCGAGAGGCAAAATTCTGGAGGCGTTGTATCACCTGCCAAAAGTCCAAACCATCCAACACGAGTAGGGTACCTTTTGAAGAATTCCAGAGGAGAGATATCGGCCCGGGCGAATTCGTTGCGATGGATATAGCTACTCTTCTTTGGTCAGACGAAGAATACCGATATTTCCTTTTGGTCGTATATGTACTTTCCGCTATATAGAGGCTGTGCCATTAAAAGACAAGCGAAAGCTTTCTCTCTTGTCAAAGAATTCAAGAACGGATGGGTCTTTCGGGGCCATGGGGTAAAGTGATACTCAGTGACCAAGCAATAAACATCGACGGGAGTGAAATCAGAACGTTGTGTAGTTAACTCTGAGTTGGAAAACATCATACAAGCCCATAACATCCACAAGCTGATGGTATGGCTGAACGGAGCATTGGGTGGGTGAAACATGTTGCTCGGAGCTTAATGATTGACAGAGACCTCAGGAAATGATCCTGGCCCAGTCTTATTCCAGAAATCACTTTCTAGTGCAATAATGTAAAGAACGAGGAGACGAAACTCTCTCCGAACATATTGTGCTTCGACAGACAACCAATGTTAAATTTTAAAAAATGAACTGAATTTTTGTTGGAATAATTACCATTTGATGGGTAATAGATTCAAAAATTGAGAAGGGTTTTGGTTTCAGACGTACAGCAGCATAGTTCTGAACACTGAATTCTGGGTTGTGTCGATACATCACACGAATATTGGATTTCAAATTTCAAAAAAATTTGCCTTTTTAAACCGTAGAATGCCCAGAGGGGACACTATGTCCCCGATATCGCGGATGTCTCCCAGCCATTTGCTATGGAACTGAAGCCATAAATTGCGAAGCCATATAAATGCTGGGCATTCCACAGTTAATTGAATAAAATGAACTCACTATTTGTATAAATATCTACTAATTGATCGGTAGTATTTTCATGGATTGAGACGGGTTTTCCCAGGGATATGTCATGAAAAGACCTCAATATTTGAATTAAATTTCAAAAAGAGGCTATTTTACCCTCATTAATTTAATAAAATAAACCCACAATTTATAAGAATATTTACCATTTGATGGGTAATAGATTCAAATAGATTCATATAATCAGCAATATGGTAATAGATTCATATAATCAGCAATATGTTGGAAACGCCTTCATCCGACCACACGGGTATGCACTGCAAATTTACTTGCCTTCGAAAGCTTTTAAAATTTGTCAAACGTCAATACTTTTTACACTGTTGATTATTCAGTGATAGGAGGAGGGATTACAAGAAGAACTACTCCCGTTATACTCCCATTAAGGGCACATGGTTTGACGAAATTCAATGTGAATTTCAGCCAAAGGTGGTAAACTATAAGAAGCTGAAAATAATGGAGGGAACCCGCAACGTAAAAAGTGATGAGAAATTTGACATTACTAGCAGTTTCGAAGATGCATCCAATAATATATGCAAACCACAGGAAACCGTGAAACACAATTAAAACCGCACTTCAAAGGTATCGGATATTGTAGCAGGGGACACGGTACTGGTAAAAGACGAAATCGCGATACTCTGTTTTCGTTGTACAAAGACCCCATGAGGGGTTTGAAAGGAAAGAAAACCAACGCAATCGTGGGGATCTAGAATTGAATCAACAAATTGTGGTAAACCCAAATCTTTGTCGAAAGGTTCTTGGTCATGAAAATGACCTGGATGGATCAACTTTTTCTTCTGAGTTGGCTAAGTGTGAATTGACGCAAGAAAGTAATTGCGATCAAAACCTCATCTCCTGTTGGGGGATGATGGTGAACAATTGGTACCCAAGCAACAAATGTTTAGCACTAAGGGAATTGCAAGAGAATCCAGACCGACAATTTTTTTCGGCAGTGTGTTAACGAGTTATCCTCAGAGAAGGGGCTGTACAGTGGAAAGAGAGGAGCGTGGGTGTTTAGAGGAAAGCGGTAATGTACAAGTAGAGTAGTAGAGATTCATAGAGCCATAGCAATCTGTTTATGATGCCACCTAAATCTCAAAAATGAACCAGGCATGTGGTCGAAGAAAATGGTTGAACTAAACATGATTTGCCATATAAGGCCTCTCAGTAACTTGCGAATTTTGGACTAGGGATGCATAGAAAATTGTTGAACTAATTCATGAGCTGCTTTAAATAATTAACCACGCATAATAGAGCTTAGGAATGTAATACCAACATGTATAAAAATGGTATGAAAGTACCTATATCCGTTGTTGAAATTTAGATTAGTCATCATATGATTGCGTAATAGGTTATATTTGTGATAAATTTAGTGATTTTCAGAGGTCGTTTAAGTCCACTTACAAGTGTTTTTATTATAATGTTTTTGCATAAGACTGAGCCATAGCCTACTCTAATAATGCCTCACAGTAAAATAACCAAGGATGCGGTAATAGCCGAATGGATTAATACACGATTAGCCTAAAATCGTTAACCATGCAGAATAGGCATTAAGAATGTATTACCAGCGTACATAAACATGGTATCAAGGTATATATCCGTTGTCAAAATTTCGATTAGTCATCATATCATTGCGCAACAGGTCATTTAAAGCATGATTTTGGCAATTTTCCAAGCTGTTTTGAGCCTACTTCTAAAAGTTATTAAGGTAGAGGTAGAATTTTTGTGTAGAACTAAGATTAGTACGAGTTGATTTGAAAAATTTAGAATTTTTTAATGAAATGTTGTTACATTCCTACATTGCTACGGTAAATTATTTTGATCAGTTTGAGCGATATCCTGCAAACTGTTAGAGCTAGGTCTTCAAATCTGATCGTATTTGGTAGGCAATTGGCTACTTCCTATTAGGTAATAATACAATTTAAACTTCTAAATTCACAAACTATAGAGTTATGCGACAATTTAGTGTTTTGGTCACATTCTTAAAATCAACCCATAACTCAAAACTCGTTCAATTTAGAAGTTCAAGTTGTATTATCATCTAATCGGAAATAGTCCATTGCATATCAAACACAATCAATTTTGAAGACCTAGTTACTACAGTTTGCACGAAATGGCCCAAACTGACCAAAATTCTTTACCATAGCAACGCGGGAATGTAACAACATTCCTTTGAAAAATTCTAAATTTTTCATATCAACTCGTACTAATCTTGGTTCAACACAAAAATCACACCTTAATACCATTTAGAAATAGGGTTAAAACTGCTTAGAAAATCGCTAAAATTGTCCTTAGAATGACCTGTTGCGGAATGATATGATGACTAATCGAATTTTTTCCAACGGATATATGTACTTTGATACCATGTTTATATATCCTGGTAATACTTTCTTAATGCTAATTCTGCATGGTTAACGATTTTAGGCTAATCGTGTATTAATCCATTCGGCTACTACTTCATCCCTAGTCCATGATTTTCAGTCTACTGTGAGGCATTATTAGAGTAGGCTATGACTGAGCTATGAATGGGTTGATGCAAAATTTTGTATTTTTTTAATGGAATGTTGCTAACATTCCAGCGTTGCTATGGAAACGTATTTTGTCAGTTGGGGTCATATCTTAAAACTGTACTAGCTAGACATTCAAATTTAATCCATTTGATGCCCAATAGACTACTTCCTATTAAACAATAATATACTCTCTTTGTCTAAATTCAATGGTTTATGAGATATTCGACATATTACCAAATGTGACAAATATGATGAATTGTACAATAACTCGTAAACCATTGAATTTAGTCGTAGAAATGATATTACCGCATAATAATAAGTAGTCTATTAGCTATCAAATGAAATGAAATTTGAATGCCTAGCTTACAGTTTTCAAGATATCACCAGGGCCGGATTATCCATAGGGCACTAGAGGCACTGTGTCCCAGGCCTACGAAGGTAGGGCCTATGAAAGTTAGGGGCCTAAATATATCCAGTGGAACTCGGAGAAGACGTATCCCTTACCCTTGAAACAACAGGAATATGTGAAATGTTGCAATCTCAAATCCGAGAGAAATTGATCAGTAGCTTCCCAAATGTGAACGTAGCCATGAGGATATATCTCACAATACTTGGAACAAGCTGTGAAGGAGAAAGATCGTTTTCCAAATTGAAAGTCGTGAAAAATTGTCTAAAATCACTAATTAGACAATCCGAACTTTCATCACTGTCGCTCCTATCTATTGAGTGCGAGTTGCTTTGCTCAATAGATTTTAGAGACGCGATAATTCAATTTGCTAGGAAAAAGAGCTGGAAAGTTAAACTGTAGCCAGCATTCAACATCATTTCCAAAGCACTATTAAATAAATTCATATTTAGGATTCTATTTATTAAACTAACATTTTAAAACAAAGTTAAATTAATAGCAACTGACCAAAATACTTTCCATAGCAACACTAGAATGTGGCAACATTCTATGAAAAAATCCAAATTTTTCGCAATCAACCCATTCATAGCTCAGTTCTATGCAAAAAACTTCATAATTAAACACTTCGAAGTCCCCTTAAACGACCACTAAAAATCACTAAATTTGTCGCAAATATAACCTTTGTCACAAATATAACATTGCGCAATCATATGATGACTAATCTAATTTTAACAACAGATATGAATACTTTGACACCATATTTATATATGCTGGTAATACATTCCTAAGTTATATTGTGTGTGTTTAATTATTTAAAGCAGCTCATGTATTACGTAGTTCAACAATATTCTACTGCATACTAGTTCTCTCTCTTACTACAAACTAACATGTATACAAATAGGCCTTCATATTAATCATGACCAGGGATTGAAACAGCTAGCAGCTGCTAACAGCCAACGCAAAATTGTGGCTGTTAAGGATACCGCCCTCGAAAAATCTTGACTGGCGTAAAAAAAAACTGCAAAATGTTTTATTGCTAATTTTATTGTATTACTGATCGGTCCACCATCTGATAGCACTATTTGGACGGCATTTTTTTGTATTTTTTGCGAAATAACCCCCTAAAGTTTAGCGCTAATAAAAATTGAAAATTATTAGAGGATTTTGACTCATTTACCAGTTAGTTTTTAACTTATTTGATATTTTTTTAATGATATGAACCTTCACATTGTATTAGCACCTTTGGAGATTATAAAACACAAATATTTAAAAGAATGGGAAAATAAAATCCCAACAAAATAGCTCTATAAGGGAGTTCATTTATATAATCCTCGGGAAATCGCAAGTTTGATCTCAGATATTTAGCGATCACTGGGTCAGAAATAAAATTCTGATTGTTTCAAAAAAAAATTTGTTCGGATCCGACCATTTGTTCTTGAGATATCGCATATTATAGGTAAAGTTCGGCCATAATATCCCTCTAAGGTCCCGAAAGAGGCTGATGTCATATCTTAAAAACTATTGTAGATATATCATATATTATATCCTTAAATAAAAGGATATATGCGAAAATATATAGGTTCCTCGAACATTCCTTTGTCAAAAAATAAATAATTCTCGACTTATCATTGATTTAATTGTAATACAAATTCTATGGAGAACTTTGAATCTATTAGAAAATGGCGAATCTAATCATTAAATATGTGTCCAAATTTAGCTATTATGCTAAATAGTGAATACAATTGCCGTTAATAATATGTACAGAAAAATTGGAGAACTTTTGATAATTATTTTGAAAGTTCTGGCCTTGGACCTCGCAGATTCGGTCAAAAACCCCCATTTAGGGTCCAAAAAGAGATATCTCTCTATCTTTGTAAATACAAGTCCAAATTCTTAGTTCTCACTTCCTAATATACTTTTTACTAGTGTACATATATGATTCTTTGATAATAATTGCACTACACCCTATGGAATGTTAAGTTTTAGATTTTTGTCATATGATGACGTAGCATTTTTCGAAAATCCTAACTTCGAAACTAAAAGTCGTAGACTTTCGCTCTAACTTCCTAATATACTTTTTGGAAGCTTTTTATTCATTCTAAACTGATAGATTATACTTCGCAGTGCCAGGAATATGAAATATTATCTACAATTATCTCAAAATATTCGGAGTTAGGGGCCTCAAGGAAATTTGTGCATTTTCAGGGTACTTTTGCTATTTTTGGTAAATATTTGGCTTTAATATACCTAAATCAGCAGTATGGATGCGAATAAATGTCTGTGGATGCTTATGTGCATTATTAATGACTCATTTTACATTCTTCTTAACACCTAAACTTAAAATCTCTATATCTCGGGACTTTAAAATTTCAAAATTGACCGTCTTCACAGAATTATTTCTCAAATTTGGTTTGAGATAGAAGTTTGAAAATTTCAAGAGTTGTTTCATATCATTAGGCGATGAACGTAGGACCACCATTTTTTGGATATATTCTAACTCGGTGATTTTATTCATGATTTCCCCAAAAAAACAGACATTTTTGGCCCTTTTTTGGCCCTTTTTTTTCGGACACCGATAAAATTTACAATATTTGTCATTTTAACTTTCTTCTGGTCCTATCTATGATTCGATTTTGGAAGCGTTTGATTCCTTGGTATGTCCTAAACAATTCATTGAGTGCCTAAATTTCTACCATTAAGATGTGCTAGCGGAAAATTAAAAAAACAGACTTTGAGACACTGTATCTCAAAATCTAGAAATGAGAATCAAAAACGGTTTGGATAGTGCCAGTATTTCTTGATGGAGATACCTCCCCACGCTTAACATCTCTTATAGCTCTACTTTCATCGTATGCTGTAATGCAAATCATGTTTTTTCGAGGGCGGTATCCTTAATACGAAGTAGTATATTCGCTATCAAATAGAATTACATTTGAATGGTGTAGCCATTGCAGTTTTCAAGATATAACGCCAACTGACCAAAACACGTTTCCATAGCAACACTGGAATGTACCAACATTCCATGAAAAAATTCCAAATTTTTCGTATTAACCCATTTACATCTCAGTTCTATTCGAAAAATTTTACAATAAAAACAGTTAGAAGTGCCCCAAACGGCCTCTGAAAATCACCAAATTTGTCACAAATATAACCCATTGCGCAACCATATGGTGACTAATCAAATTTTTAACAATGGATATGGGTACTTTGACACCATATTTATATATGCTGATAATACATTCTTAAGCTCTATTGTGCTTTGTAAATGATTTAAGGCAACTCATGTATTAGTTCAACGGTCTTCCTCCGCATCCCTAGTCTCAAATCCGCAAGTTACTGTGAGGCCTTATATACAGTAGGCTATGGATTTAGAAAATATTTTTATATATCCCACTATTTCCATCAGTTTTAGCTGCTTTGTAATATTAAATATCATGCAAATATCCTTATTCGACAACTTATAGCAGTACTTAACTTCACAATATGGTATATCAGAAAGTTTCATCTTCAAAAGTGTGAAAAACTGGTCATTGATGACTGGTCGCCCTAAAATAGCCACATTCGATAGTATCCGCCGGAATCCCAGGTCAATAACTTCTTGAACCATGTTAGATCATCATTTGAATTCTGAATTCGTGTCCCGCATTGAATTTCCTGCAATTTGATATATATATTAACAATATTTGGAGAATTTTTTGGTTCTCCGTACCAATTTTTTCACATTCCTGGTCGTTGCTAGGAACCCGCTGCCAAAAAATTCTTCAAATGTGTCTAAACTATATATCAAATTGCTGGAAATTTAGTGCTGAGCACGAATTTAGCATTAAAATGATGATCTGACATGGTTCAAGAAGTTACGGATATGAGACATTTCGCTTCAAAAATGTGTCCTTTTTTGGGTGACACCAGGGGCCTTATTCACTAAGAAAACTTAAGATTTGCTTAACTTTTGAATCTTAAAAATTAGAAGAGATTTTTAAAGAATTCAAATAGATTGCATACTCTATTAATTTTAAGTGGTACAATTGAAATGCTTGACAAATTTTGACTCATTTGTTAAACTTTTCAGAAAGTTACGTAATATTTTAAGTTAAGTATGACGTCATAATACTTAAGTATGATATCACGAATATTTCGAGAGTGACTTGGAATATTTCCAGTATTTAGGTAGTTTATATTTCTATTGGTATCATTGAACATCTATTTACCCAAATCGTAATGCAACTCTTCAAAATTTCCACTATATAAAGTTATATAAAGTTAAGCAAATCTTAAGTTTTCTTAGTGAATAAGGCCCCAGGTGGTACAAGTGGCTCTAAGTAGCCAAATATTACCATTGAAATTCTGAAAATCGAAATTAATGTTTAGAACCCCTTTAGGGATCTAAAATTGATTAAAAAGAACTTGTCAAATTTTTGATAAAAACAAAATGCCCATTGGAAAGGCCAACCTTAACCGTTTTTAGTTTTATCAATCGCATTTTCTAATAATATTGTATTTTTTCTAATAACTACGTATTTCTATTTTTTCTTTAGGTAAGTGTTTCTCTAACTTTGTCTTTCCCTTTTTTTTTACGAGATACTTTTGTATTGCATGAGGTTACCTGTAATGGTAGAATATTCTATCTAAATGGAATGGAAAAAAGTGTTCCTCTCCCCCACTTTCAAGCTTATTGACCTCTTACTCAATCATGATATTAACCTCAAAACCAATTTATGATACTGTGATTTGCATTCCTTGATTTACTGAAATGTGAAAATTGTCCGAATCTAGACCAGTTATGTCGTGGTATCGAAAGTGTCTACATTTAAACCCCTAACTCAAGAAAAGTTTTCAGCACAAGAAAAGATGTATTTCTAATTAGTCATCAAAAGCTCTACGGTTTTATATTGATCTCGACGGTGGAACAAATGAAATGATCTGATTTTTGATTTTGTTCCCGATAGGATATTTTTGAGCTCAAAATCTGAACTAAACGTATAAGCAAGCATGTTTGCCTTTTTGGATTAGAAATGACTAACCAAAAATGAAATCGACACATGATGTTAAGATCTCCGTTGACTTTCCTTTGTGTCACATCCTTTAATTTCTTTCAATACACGTTTGAGGGGTTATAAATAGATTATTAGATGTGCCTATGTATCTAGTATATCTGAAAAAGACAAGCCTTATGTCGAACAAAGTTCAAAACAAGTTGACCTAATGGGTATCAGTTCGAGGCAAATAAAGATGCTGCTTGACAAAAAATTAGCTTATAAAACCACATAGCCAAGGATTTACAATTTTCATGTTTCAAATTTTGATAAAATTCCAATCTGGGCTAATTTTCCATAGAATTCGAATTTCTGAGTTGTTTATTTCCCAAGAAGGTTGATTTTTCCTATAGTATGACCCTAAGACTTCCTTAGAGATCCTCTCTATTTTTGGTTAAACCATTATCTAACTAAACGTAATCATAATCCCACAATCCCTGCAAATTTTATTAGATGTGATATTTTGATTTTCTTGATAATTTGGCCATAGTTTCCCTGCCCCCGGCATTATCATTATTTCCAAACTGTAATAATAATTTCGAAATAATCCATCATTCGAATCGCCTTTTTTCTTTTGTTACTTTTTTTATAATCGTGTAGTTTCAGAATCCTTAAATGTTCTATATTTTACCACAATTTTAAGATGTCCTAAATATGACCACTGTAGCTTATTGGATTCCCGAGTTTCCTTACAGTATAGAGAAAATGAGACACCTTAGAATACTATTTTTAGCAAAAATTAATTAAATGCTGAATCCTGATCATTCACTGGATGAAATTATTCGATTAAGGCAGAGAAATCGAAATCAAAATATGAAACGTCTGCACCATGGCAAATTTATTAATTTAACAGGAATTAGTACTATGGAAATGAGATTGAATAATTGGAAAAGATTTTCTGATGCTCGTCTTAAAATACAGACAAATAAGAGAGATTTTAAGGATCTCAGAAAAAAAATCTTTTCAAAAAACACAAAAAAATTTGATGAAAAAGAAGAATCTGATCAATTAGAAATTCCACCCTATATTGGCAAAAATGTTTATTCTCAAAGATCTCTTGACCAAGAAACTAATGCTCATATCTTCACTGGATTACCAAGTTATCATGAAACTAAAAAAATACAAATTACTATAAAGGGATTAAATAAGCCCAAAAAGAAATCTAGTAATTCTCTTTTCCAGAAGGAACTATACCAGTCTAATTTCTCCAGAAACTCTCGTACAAACCAAACCAATCAAGTGCCCTCTAACTTGCATCGTAATATTTCCCAGCATTCGTTCAATACATCCAATTCATATAATTCTCAATATCGTGAGCTTATCCCTCCGAGGCATGCAAGTCAGATTTTTTCAGATGGAAATAATAAAGATTCTATCAGGGGTACAAAGATTGTAATTAGTAATCTCAGTTCATCTGTTACTCATCGAGATATTACTGAATTATGTCAAGCAATTGGAAGGATTGATTCTGTATATTTACATAATTCTATCGCTGAAGTTACATTTCTGAATAAATCATCAGCTTTGGAGGCTTACAAGACATATCACAATAGACATCTTGATGGTAAAGCTATGATTTGCAAGCTAGGCTCGAATTATAACTTGAATAGTCACGCAAGTGTCCCTTCTCGTATGGAAAGTTTCTATCATCGAGAACCTGGCATGCATCTTTCTTTGTATTCTGTCTGAATATATTTAACCAATAATAAATACATTTAGATTTTGATTTATTTTTTAAAATTTATTAACTTTCAAGCAAATTATATCAATTTTAGATGGTAGAAAGTTAACCTAACTATTTTTGAACGGTAAAATGTCGATAACTTTTCTCATGTTCCTTGTTGTCTGCATGGCCTACTTAGAAAATTGAATTTTAACATATCTATATGATGAATTATTTGTTTACATTTGTTTACAATAGTTACTTAAAGTAAACAAATCTCAAAAATAGGGTAGAGACTAGCTTCCAACGGTTGACAATGGTGTTTAAGCGGTGTAGATTTCGAATATCATATTTTGAAGCTAAATGAGAAATTATTTGTTTACTTTTGTTTACAATATTTATATAAAGTAAAAAAATCCCCAAAATAGGTTATATTGAGTAACTCGAGGCGCCCACAGGGAGACTCTGCGGACACTGTGTCCACAAGCTGTGTAGCGCAAGAAAGCGAAGCGCGCTTGTATTCAATATTGCTTTAGTATCTAAAATTATATATGCATTTGATTCGGCCCATCGATACGTGCTGCACGGATCTTTTTAATTTCTCAGAGGCCCTGACACGGTAGCCCTGAAAAGTTAATTATATGCATTACCATAGCCTACTACATACAGGCCGTTTCACTACTTTAGACCAGGGATAAGATAAAGTCGAGTTTTTAATACAATTAAATTTAACACAATATCATTTTGATATATTTAATATCGTGTAATTATACATCCTCTACCCCACAATAATGATATTACTGACTGCTGGCATAATTTAGTTGACGGACAAGGAATACTACATAAATATATAGGTGTATATATATATACATATATTAATTAGAGGTAAGTTTAAGTATCTTCCTTTGAGTATCTTTAGGACAAGAGGTGGTAGAAGTAATATTATTGGCCTTGTTGTTGAGTAAATAGTTACTTGAAGTCATTAAAATACAACGTAGCATATCTTTTCCGTCAATACAGCAATCAGTACACTCAAAACCCCAACCCTCACATTCTTCATCCTCAATTTTTAGAATAGCCAACTGAGCCTCATCCAAATGCTCCAGGATCGAAACTGGGCGAGTGGACACATGTGTCATCAACAAACGCCTGTACATTCGGACACCCTCGTAGAGCCTGGTCTACCGCTCGCTGATAGGTAGCCTGTGAGTTTGACAATCCAAAAGGCATGCGGTTGAATTCAAACTGGCCGCGAGTTGAAACAAACGCAGTGAACTCCCTATGCTTTTCCTTCACAGGAACGCTCCAGTATGCGGATGCCCCATCCAGTGTAGAGAATACAGTTGCCCCTCCCATACGATCGAAAACATCTCGGGTATCCGGCATCGGATAGGCATCTCGCTTCGTCACATCGTTGAGATCCCGGAAATCTACGGCAAATCGATGGGTCCCGTCCTTTTTCTTCACTAAGATCACTCGACTCGCCCAAGAGGAAGAAGAGGGACGTATGATCCCATTCTCGAGCATTTCATCTATCTGCTTGGATACCTCCGCCTCAATTTCCGGAGAAACACGCAACGGCCGGCTTCTGATCGGCCGCTCATCCAGAAGAGTGATAACGTGTTCCGCGGTTCCAATTTCGCGCGGGCTCTGCGGGTTCTCCGCGAAAACGTCTTTCCATCTCGACAGCACCTTGCGTATGGCTGTCTCTTCTCGCGGTGATAGTTTCGGGTTTATATCGAACCTGGCCTCCAAGCTATCTCCCTCCTTTCTCATCTCAGTCTGCATAATTTCTGCTCTAGTCGCCGCGTATCCCCCGCGTGCCGCAGCTAAAGAGGTTTTCCAACAACCACCTAGCCTAACTCTCATGTTTTCCCAATCGAAAGTAGGATTCTTGAAGCGCGCGAGGAACCTTCGCCCCAAAATAACCACCCTATTGTTAGTATCGAGTATTTCGATTTCGTGTTCTAGTGGTCGACCATCCCCCACATCCATCGCCACGCAGGCCGTACCACAGACCGCAAGCGCTGTCCGCCCTAGCCCATACACTTGACTGTACTTTGTGCTGTAAGGAATATTCATCTTTTGTACGGTGCCTCTGTCCACCACCGAAGGATCCGCCCCCGTGTCCATCATTACATTGATGGGTTTGCCGTTCCATTTAACTGGTACCACAACCGCCGTCTCATGTACAACACTATGCTGCGTCGTGGCCTGAAATACCCCTCTTCGACTTCGTGTATGTGGGCAATAGCGGACCTCGTGTCCTCTTTCGCCACATTTCGCACAGTGCCGTCCGGGCATTGTGCCATAAAGTGCCTGTTCGAGTCGCAAATAAAGCACCGACCCTTCTTAGGGAATTGGCTTGCCGGATACTTCCTTGTAGGTCCATCCCGCCTCCCCATTGCCCTTTGCTGCGTGGCGCATCCTTATATGTATAGAAACAGTTGAGAGCTAACATTCAAGAACAAATACACCGTAAAAGTAAAAAGGAACCATATAGCAGAGAAAGAAAATAGCCATAACATTGATATTAATTTATTGGAACGTAGACTAGTTTCATAATACTTATGCATCAAACAAATGATGAATTAGCAGATTTGGAACAAAAATTATTTATTCATATTATGGGTGCGTAAGAAAATCCACTTTATCTTATCCCTGGTACCATGGAAAATTGTTCAGTGAAACGGCCTGTATGTAGTAGGCTATGGCATTACGTATAAAAATTGTAGGCATTATAAAGCATAAAATGAAACGTATGTTAGCATAAATTTGTATTTAGACAATGAACATTATTGCAATAAGTTATAATAGTTAATACATCTTCAATTATAACCTTATATCTACTATTTAACTTTGTACAAATAATAAACATCGATTTCCCATGAAACAAATTCTTGGGAAATACAGCAACGGTAAAATATACACACATGCACATTTATACATAGAATAGGGAGATAATTGAAATTTAATTAATCTATGTATTCTACACAATGTAGTGATGAGGTATACCGTTTTCTAGAATTTGATTTGATTCTAGAGATAAATTAAAATTTGAACAAAATTGGCCCCTCAGCGATCGACAGTCATTTGAGTTAATTATTACATTGTAGGTAGAGATATGGAAAATCGAGCATGCAGGATAATTATACCATTGTTAGTACTTGCTAAATCAATAATAGAGAACATTCTAGAACATCGCAAGTCACTACAAATTTTATTGCATTCTATTATTTCCTTTGGGAACGAAAAATCGAAATCTAAAAATATTTCAGTGCAGAAATGAGTTTCTATTCATCTGATACGCTTAAAATGCGTTATACCTCGGAGGTTAGTGTAAATGATCGTTCCTCTACAATGAAAACTCGAGTATGTTACAATAGAGCCTATATAGATTTCACTACGTGTCCGCAGATTTAACCAGTGGACGCTTGGGGATATTAGAGAAACAATGCGTCGCTTTATTGTTTTATACTAAGTACGCTGGATTGTCATTTGTCTACGGTTACATTCATGAAATCAGAACTGTAGCAGAAATTTTGTTTCGTGATAAATATAATTTACTTCGTATTAAGTCAACTAATCCTGAATGTAAGCTCAATTTGAATACACAAAGTTCACATTGCTAAGGATTATTATACTTAAATAATCAATTCCAGTCCATGTCGTTGAAAGTTATTTTATGATCGAATTGATTGATCGTAGCATATAACACACTTTAATTGTTGTTAACAATCAAATTATAGACTCAAAATAGCATTATTCAATTATTTATATGAAATAGAATCGTGTGAATGGCATTATAAAAGGCTGATAATTGATTGGTTCTCACATAAACAAATGAATTTCAATCGCAAATAGTTCTTTTGATTGTATGCATAAGTCACTACTATTTTATTCCAATGTATTTGCATTATAAAATAATCGAATTTGATTGGTCAGCACATTTTGTCACCTATCTCGGCGAGGTGTGAAGATTTCGCTTAGATCTTCGAATTTAATCCTAGATTCATCATTTGACACCTACATGCCAATTTTCCTATCTCGACGACTTGCCAATTCTTCAATCAATTCGGACAAACAAACAAAAAAAAACAAAAAATCCTAGAGATTAATATATATGATATATATAGACACAAACAAACAAACATTAATCGAGTTTTAATAGTAAGGATATACACATTAATCGAGTTTTAATAGTAAGGATTGGCTCCGCTTGAGAGACAGACTTGACCTGAGACGTCATAAGGGAACAATATACTTCTACGAGTAATAAGGAACAATCACACACTGGCCTTCCAATTGGATATAGTCACACATTTCGGACCTTTACAGCATGATGAAGTTGACTAAATAAACAAATAATATTATTAAATTAGTTCCTGAATTTGGCAAGTTTAGTTTACTATTATATGACTGGGGACCCAAAAATAACCATGTCCGATAGTATCCGCCGAAATCCCAAATCTATAACTTTATTTGACTATGCCAGGTCGTTACTTTAATACTGAATTCGTGCTCAGCACTAAATTTCCGGCAATTTGATATATTGACCATATTTGGAGAATATTTTGGTTGCCTTTTCCTAGCAACGGTCAGGAATTTGAAAAATTCCTGGCCGTTGTAAGGCACGGTCAAACAAAAATGTTTCCAAATATGGTCAATATATATATCAAATTGCTGGAAATCTAGTACTGAGCATGAATTTATGATCTGGCAAAGTTAAAAGAAGTTATACATAGCTGTGGGACATTTCGCATTTAAAATGTGTCGTTTATAGAGCGACACCAGGTGATACAAGTGGCTCAAAGTGGCGAAATATTGGATCTGGAGTTATAAAAATCGGAATTATTGTTTAGAACCCCTATAAGGATCTAAAAATGATCAAAAGGCAATTTGGGCACATTTTAGTAAAAACAAATGTCCCATGGGAATCACCAACCTTAAAATGACTATTCTTCTCTACCCAATTCTTTTGACATTTTACAAACTTCATTGATGAATTTCAAGAACTCAACAGTTTGGTCTCACAATGTTTTTTCCATGTTATATACTGACTGTTGGACAGAAGTTGACTCATGGAAAACCTTAAGGGCCAAATTAATATTTGCTTTTCCAAGCTAATAGCCAGCAGGCTTTCGGTGTAAATTTGGCGCACTTTTAAATATATTGCATTTATCCAAATTAAATAAGGTTCTTATGTACATGTTTTGGAGTAACGAGGATTGCATTCACTAAATTGGGGGAAGGTAAACACTTTTTCGTAATCTTTTAAATTCAGTCAATTGTTTCTAACAAACTTGAGTATAGGCATGATTCTAGAATAATTACATTACTAAGTCTAAAGAAACCACTCACCTTTGGAATCTTATTGTTTTAGTAGTTATCACAGGTCTTGGAATGGCTAGATACCATTTCACGAAGAGCACCATCTTTTTGGTAAATAAAAAAACTTTATGGAGTGTTCTACTCCTCTGTAATTGGAAGTAAAGTCAGGCGCGACACAAGACATCTCGTTAAAATATTAATTAATGCAATTAGTATTGTCAAATGAAATTATAAATGAGTAATAGAAATGATATACAATAAAACAATACATAAGTGTAATACACTAGTGTTGTATGCGAAGTAAATATAAATATTGTGGTTACATAATACTTTCAAAATGAATATTTAATCAACCCATGAACACAAAATATGTAATAATTATATAGTTGATAATAACAGTATTAATTTAGCAGTTTTAGGATTGAATATACTAAGCGATCCATGGTACTATTTTTTGGTGACTGCCATTGCCTTATGTATAGAATGCTACATCAAACCTTTAGTAGATTGAACCAGTTATCTTTAAGAAGAGACTATTATAAGTCGTTTAGAACCCGAAGATGTTTAAAACGTTGAATACTTTGATCTACAAGTACGATGTTTGCAACGATTAGAGATTGGGAACTTGGTAAATTTAAACGTTATTGTCTCAAGCAGACATTTGAAAGAAGAACTTTCAGTACAGTACACCCTCGCTAATCCGAACTACTCTGTACCAATGATCCCCAAATAGATATTTACACCTTATTCCAAATTCATGCTTCTCACTTTATGTTATCCCCGAAAGAAATTATGTAGGAAAATAGGGAAGCACTCATTGCAACAAGTTGACCAATATACATACTATAGCTAGGAAGCTAAACATATACACTAGCGGCCATAAAAAAATACCCACTCTAATTGTGTGTAGTATTAGCTGTATTACAAAGTTCTATGCAAATTATTGCAGCAGAACCTTAAATTTTGTGAGATTTCCTATTTGTAAATCAACGTATGTATCAAGTTTCCGAATTTTTTTTGTAACCGATATAAATCCTAAATTGTAGTAAATTAGTAATTTTCTATTTTTAATGACTAGAAAACCTTGAATAAGCTTGGAAGCTCGAGAAAAGATTGTTGTGCTTGGGGAAGAAGGCGATTCTTCAAGGCAAATAGCAAGTCGGCTTGGTTGATGCAGAAAGAGAAAATATTAACGATATATTGTGAATCGGCCGATCCAGGGAAGGCCCGAAAACCACCTCAAAAGAGGATAGATTAATCCATAGAAGTAAATCTGAACGATTTAAAACTGCTCCACAGATCCGTGCTGATGTTACTATACAGTACGGCAGAGATGTTTCCCTAACAACTTCAAAAATAAAATTAATCTATCCTCTTTTGAGGTGTTTTTTCGTGGCCTTCCCTGGATCGGCCGATCCACAATAGATCCAGTTAATGTTTTTTTGGAGGATAGGAGAGACACTTTCTGCAGCAACCAAGCCGACTTGCTATTTGCCTTGAAGAATAGCCTTCTTCCCTTAGCACAACAATATTTCCTCGAGCTTCTAAGCTTATTCTTGGCTTTCTTGTCATCAAAAATAGAATATTTCGTAAGGGGTCATGAACTGGAAGCATTTATTAGTATTATCTTAAGTAATTGATTTGCGATATTATGTTTCAGCTCATTAATTATCTACAATGTTAAAATGAAGCGAGGAATCATTAATATATTTAATTAAATTTCCTGATATGCTCCATTTAATAACAATCAGTCATAAATCATAAAATTAATATATGACTAGACTATGAGTTTGTGTGCATCATGTTCCTATCCAGGTAGTGTATATAACAGTGATGTGCGGACAGTCTAGTGACTAGTTGTTTGGCTGTGATGGCCTCCACCTACCCTAATAGCCACCCCCTTTCCTCTCCAGTTAGAATTGGTTTACAGAGTGATGTTAATTCAGTGCGTCCTAGTATTTAGCTTTGATGGCCTCCACCTCACCTAATAGCCATCCCGTTCCTCTCCAGGTAGAATAGGTTTACAACAGATCGATCTGAATGCAATACTAGTGACTTGATATTAGAAGTAAGATTATCCTTTCCCGCCCATTAAGTTGGGATGCCGATCCAATCAATCAAAAATGGGAGAGCAATAAAAGCACATGTTTATTCCCAGAATAATATCAAAGATGTACCAGCTTTAACACCATTTGATTGGAAATTTATCAGTGGTCGAATACTTTCGTACGGGTATTACAACTAGGTTGGATTGGCATTCCTACTTACAGACATTTAATCTTTTCAGACATGTCAATAGCATACATGCCTGCCGTTCCGTTTTTTGCTGGACGTCCAGCTTTTTTCACTCTTCTCTTGAGCTAATTTTGATGTGTCCCGTTTTTAAATGAAATCTCCCCATTATGTCTCGTTATTTTGGATTTGTGTATAACACAAGGGTCGCTTATTATGAACCCGCTTAAGGAAACATACCCTCAAAAAATAAAAGTCTTAATTCAACCAATGTAATACTGTTTTTGGATAGTACTAGTTAGAATAAGAATTAATGCATAATAATAGTTTCGAACTAGGAATAAATATGAAGTTATAATCACTCAAAGTCTAAATCCTATACAAATCTGTGGTTGTGCCGGTCAGCATAACTAACTATTGACTAGGATCAAGTTGATTTAACTGTTCAACTATCATTATTAGTGATTGATCGAGCTAGTAGCGAAGCTATTTAGTTCAATTTAAACTTAATATTTTTTTATGATGAAAAATATAAGTATTTTGTCAAGCCATTTAATTAGCAATTTTTGATGCAAAATAATATTGTTTTTAAACTTACTTTTATTTAAAATCGGGCTTCGCTACTTTTCGCGTGTTTTTCACAATATGATTGCGGAAATATTATTTTTGAGTTAGGGTGATTTTACGGATGTGCGTCAATTGATAATTTTTAAAATTTAAATTAATATATTTTGAATGAGAAAGGCCAGATTTTACATGATATAAATACTTAAATAATAATCGGATTGACTAAATATTTCATTCTCGGATTATTTAAACATCCTACGATGATATAAAAACATAATTGCAATATGTTTGGATTTGTCATTTTTTTACAGAATTTGGGGTCTATCACTTTAATATGAACATTTGTTTATTATGAACTAACCTCCTGGTCTCAATTTCATTTTTTAGATAGAATTTGTATTGAATCAAGTTCGCTTAATATGAAGTACGTATCTCTTTTATGAACATATTTTTGGTTCCCTGGTGGTTCACAATAAGCGACCCTGACTGTACTTTTATATTGCGTCCGCCAAGTTCCGCGAAATTCAACGCTGCGTCCCGCTTTTATCGTAGCTCAGGTTGGCGCATGCGATGTGTCAAAGTTCGCATTGTTCTCGAATGTATCGCTAATCGAGTGTACTTTCAATCGTATGTTCCGTTAATCGCGTGTCCCGTCAACCGTGTGCTCCGTCGATCGTGTGTTCCAACTGTCAAGCGTACCGTTTTTGAATGTGTGACAGTCGTATGTACGGCAGTCGAAAGTACGATAGCCGAATTTATGACAGTTAAATGTACGACCATCCAATTTAAGATCGCCGAATGTACCGAGAGTAGAGTGAACCGAAGTCGAGTAGACCGAGAATCGAATGTACCGAGTTTTAATAGTAGTGAGAGTATGTGTCGAGTCAAAATCACAGACAACAAAACGAGGGCTTGCAATTGATCGAATTCGGTAGTTTTGCAATTGATCAACAGTAGAAATTGAATTGACTTGAGAATTGATCAACTGAATTTGGATCGCGAGGAAGAATGGTGTTGATTTTGTGAAATAAAGAATATGACTCTTTGAGGCATTGGGACAGGAGGTTGGTTATCAGGAACCAAGGGAAATTCTAGAGTTTTGGGTACCGAATATTTTAAAAATTAATCGGTTGAGGTATTTTTAAAAAAGGAACAGGTATATCTAACTTGTTATTCACTTCCTTAATCTAGTTTTGCAGATTATTCCCCCTTGTTCAGTCAACCCAATCATTCGATCAATTGCAAGCGTTTCAACATAACGATTGATATACTATAATGGTTATTCAATTACTATCGACCCTCGATTGTACGTACGCCAGACCTTTGAAATGTGAACGCCTTGTTTATGTGCTCTACTGTATAGATAATTTAAAAGTATACTACTTAGTATTTATCCAGGTTACACCTTATCTGTGTTCGTACTGACGAGAGTCGAGTCGGCTATATTATTTCAAATACTATGCATCCAAGATAATACCGCTATCTACGGATAAAGGAATATTTAATCTAAGCTGAATTAATCACTTTAGTAGTAAAAACCTTGTACAGAGTACGTTTTAATTCGGATTCTGACAGCATATAGGACATAGAATAACATTTAAATACCCACCGTTGACACCAGACATAAGTCTCAAACTAATTAAACTACTTACTCAGACAATTAAATAATAAGTATATACAAGTATATCTATATCTATACAATATACGTATTATATAAAACTCACTTGCTGTTCTGTTCCAATTTTTGTGTTTCGTCCCGGCTTGGACTCGTTAGTTGCGTTGTCTTTCCCGCAATACACTTGAGATAGATATCTGGAAGTGAAGTGTTACTTTGTTCCGCCACTTGGGATTTGCTATTGCAGGTCACGTGTTCTTATCTGGGCTCATCATGATAGAGACTGCGTTGCCTGAATAACCTCGAGCAGAGGTCCCAACAAGTTTCGACGTACCTTGCCTTTGAGCGCTTTCGGAATAGGAAGAAAAAGAATTAGTCAGAAAAGTGCAAAAGGTAGAATACAGTATTGAGTGTCCCAAGGAAGTTGTCACAGTCCCATGCCTCAGTTGTTGGTGTCCTCATCCCATCATATTTATAGAACTTTTCGTTGTCGTAGAGAATAGAATAGAAGTGAGTTTGGAGTAAGATGGAGAAGCCGGCTAAATGGTACCGGAGTGTTTGATGGTTATGACTGATGGTAAAATGTTTGTCGATATGATATTGCAAGTTGCTTGTCGATGTTAGGGAGATGTCCGATTTCAATTGTTTGTAGAGTAGGAATGGATTTGAATTGACCAGATTGTCTTTCGAAGATGGAATTAGGTGACCCACAAGATTTGCATTTACTTGGAAGAGTTTGCGACTAACTGAAGACTCTAAGTTGGTGATGACGTCTCTATGGTACCTAGCATGCAGTTGGTGATGACGCTCTCTATGGTACCTAGCATGCATTTGGTGTTGAAGGTATTTGAGCATTGGTAGCATTTAAATGTGGAGAGTAAGCGATCATTGCATAGGTCCAAGGTACGTAGGAATTGAATGATATTACAGTACACCCTCGATAGTCCGAACCTCGCCAATCCGAACCCTCGCTAAGTACATATATCCGTTGGAAAAATTTCAATTAGTCATCATATCATTCCGCAACAGGTCATTCTAAGGACAATTTTTGTGATTTTCTAAGCTGTTTTAACCCTATTTCTAAACGGTATTAAGGTGTGATTTTTGTGTGGAACCAAGATTAGTAGAGTTAATTTGAAAAATTTAGAATTTTTCAATGGAATGTTGTTACATTCCTAGGTTGCTATGGTAAAGCATTTTGGTTAGTTTGTGCCATTTCGTGCAAACTGTAGTAGCTAGATCTTCAAATTTGATCGTCTTTGATATGCAATGGACTATTTCCTACTAGATGATAATACAACTTGAACTTCTAAATTCGAAGAGTTTTGAGTTATGGGTTGATTTTAAGAACGTGACCAAAACACAAAATTGTCGCATAACTCTATAGTCCGTGAATTTAGAAGTTTAAATTGTATTATTACCTAATATGAAGTAGCCAATTGCCTATCAAATACTATCAAATTTGAAGAACTAGTTCTTGCAATTTGCAGGATATGACTCAAACTGATCAAAATGCTTTACTATAGCAACGTAGGAATGTAACAACATTCCATTGAAAAATTCTAAATTTTTCAAATCAACTCATAATAATTTTAGTTCCTGCACAAAATTATACCTTAATAACATTTAGAAGTAGGCTTAAAACAGCTTAGAAAATTGCCAAAATCGTGCTTAAATTGACCTGTTGCGCAATGATATGATGACTAATTTAAATTTTTTTAATAGATATATGTACTTTGATGCCATGTTTATATATGCTGGTAATACATTCTTAATGCCTATCCTACTTGGTTAACGATTTTAGGCTAATCGTATATTAATCCATTCCGCTATTACTTCATCCTTAGTTATTTTGCTGTGAGGCATTATTAGAGTAGGCTATGTTCAGACAAAATAAATACCATATCGAATCCTAAAATAAAATTATCAAATTTGTAGGATTTTGATTTAAAATTACTAATATTTCACTCACTGTACAATTAGTGTATTTATGATGTATTCGAGAAAGGTGGATTGGGATCTTAGTTGTCTTTTGCTGTTGAGATCTGTATGTGCAATAATATGGCTTGGTGTCACTCTACCTATTGAATATGGTCCAAATTATTTATTTACATTTTTGGTTCCGGGAAGATGTTTTGATATTTTGATATTGTGTACAAGTACTTGGTCTCTTTCCTCGAATTCCGTAATCATGTTGAGAAGGTTAGAGGAATCATGATCTCTTCCGAACATAAGATAAAATGGAGTGTACCCTGTAGATCATTTTTTCTGACTACTGTCCATTCTGTATCTGAATTAATCCTCAATTTGTAGATTTTACTATAATTCAAAGTTTAATTAAATAATTAGAGAGTAACTCATAATAGGAAGTGAGATAGATAAATAAAGTACTTCTTGATAATTTTATTGTGCGCTTCAACAAGTCCATTACTTTGTAGATGGTAAGCGGTGGTTCTAAGTTCAACATCAAGTTGTGAGTTGAAATCTTGAAATTCCTAAAACATTAAAATATTCCTAAGTATGCCACCTGATACTTTCACATTTATTCAATGGCTTAATTGGGACGTTGTGGTGTATTTTCTTGTTTATTCTTCAGATATGATTAAATTAACTATATATGTATACTAAGTATCAGTGGGTGTACTTGACAAAAATGTGTTTATACCTTGCTCGAGAATTCTTTGCCTTGGTCGCTCTGGATAACTTTAGGAACTCCGAATGTAAGATATCTTTCAAGCGATTGAATACCTCCCTGGATCTTTTAGTTTTGAGAGGGCGAGCAACTACAAATTTTCTCAGGTAGCAGACAATAACCAAAATATGCTGAAATCCGAAAGAATCTGGGGTCATGTTGCAAATAGATCAATTTCACAATGATGCCAGGGTTTTTGTGGAGGTGGATTGGGTTGTAGTTCTCGTTGTGGCTGTGGTGGGAGTGCTGCATTAGATTGGCAAGTTTTTCTCTAAAAGGGAGGTAACAAATATTACCCAGATCATGATCAAATAGTACCCAGATCATGATCCAGTAGTACCCAGATCATGATCCAGTAGTACCCAGATCATTATCCAGTTGTACCTAGATCATGATCCAGTAGCACCCAGATAATAATAATAATAATAATAATAATAATAATAATAATTATTATTATTATTATAATTATAATTATAATAATAATAATAATAATAATAATAATAATAATAATAATAATAATAATAATAATAATAATAATAATAATAATAATAATAATAATAATAATAATAATAATAATAATAATAATAATAATAATTATAATTATAATTATAATAATTATAATTATAATTATAATTATAATTATAATTATAATTATAATTATAATTATAATTATAATAATAATTATAATTATAATTATAATTATAATAATAATAATAATTATAATTATTATTATAATAATAATAATAATTATAATTATAATTATAATTATAATTATAATTATAATAATAATAATAATAATAATAATATACATTTATATAGCGCATTAATATGTTCAAGTGCGCTGTACAATTCAATAAAAGTAGGTGTGTTTTATGCATGTACGTATGTATGTGTATGTATGCGTATGTATGTGTATGTATGCATGCTTGTACTTAGGTCATTTCAAAAGTACTGATCACTATTGATTTTTGAAAGCTAGTATATATCGAATGTACCAATTAATATAATCCAGATAGCATTACCCATTCTCTCCTAATATCTAAAAGAATTTTTAAGATAGCATAAGTATTTTTCTTATAATCATCATTTCAATCTTGTCAGTTTTGGCTACTTATACATTTATGGCTTCAAAATCGTCAATTATTGAGCAAGAGCAAAGGGCGTATATCAAGTTTCGTTCACTGCTAAAAGATTCGAACAGGTACATTCACAATGATCTCGCGGAAGTTTGTGGAGATCAAGCACTTGCTTATTCCACGGTTAGAAGATGGGCTCGACTATTTCGAGAGTGAAGAGACAGCATTGAAGATGAGCCTCGGACTGGTAGGCCTAAATCTGCAACCTGTGAACCCTCAATTGAGTTGGTTGGTGAATTTCTTCGAAATGACCCTTGCTGCTCTATTGGAGAGATTTCTTAGTATACGGATATCTCAACGGGAAGTATTTACCGCATTCTGAAGGAAGATCTCGGAGTAAGGAAGGTTTGCGCTCGGCGGGTGCCGTATTTGCTGTCAGAGGCCCGGATGAAACAGAGGGTAGAATGTTGTGAAAATCTTCTACGAAAAATTTGATGCAAGGCGACTCTATGGGAAAGTAACCATAGATTAAACTTGGATTTACTATTCACAACCTAAATCCAAGGAAAAATCTAAGTGTTGGCTGCATCCGGGCAAACCCCGACCTAAAAGACCGCGTCCAGATTTCCGTACCAAGAAGGTAATGTACGCAATTGCATTTGACGCCTACGGCCCAGTTGCTCAAGTTTGCGTTCCGAAGGGCCAGGATGTTACTGGAGACTTTTATTGCACTAATGTGCTCGCAGAAATCAGTATACACTACATAGAGCGTCGGCCGAGAACTGGTCCTCGTGGAATACAACTTCTACATGATAATGCCAGTAGCCATAAAACTAAACAAGTCGCCGCATACATCAAGGATATAGGGATGAAAACACTGAATCACCCTCCCTATTCCCCTGACCTAATTCCTTGTGACTTCTGGTTGTTTTCAAAGCTGAAAAGTCATCTCTCTGATAAGGAGTTCACTAGCCGAATGGAGATCGGAATCGCCGTTCATAAGTACCTGAAATCGATCCCACAGACGGAGTATAAAAAGTCATTTCGCTGCTGGGTAGACCGTCTAAAGGAGTGTATTCACGTCAAGGGAGACTATTTCGAGAATATGTAATTAAATAACACATCAGTCGTTGCTTAATATCAAATTGGTGGGGGGTGATCAGTACTTTTGAAATGACCTAAGTAAGGTATGTACGTATATGAATTGAAATTAATTTAAGTGGATGTGTCGTGCGCGATACGGAAAAGATGAGTTTTCAAGAGTTTTTTGAAGAGAAGAAGTGAGGGGGCATTCCGAATGCTCGGAGGCAGAAGATTCCACTCAACAGGCACAGCTAAAGTGAATGCACGATCACCCAGAGTTTTGGAAGATTTGATAGTAGGATGCTCAAGGAGGATGGCGTAGGATGATCGTAGAGTACGATTGGATGACTTAACCTGTATGAGCTGGATGATATAGTCCGGAGCAAGAGAATGGATGGCTTTGTAAGTTATGAGGAGGATTTTGAAGAGGATACGATGTTTAACAGGCAGCCAGTGGAGGTTAATAAGAAGAGGAGATGACGAAGAGGTACGAGAGACATTGTAGATAAGCCTGGCTGCACTGTTCTGGACTCGCTGGAGTCGAGCTAAGAGGGATGAAGGGCAACCTTACAAGAGACTGTTACAATAATCAAGACGAGATGTGATAAGAGAATTAACAAGAGTTTCACAGACTTCCCTAGAGAGATACTTTCTAATACGCCGGATGTTATAGATGTAATAGAAGCAGGAGGAGGCAACTTTGCTGACCTGAGTAGACATTGAGAGGGTATTGTCGAGTCAAGTTCCAAGATTCCGTACTTCTTTGGAAGAAGAGATTCTCGACTCACCAACAGAGATGCTATCAGTTTGAACCTTAGATAGTTGTTGACGAGACCCTATTATAAGGAACTCAGTCTTGGTGTCATTGATAAGTAACTTGTTGGTGAGGAGCCAGGAACGGATCGCGGAGATGCAAGATTGGATGGCGGAGAAAGCAGATTCTTCAGAAGAGATGGAACCGGGTTTAAAAGAAAGATAGACCTGAGTATCGTCGGCATAGCTTGTCAAAAATGTTTACTAGAAACTTAAAATTATTAGTTAATGTTTGTTTATTTTTTAGGATAATCGTAGCATTATTATCATGTTCAACACAACAATGAGAGGGGAACGTGAAACCTCATATTGACACCAAGGGGTACCACTGATTGAAAAGGTTCAGGACCACTGATCTAGAGGACCAAGATCATTATCCAGTAGTATATGCTTCATGATCTGTATAATATTTCAACACTTACTTTTAATTAACAGATGAATCAACATAATTAATTTAATATTAAGATATACATTTTTATGAGAATTGAAGGGAATTCCCGTCTGGAAATGACACGAAATGTTTCTAACGATTTTTACACTTTGGCATTCATCATTTTAAATGATTGTTCTAGACAATAATCTCCGTGGTGAAATGGTATTCCTTTATATTCAGTAGTACATACCAGATACCTTTATGGTTGTCTGTGATGTGTAGCAATGTTACTTATATAAAGGAAGCCAGACAGCATACATACCATTTCTCCAGTGATTTATTTCGTCGTCAAGCTGTTTGAGTCACATAATTGTATAAATAGTGTGTAAATTTTAACAAATCATTATGAATTAATATAACATCATACGATATCCACGATGTCTGTTGACAAGGAATCACATAAAAAGATTTATCTGACAACTCACAACTGTATCAACTAAAAGAAGGCGCACAGAAGGGATAACTCTCTCTCAACTTCAAATCGAAGACTATCAACCAATATATAATCGCATCGACTCGCAATCGATCCCTAAGTTTATTCATTAAAGAATATTTCCTTAGATGTTACACCATTGTAGGATATGGAATCTAAGTTAATAAATCAATCAATAGGTGAGCTTAAGTAAAGTTCTTATGAGCCTGAAGATACCACTGATTCTAGAATGGAACTACACATTCTGAACGTTGCTCCTGTAGACCGATATCTACATTCTAATCTGCAACATAACAAACTATGGAAGCTTTCAGGTATAGAAATCATAGTCATGTCGATAATGAAGACAACGGTAGGATATATTGCCTTGGTAAATTCATCAACGATTCAGTACACATTAATATCTTTACAATTAAAACTCGATTAATTTATATATATACAAGCGCTCTTCGCTTGCTTGCTCTGCGCGGCTGGCAGACACATAGTGTCCGCCGGAGGCTCCCTTGCTAAGATCGATATCACTCGAAAAATTATCCAATTTTTAAATTTTTGATGCGTAATGATGAAGTCATAACACTGATGAGTCATCATTTTTGGATGAGAGTTGTATCATATATGAGATACATGGGTGGGCTGAAAAGTTTTGAGAACTAATACTATTCTTGTAAGCTAGTCAACTTTTAACAGCATTAAATTAATGATTCATATGTGTTTAGTGATTCTAAACAATCGCAAGTATCTAAAGTTCTCCCAACAAGTGAAATTTTACTTTTCTTTGTCAGGTAGTCAACTAAAAAGGATTTTTGAAAATTGAGCATCGTGTTGTGATCCTGTACACACATCTTGTGTCTCACAGGCCGGAATTAAACATTACGGTTTCGAAGAACTCAAACATCCCCCACGCAGTCCAGATTTGGCTCCAAGTGACTGTACTTATTTGAAATTGAAATGTTACTTAAAGGAAACCCGAATTGAGGACGATGAGTCCTTGAGAACGGAGGTTGACACATGATTAAAGTCCAGTCAGAAAAGTTTTACTATTCTGGAAACCAGGCGTTAAAGTCTATATGTACTCACTAAACACATATGGATCATTAATTTAATGCAGTTAAAAGTTGCCTAGCTTACAAAAATAGTATTAGTTCTCAAAACTTTTCAGCCCACCCTTGTACTATGTTACTAGTAATATACATATTCTATTAAAATTTCAGCCTTCTATCACCTTTTAAATGGCTAAGTTAGAGCAGAAATGCTGAAATTTCTAATTCAAAAAAAGGTGACATTGACGTCATAATTCCATGATGAGTTGAAATTTTGGTCGGAAATCAGAACTTAGTGGAGCCATAACCAAAAGACTCTCACATGCCAAAAATCAGCTTTCTGTGCTTTGCGGTTTCTTCAATCAATTCGTTAGAGATATACTATGTCTGTAAAAAATTGATTAAAGAAACTGCTAGGCGTAGAAAGCTGATTAATGGCATGTGAGAGTCTTTTGGCTATGCCCCCACTAAGTTCTGACCTCAACCAAAAATGTTGAATCATCATGGAATTATGACGCCATTGTCACCTTTTTTCAATTAGAAATTTCAGTTTTTTGATCTTAACCATTTTAGGTGTTAGAAAGCTGAAGATTTAAATAGAATGTATATATTAATATATCTCACACATGATGCAACTATCATCAAAAATGACGACTCATCACTTTGTTATGACGTCATCATTACGCTTCAAAAATTTAAAAATTGACATATTTGGAGATTTTTCGTGCGATATCGATTAAAACCGTAGACAGACGTATTAGAGATTTTATCTTCCTTTAATTAATTAATCAAAATGACCCGCCTCTGCATGGTAATGACGCACAACTACAGGGTGGCTTGTAAGTTCTGTCCCAAGCTTTATTAGGTATAAAATTTCTCAAACAATCTTAGTTATTATGGTCTTTAGAGATTGTAATTCGAATATTATCATTGATTTTATAAGATTTTCGATTCTATGACTTAGAGATATGTTTTGTATGGTGAGTTTTTTGGAAAAAAAATGTGTCCTGGCACGTAGCGAAAATCGAGAATCCAGGCCACTGCTTCTGTAAAAAATGTCTCTAAAATCGATGTTCCATGACGATTTAGCACCAGATACCTTTCATTCACCATTGAAATATTTCACAAATCCATTGCATTCATTATCAGAAACGAGATAAAGTTATTATTTCACGACTTCAAATTAGTTACATTTTGCAAAATCACCCAAATTTTTTTCACATCACCAAAAAATCTGATCCAAAATGTTCTCAATATAGTATACTGATCTAAACATTCTATATTTCTACAAATTTATAGTGTTCGAGGAAAATGTGTGAGCTAATTTTTCCTAGGATTTGAAGACTCTGGGAAGATAACTTGAAAAGCAGTGGGCCCTGATTCACGATTTTTGCTGCGTGCTAGGACACATTTTTTTTCTCAAAACTCACCATACAAAACATATTTCTAAGTCAAAGAATCGAAAAATCTTTTTAAATCATTGAAAATAAATATTCGAATTGCAATATCTAAAGACCATAATAACTAAGATTGTTTGAGTTTAAGAAATTTTTTACCTAACAAAGCTTGGGACAGAACTTACAAGCCACCCTGTATATATTGATGACGAATTATTTCAAGAGTTTGGTGCAAAATATTGTGACGGATTGGATTACTACTTTCTAACTTATAATTCAGTTATACTATTAATTGAAGATTCTATAATACATTCATTCAATTGCAAACTAAATGTTTTAATTATAGTTTATTTGAATATTAAACATCATTTTCAACTAAACATATTGTATAGGAAGGTATTTGTTATTGCAGGACTTGTTTGAAACCATGCAATCGAAAATCATCTTTACTGAAGGTTTACCGAATTCCATTCCTAAAGGTTTTGACTACCATGAACAGAAATATGGAACAATTTCAAGTACTCCCATTCCATTATCTTTAGATGAATCTATTTCTACAGTATATGATAACCAACTGAAACACGGAATTGAATTGGCAGTTGAGATTGTACCTCATAAATTGTTTCGTGCTAATGGATATTCCTTGATATTCCCAAACCAGCACGGCAACTAAAGGAATTATTATCTACACTGAGAATGATGTAATTACCTTACCAGATCATCAGGGTGAGACTACTAGCGTACATGCAATTTAACAAATGTAATGATACTACAATCAAATAAACTTGAATTCCTAACCTATTCGTTTAGCATGCAACCTGCACAGATCCTTGCAGTTGTACGGGAAGTTATGATGGCTCCTCAGACTTACTTCTAAACTTAAATAATCATTACTTTATTCACTATTCACTGTTATATGAATATAGTGAATTAATGGCGAAGTCTAGGAACACACTTCAAGGTCTTATCAGGTATATTTTTGTCTGTTAGACTAGTGTAATATTTTTAAATTACTTTACTATTCAAAAGATCATTATGTATTTTTTTAGAGCAAAGAAATGGAAATTCCTACGCTTAGGCAGACACGGAAAGATACATTATCACATTTTTTATCATGCATGGGACGCTTATCTTTGCTTAATTAATATTGATTAACCGAAAGGATTCACATGCCCCATTTGTAAGGATTGTCCAGATGTAGTTATTTTCGATGGAGTAACTCTTGGCACTATCAAGGAAGTTCCACTTTTCTCGATGCAGCTTTACAAAAATCAACTGATACCACATGTTCCTCAAGTACTCCGTACATTTATTCCATCCAAAACGAAACTGCAGGAAATTTTAGGATATTTAGAAAATGGGCCCCCAATACGTGTATTTTCTGATTTTGTGCAGTCTCTTGAAATTCCTCATTTGGCTAATTATGTATATCGAAACAGGCAGTATTGTAGATGATGCCAATGTTGTCGTTGGGGACAGCCATATCAAAGATGTTATCTACTATTTCACTAGAAACTATCCAATTTCAGGAATACTCCAATTTTCCAAGCTAGAACAAGAACTTAAAGGAAAATGTATTCTAGAAAGTGATAATGTTGGAATTTTCCGTAAAATGTACACTCTTAGCAGATTATGTCTATCTTTGGAATGTACGAAGAAAACAGACTCTGTAGGCAATGTACTTCTGGCATTACATCCAAACGTTTGCTCTTTAGTACTTGGATAATGGAGCATCGAGAAATATTATTTGCAACACCAACAAGAAAATTTGCACCTTTCAAGCTAAATAGTTCAGTAGATTTCTCAGTATTTTTCAGCATTTGAAACCCAGCACAAGTAAGTTATATTTGACTTCTACGAACATGGAATAAGAACAATCCAAATTAATCGTTTTATTTTCATAACAATATTACAAACATCCTTTAGATTACCATACTATGAAGAAGATAAAAGCCCGGTGATAAGAGGAAACTGCACAAAGAGGTTTCCCAAAACCCTACATTGTCACCGGGAATGATCATGATGAATTGCCAAACATCTATTTGTTATGGATTTCATATTTTAAGGACAAAAGAACTGATCCATTCTTCATCTCCTACTCACTAACTTCCGCATCCAACCTCGGGTAATAATATATGACAATGCATGCAACCTCCATAGAATATGTATCATTAGGTAAGTAGTACAGCCATTTTAATTAAGGATACCGCCCTCGAAAAATCTTGCCTGGCGTAAAAAAAAACTGAAAAATATTTTATTGCTAATTTGATTGTATTACTGATCGGTCTACCATCTGATAGCACTATTTGGACGGCATTTTTTTGTATTTTTTGCGAAATAACCCCCTAAAGTTTAGCGCTAATAAAAATTGAAAAATTATTAGAGGATTTTGACTCATTTACCAATTAGTTTTTAACTTATTTGATATTTTTTAAATGATATGAACCTTAACATTGTATTAGCACCTTTGGAGATTATAAAACACAAAGATTTAAAAGAATGGGCAAATAAAATCCAAACAAAATAGCTCTATAAGGGAGTTCATTTATATAATCCTCGGGAAATCGCAAGTTTGATCTCAGATATTTAGCGATCACTGGGTCAGAAATAAAATTCTGATCGTTTCAAAAAAAAATTTGTTCGGATCCGACCATTTGTTCTTGAGATATCGCATATTATAGGTAAAGTTCGGCCATAATATCCCTCTAAGGTCCCGAAAGAGGCTGATGTCATATCTTAAAAACTATTGTAGATATATCATATATTATATCCTTAAATAAAAGGATATATGCGAAAATATATAGGTTCCTCGAACATTCCTTCGTCAAAAAATAAATAATTCTCGACTTATCATTGATTTAATTGTAATACAAATTCTATGGAGAACTTTGAATCTATTAGAAAATGGCGAATCTAATCATTAAATATGTGTCCAAATTTAGCTATTATGCTAAATAGTGAATACAATTGCCGTTAATAATATGTACAGAAAAATTGGAGAACTTTTGATAATTATTTTGAAAGTTCTGGCCTTGGACCTCGCAGATTCGGTCAAAAACCCCCATTTAGGGTCCAAAAAGAGATATCTCTCTATCTTTGTAAATACAAGTCCAAATTCTTAGTTCTCACTTCCTAATATACTTTTTACGAGTGTACATATATGATTCTTTGATAATAATTGCACTACACCCCATGGAATGTTAAGTTTTAGATTTTTGTCTTATGATGACGTAGCATTTTTCGAAAATCCTAACTTCGAAACTAAAAGTCGTAGACTTTCGCTCTAACTTCCTAATATATTTTTTGGAAGCTCTTTATTCATTCTAAACTGATAGATTATACTTCGCAGTGCCAGGAATATGAAATATTATCTACAATTATCTCAAAATATTCGGAGTTAGGGGCCTCAAGGGAATTTGTGGATTTTCAGGGTACTTTTGCTATTTTTAGTAAATATTTGGCTTTAATATACCTAAATCAGCAGTATGGATGCGAATAAATGTCTGTGGATGCTTATGTGCATTATTAATAACTCATTTTAAATTCTTCTTAACACCTAAACTTAAAATCTCTATATCTCGGGACTTTAAAATTTCAAAATTGACCGTCTTTACAGAATTATTTCTCAAATTTCGTTTGAGATAGAAGTTTGAAAATTTCAAGAGTTGTTTCATATCATTAGGCGATGAACGTAGGACCACCATTTTTTGGATATATTCTAACTCGGTGATTTTATTCATGATTTCCCCAAAAAAACAGACATTTTTCGCCCTTTTTTGGCCCTTTTTTTTCGGACACCGATAAAATTTACAATATTTGTCATTTTAACTTTCTTCTGGTCCTATGAAGTTGCAAATATGGTAGACTATCTATGATTCGATTTTGGAAGCGTTTGATTCCTTGGTATGTCCTAAACAATTCATTGAGTGCCTAAATTTCTACCATTAAGATGTGCTAGCGGAAAATTAAAAAAACAGACTTTGAGACACTGTATCTCAAAATCTAGAAATGAGAATCAAAAACGGTTTGGAATGTGCCAGTATTTCTTGATGGAGATACCTCCCCACGCTTAACATCTCTTATAGCTCTACTTTCATCGTATGCTGTAATGCAAATCATATGTTTTTTCGAGGGCGGTATCCTTAATAAGAGAAAGATGCGGAACCACGTAAGCCAAATTTATGTTTTAGAGATTCCAGGGCATTTCAACACACTAGTTTCCTTGTTGATCGAATCCACTCTCAAAATAATCAATGCACTTCCTTATATTCGATGAGATACATCACATATGACAAACTAAATCGGATATATTCAAGTGTGTGAACAGAAATTTTTCTATTGTTAGGAGAATTTAACACAAATAGCCTACATGCACTTCCTTCAATAATTAATCAAGACTTCAAGAAGATATTAAGTTACACTGACACATAAATAATATTCAATTTCTCTATCAATTATATGTCTAATTGGCATGAAGCTTTCCCAAGTCGTACAACATAATTGAAACGTGTTTTAAGAATGCGATAATAGTGATATATATTGAGAATGCACGTATATAAATATCAAATGATGATTCATTTGCACCTGTAACATGTAAAACTAGATTCTGTATCATTTTCTTGTGCTACACATGACCTATGGTACACGGTCTGACATTTCAAGCACTTTAAAGCATGCTCGAATACAACTTTGGGGAGTCTGCAAACACATACTAATGGAATAGAGATATGAGTAGTTCTCCTCTTCAGAGCAGTCTTTACTTAAGTGCTTGGGAATTGATAAGGTGCATCGCTACAAAGCACTCTTTCAAATGCACACTCATTCTATTTTGGCGCCACTTCACTTGGGTTGATTTCCACCGATAGCTAGGATTATACATACTGCTGCTGCGAACAAACCGCATTCCGAACCACCTTGTTGTTAGATTGCTTCTAAGTTTAAGATCACTGATTTACATAATAACGGAAAATAATCAAAATGCTTCAGGTAAATCGCACAAAGTTTTGATTAAATAAATCGTCTTTCTTGGCTTAGAATCGTGTCTTGTAATCCTCTCAAGTGAAGGAACTGGTTTAACATCAAGAACTAAAACGTTATCAGTTGTTACGAAGAACTGAATTTAGTAACGAATCGTAATGATATAACATCTACACTAAATGCATTCATTGTTATTGTATAAAGGGATTATGGGATCTGAAGTGCGATCGAGTTGCTGAGGGGTATTTTCTGTAGTTGTGATAATGTCTAAATGTATCGTTTGTTACTAATTATTTAATCAAACTATTGAATAACACTAACTCTTTTAGACTTGAACTGGTGCAAATGAATGAATATTTCAGAATTTAGAAATTTGTGAATATTACCCAGTGCCAATCAGATTGAGAGCGAAAAAAATTCTTAATGGAATGTATACCTATTCAAGTGCCTCATTCAACCTAGATCATTCTAAACCAAAGGCTACTAATCACTAAAGGCCTTTTTGGACCAAGAACTGCACCAATATCCCTTGAAAACGCATAATTTGATACTCAAATCTTCAAACTAATCGCCTTAAATACAAAATAAGGTACGTATAATAATATTTTTATTATAATTTTACCTTGTGAATGACTATCATAACTGGTGTATCAAGTATCTGAGGAAGGGGAATACTTCGGAGATGGTAGTGGATCTATATGAGACAGGGCTTAAAACTGAAGGGAGAGTATCATCATCAGCGAACTCTAGACCGATCCGCTCTGGTATGGACACATCAGAAGGGACAGGTTCTTCACACTCTGATGTGACAATTTCATCTAGGGTTGTTTCTATTTTTCTCTCTGGAGCTGGGATGCTCCTTAGTGACCTATCTCGACAGTCAACCGGATTTATTATTCCATTCTCGCTATAATTAGATGCCTCAAGCACTGCTGTTAAGGACTTGCGACTACTCGCCCGAACGTTATTGAAAGGGTGTTTCTTTGGCCACCATTCGGGATTCAGATTGCTGTCGCTCCAGAAATCCATCGTCCTAGAAAAAATTCTAAATCACGGAGAACACAAAATAGTTATGTGTGTTGGTATTTCCTGAAATTCGTGAAAAAATCACCCTGTACTTGTAAATTGTAAAATTGCTAGTAAATCAAGTTACCATTGATCTAAATCCAGGTTTAGGTTGTGTTGACTTGTGGAAAGAAGATATCAGAGATTGCCATATTTCATTTTGATGTTTCTCGGCAAAATTCTTGAATGGTTGGGCTCCTATTATAGTCAATTTGCCTGTGCATGTGAAAGTAGCATCGATGGACTCTCATGTGGTCTTTGTGAATGTGTCAAGAGCATTTTGAAGATACTGACGAGCATTTTCGTAAGTAACTCTTGGCATTAATTATCCAAAACAATCAAAGAGAAGGGGTACTGTGATCTGAAATAAAACTACATAAATTATGAAGAGAATAATCCCTAATTTATTGGACAATTAATTTAAATCTTGGGGTTACAGCAACCAACATTTTTCAACTTGGGAGGCATATTATCAGATCAACAAGTCAGATCATGATCTAGGTACTATTTGTTATATGCTAAAAGGACAAAAAAGTCAATACATTCATTAGTGTTATTCTAATTCATTGAATTGCAATTTCTTACATATTGTCGAACATCTTCGTGAATGCCAATCTAGTCGTATTTGTTACGAATGCCATTAATAGTGGCATTGATACCAGCATGAGTATCATAGTAGAAGCTGATGATATCACTGATTTCGGATTCAAGTGGAATCACAAGGTATTTCACGACTCATTCTTCTTCACACTCTAAAATATGGACAGTAAAATGAATGGATACATACGATTTGCACGGTTAGTAAAATATTCCACCAGCACATAGTAAAATTGAAAAACATTGAAGCGAAAATATTGGTTTCCAAGTTCAATAATAGCAAAGGTTTGGTAAAAGCTAGTTTGAAGAATCCTTGATCTTCAGAGGAATGACATTAGTCAAGAAAAAAACATCGTTATCTGCATCTATAATTCTTGAGTTTTGTTAGAACAAAAATAGGAAGGCCTTATTAAAAAAATATTAAAATCTTCATTGGAATGTCTATGCATTCCTCAGTTGCTATGGAAAAAAAAATTGATTGTTTAAGCCATATCTCAAAATGTATAGATCGTAGACACTAAGAGATAATACCATTCAATCCAAATATATCACTTCCTATATGATAATAATACTGTTCCCTTGTCTATTTTCTATATTTTCTGAGTTATCTAGGATTTTATCACCATCTATGGAGAAGTACGTAATGAGATTTGACAAAATCCTAGATGACTCAGAAAATAAGAAAATAGATACGGGAACAGTATTACTATCATATAGGAAGTGATAGTTTGCGGATTAGATGCTATAATTTCTTAGTGTCTAAAAATCTATACATTTAGAGATATGGCTTAAACATTCAATATTTTACTCCATAGCAACTGAGGAATGCATAGACATTCCAATTATGATATTCAGATTTTTTGAATTAAGGCCTTCCTATTGTTGTTCTATGAAATATCAAGCATTAAAAATGCAGGCAACGATGTTTTAAATGAACTAGAACAACAGCATTTTTCGCTCTAAAAAGAACCTATTGCACAATCAAATAATGACATATCGAATTTTTGACAGCTGAATTGGATACTCTGATATAATATTTGTATATGGTAATAATATATTTCAAAGATCTATCGTATACAGTTTTTGATTTATCAGTCTAATTATATTTTGACTGTGTTAAAACTTGCCTCTTCGTTTTATGGCCTTCTCGGTGACTTATATAGCCGTATATTAGGTAGGCCATGATGCACTCAAAAAGCTTGCAAATACATTTTCTAGATGCTTTAAGAAACTGCACATAATTAATGTTCAGAAAAATATAATTCAGAGCACTGAAATTTAGACTCAATTTCCTGGACTAAGCTTTAAAATTAAAAGACGTTATCCATAGCATACTAAAGATAAAGCATGTCAACATACTCTTGCCATGGATGAAAAAGAGAGAAATAAGAGAGAAATACATATTACTTTCAAAAATACCAATTACGGTTCTACTTCAAATTTTAATTAAAACCATAATTATTGTTACTGAGAGTGATATAAGCATTTCGCATTTTTTTCCTTTCATGGTGAGAGCCTGTTGGCGAAATTATCTCTAGTAGACTATTCATTATCTTATGAAATCCTGAGATAACACTGTCCAACAAATTTGAAAAAAAAATGTTTCTTGAATGCCATGTAGTACATTATATGCTTTCGACTACGTATGCTGATTCCGAATATATAATATTTTTCTCTATCTGGCAAGAATTTTGAAAAATCAGCTATATCATGTTTTGCTAATTTAGAATAATATCTATAGATACCCTTACTATTAAAACTCGATTAATATTTATATATATATATATATATACAAGCGCGCTTCGCTTGCTTGCGCTGCGCGGCTGGCGGACACTTTGTGTCCGCCGGAGGGTCCGTTCGGTCGCCTGTGGTCATAATTGATTAATTATATGGGAGATAACATCTCTAAATACGCCTCTCCTACTATTATAATCGATATCGCACGAAAAAGCACCGAATTTGTCAATTTTAAAAATTTTTGATGAGTAATGATGACGTCATCACAGAGTGATGAGTCTTCATTTCTTTATAATAGTCGCATCATATGTGAGGTATGTTAGTATACAGGTTCTATTAAAATTTCAGCCTTCTATCTTCTATAATGGCGGAGTTATGCTCGAATAACTCTGTAGCTTAACTTTTAAAAATGTGACATGACGTAATAATTCCATGATGAGTCGACATTTTGCTCTGAGCTCAGAACTTCCTGGAGCCATAGCCAAAAGACTCCCACATGCTAAAAATTAGCTTTCTATGACCGGCAGTTTCTTCAATCAATTCGTTACATACATATATATATATATATATATATATATATATATATATATATATATATATATATATATATATATATATATATACAAGCGCGCTCGCTTGCTTGCGCTGCGCGGCTGGCGGACACTTAGTGTCCGCCGGAGGCTCCCTTCGGTCGCCTGTAGGTGACATTGGTTAATTATAAGGGAGATATCATCTCTAAATATGTCCATCTTAGTTATAAAATCGATATCACTCGAAAAAACACCAAATTTGTCAATTTTTAAAATTTTGATGAGTAATGATGACGTCATAGCAAAGTGATGAGTCATCATTTTTTGATGATAGTTGCATCATATGTGAGATGTGTTAGTATACATATTCTATTAAAATTTCAGCCTTCTATCTCCTATAATGGCTGAGTTATGCCCGAATAACTGTGTTGCTTAACTTTTAAAAATGTGACAATGACGTCATAATTCCATGATGAGTAGACATTTTGGTCTGAGTTCAGAACTTACTGGAGCCATAGCCAAGAGACTCCCTCATCCCAAAAATCAGCTTTCTATGACCGGCAGTTTCTTCAATCAATTCGTTACATATATATATATATATATATATATATATATATATATATATATATATATATATATATATATACATATATATATACAAGCGCGCTTCGCTTGCTTTCGCAGCGCGGCTTGCGGACACTTAGTGTCCGCAGAGTCGCCCTGTGGGCGCCTGGATTTACTCATTCTAAACTATTTTTGGATTTTTTCCTTTATATATATATATTGTAAACAAAGGTCAACGAATAATTTTTCATATGGATCCGAAAATATGATATTCGAAATCTACACCCCTGAAAACCCCATGTCAACCGTTGAAAGCTAGTTTCTAACCTATTTTTGTAATTTGTTTACTTTATGTATCTATTGTAAACAAAGTAAACAAATAATTTATCATATCGATCTGAAAATATGATATTCGAAATCTACACCCCTAAAAACCCCTTGTCAACCGTTGGAAGCTAGTTTCTAGCATAATTTTCAAAATTCGTCAAATCGTGTGAAAATATGTATATAAAGGTGTGAAAATATACAAATAACATTTTTAACTGCCATACACTATAATATATAATTGAGACATTCATATAAGTTATTGTTTGAAGTATTGATTACAATTACAGCCTACAATATTGTCGTATAATGATTTCTATTGTGAGAGTGAAGCCGTACATAGTATTGTATAGAAAAGTTGTGAAAAATTGTTTTTCATTTTTTTTGCAGAGGTGTGAAAATTTCGCTTAGATCTTAGAACTTAATCGTAGATTCATCATTTGAAACCTACATGCCAATTTTCGTATCTCTACGACTTGCCAATTCTTCAATTAATTCGGACAAACAAACAAACAAACAAACAAACAAAAAAATCCTAGCATTTTAATATATAAGATATATATACAATAATCGAGTTTTAATAGTAAGGATGTGTATATATATATATGGGTCATTCCATTCCAATTCGACCAACTGTTCCATGTCGAGCATCTCAGAAATTCTTGTAATTTGCCTGTAAGTTTTGCATACTAGTGCATGATCATTTGTACAATATCAGCTTTCAATACCTTTAGGTTTTATAATTATAGCCATTTCAAAATTTGACGATTTTCATAGTTCGGACACTCTTGTTTTAGAGGCCCTTTAATCAAATTTGACATATATCTTTCAATTCTTAACTTAGAAGTCCAGTTTTTTTACTGGTTGTTAATCATATAGTTACCTAATATTTTTAGCTAAATTGGGTATTTTTATTGCCTAGTTTAGATTTAATTATTATCTAAACATATATTTTCATCAATTTATCAAAAAAATTTCAAAATAATAATTCTTCATGTCTCCAATGGTTCAGAATTTGCCCATTTACTTTTTAATTTTGCTCTATATATGTACAATCTTCCTGCTAAATTTCATGGCTTACATCAGTTTTTTTACTGTTAAATTCCAACCTATTTTAAATAATTCCAAATTTTAATTGTTATCAAATTTTTCAAATTTTCCTGATGCCTACGAATGAAGAACTCTGAAATAATTGATATTTGTTTCTATTTCTTCCTACAATTATATAGATATATATTTTCTCCAGTTGTGCGAATTGTAGTTGAAATTTGTGTGTGTTTTTATCACTTGTACTATATATTAGAAGTATTTGTGCAAGTACTAATAATCTTCTTTTTTCTAAATATTGTAAAACGATTATCTTCTTAATTTCTTTAGTTATCAATATGCCTAGCTTTCTATTGACAAAATAATTAATATATTGTTCTGTTTATACACATAGCATGGCAACGTTTCATTACCATCCAAAACTTGTCAAATGTGGTTTCTAATTCGGAATCAAATTTCACCTGCACAACTTTGCATATAATTAAGTATTATAATATTAATCCATCTAAGGGTTCAGTTTATTTCGCATAGCATGGCAAGTTTATGTTGTTATGTAAAACTTGCCAAATACGGTTTCTATTTCGGGATAGAATTCCGGCTGCACTACTTTGCAGATAATGAATTAATTTTTATAGCAATCCAATTAATTTCTTTGCTAAGTGAAATTTTTTAAATTCGCAAAGAAAATTTATCGAAGCATTGATAGCACAACTTTTGACCTGGCTTTATAGTAAACTCATTTGTTGTTGGGATGATATTGTTTAGAGCGTCTGCTAATGAAGTATTCAGAGTTTTAAGCTATTTGTACTATTTTTTGTTGTGCAACTGCCATGGGTCACAGCAAGCTAACTGCCAAATGGACTACTTTGAGATATAAACTTGTTCATGATGAAGACAGATTGCATCGATTTCTAGTGTAAAGATGTGACCAGCTCTGATCTCCAAAAGATGTATTACATCATTATCGAGATCAGATATTTTCTTAAGGCCTTGTTTTCTAACATATTTCGTTTTGTGGAAATTTTCGTTTAAAAGTATACCAACAGAACACCCTGGAATATCCATATTGCTTTAGACAAGAACAAATTATATAAATCTGAATTATCAATAATCACAGTTTTCGCATTATCATACGACGACACCAAAGTATTTATGTTATTACAATACTTATGACAATCCTTCATTATATACAAAGTAGTGCAGCTGGAACTTGATCCCGAAATAGAAACCGTATTTGGCAAGTTTTACATAACAACATAAACTTGCCATGCTATGCGAAATAAACTGAACCCTTAGATGGATTAATATTACAATACTCAAATTATATGCAAAGTTGTGCAGGTGAAATTTTATCCCGAATTAGAAACCACATTTGACAAGTTTTGGATGGTAACGAAACGTTGCAATGCTATGTGTATAAACAGAACAATATATTAATTATTTTGTCAATAGAAAGCTAGGAATATTGATAACTAAAGAAATTAAGAAGATAATCGTTTTACAATATTTGGAAAAAAGAAGATTATTAGTACTTGTACAAATACTTCTAATATATACTAAGTAGTACAAGTGATAAAAACACACAAATTTCAACTACAATTCGCACAACTGGAGAAAATATATATCTATATAATTGTAGGACTAAGAAATAGAAACAATTATCAATTATTTCAGAGTTCTTCATTCGTAGGCATCAGGAAAATTTGAAAAATTTGATAACAATTAAAATTTGCAATTATTTAAAATAAGTTGAAATTTAACAGTAAAAAAACTGATGTAAGCCATGAAATTTAGCAGGAAGATTGTACATATATAGAGCAAAATTGAAAAGTAAATGGGCAAATTCTGAACCATTGGAGACATGAAGAATTATTATTTTGAAATTTTTTTGATAAATTGATGAAAATATATGTTTAGATAATAATTAAATCTAAACTAGGCAATAAAAATACCCAATTTACCTAAAGATATTAGGTAATTATATGATTAACAACCAGTAAAAAAACTGGACATCTAAGTTAAGAATTGAAAGATATATGTCAAATTTGATTAAGGGCCCTCTAAAACAAGAGTGTCCGAACTATGAAAATCGTCAAATTTTGAAATGGCTATAATTATAAAACCAAAAGGTATTGAAAGCTGATATTGCACAAATGATCATGCACTAGTATGCAAAACTTACAGGTAAATTACAAGAATTCTGAGATGCTCGACATGGAACAGTTGGTCGAATTGGTCGATTTCACATGGAATGACCCATATATATATATATACACTGCCCTACCAAAAGTATTCGTACACCCTAATAATTCCCATACAAATTGTATAAATCGTATCTATTTTGGGAGTCAATATTAATAAATCAGTAATAGTTCGACTAAATTTGCCTCAAAATTCAAATTCTACACACTCGATTTACTCATTTTATAGTCTTTCAACTCAATTACTCTATTTTAAAGCTAAAATATTTCAACCCGTGACACCTAGTGCCACTAACGCCATCATATATAGTGGCATCAATTTATGGTATGTGGCACAATGAAGTAAATGTTCAAATATTTATGTTGGAAATAGAGTAATTGAGTTGAAAGACTATACAATGAGTAAATCGAGTGTGTAGAATATGAATTTTAAGCCAAATTTAGTCAAACTGTTACTGATTTATTAATATTGACTCCCAAAATAGATACGATTTATACAATTTGTATGGGCATTATTGGGGTGTACGAATACTTTTGGTAGGGCAGTGTATATATATCTGTAACGAAATGATTGAAGAAACTGCCAGGCGTAGAAGGCTGATTTTTGGCATGTGGGAGTCTTTTGGCTATGGCTCCATTAAGTTCTGAGCTCAGAGTAAAATGTCGACTCATCATGGAATTATGACGTCATTGTCACATTTTTAAAAGTTAAGCAACACAGTTATTCGAGTATAACACAGCCATTATAGGAGATAGAAGGCTGAACCTTTTATAGAATATGTATACTAACATACCTAACATATGATGCAACTATCATCAAAAAATGATTACTCATCACTTTGTTATGACGTCATCATTTCGCATTTAAAATTTTAAAATTGACAAATTTGGTAATTTTTCGAGTAATATCGATTGTAACAGTAGGACAGACATATTTAGAGATGCTATCTCCCTTATAATTAACCAATATGACGCCAGGCGACCGAAGGGAGCCTCCGGCAGACACAAAGTGTCCGCCAGCCGCGCAGCGCAAGCAAGCGAAGCGCGCTTGTATATATATATATACACAAACATTAATCGAGTTTTAATAGTAAGGATGTATAGTATATATAGATTAATCGAGTTTTAATATTAAGGATATTAATATATATCTGTAACGAATTGATTGAAGAAACTGATAGGCGCTGAAAGCTGATTTTTGGCATGTGGGAGTATTTTGGCTATGGCTCCACTATGTTCTGAGCTCAGACGAAAATGTCGACACATCATGGAATTATGACGTCATTGTAACCTTTTTTATAATTAATAATTTCAGTTTTTCGACCATAACTCAGCCATTTTAAGTGATGGAAGGCTGAAATTTTAAAAGAATGTGTATATTAATAATAGAATGTGTATATTAATACAACTATCATCAAAAAATGTTGACTCATCACTCTGTTATAACATCATCATTACGCATCAAAATTTTGAAAATTGACAAATTTGGTGATTTTTCGAGCGATATCGATTATGACAGTAAGACAGACGTATTTAGAGATGTTATCTCCCATATAACTAAATAATGGTGACCACAGGCGCCCGAATTGCGCCTCTGGCGGATACAAAGTGTCAGCCAACCGCGGATCGTAAGCAAGCGAAGCGCGCTTGTTTATATTAAATCAAATTGTACTGTATAATTATGGATAGATTTAGTTGCATTTTTGTACATGCTCCAAGTGAGGAAAATCAGTCCTAAATCAAAAGTGCATTCTGTTTGCTTTTCTTTTATGACTTGATGGATGTCTCTTTTGAGGGACCAACAGTAGTCAGCCATCATGTTTGGTTTACACTTGTATTTATATCTATTTTCCATAGTTGCGATTTCTTGATGAAATCTTTCTCCGTGCTCGTCACTCACGTCACCAAGTTTTCTAGGAAGAAGTACAAGTGTGAATGGAGAAAGTGTAGCTTTAGAGACATATTGCATCCCAAAGCATTGTAAGAGTCTCAATTAATTGTTCATAGTCCGGTGATCTGTAATTTCCCAGAATGTTTTGATTACCGATTTAAATGCATTCCAGGCAGCTTTCTCCAAAGTATTTAATGTTTCTTCAAAAAACTGATCCTTAATAAGTTTTCTCATCTGAGGTCCTATGAATATTCCTTTTATCTTCGCATCACTAATTTTTTGGAATTTCGATTTGATGTACTGGAAACCTTCGCCTTCTTTGTTGAATTTTACCATTGCTTTAACAAAATTCTTGATAAGACCCAGTTTAATTCATAGAGGAGGCAAATAATCTTCTCTTGATCTACTAAAGGGAGACAATGATCCGATGCCCAAATATCAACGCCTATGCTTGGGTAGACATCTGAAAAACTGAGAGGAAACCACAGGGTCGCCTGGGGATTTCATGGTTGAAGTAGAACAAGAGTCCTCCTTTCAACGAACTATGGTAAATGATCATATGGAGTAAATTTTTTATCTAAATATGTCCATGCATGACCTACTACATATATGGTCCACATTAATTAATTAAGTCTTGGCCGGTATATTTCGTTTGGTTATTTTGCATTCATTTTTAAACCATTATAGTTTCATTTTATCTACATTATTTACTGAATGCATTGTTACTATTCGTAATTTTTCCTACTGTAACTACTTGATTCTACTTTCTATTTCAGTTTTATCGGTTATTTTCCATCGTCTGGAGTATCTTCCCAAAATGAATGTGCCAGATCATGGGATTTCAGTTCGCTCTCAGGTAATTGGAATGACTGAAGGGGGTTTGCCGCAAAAGGAAGTTGCCTTGAGGTTGGAAGTTGGAGAACGATTGGTTCTAAGATGGTTATACACCCATAGAACTGACACTTCAATGTAAACCAAGCCCCGGTCTGGGAGTCCGAAAAAGTTAATCCGCGTCCCTAAACTTCTATTAACAAAGCAATGGGAAAACAATGACAATCTACAAGAATGAACTCTAGCAGACTCAAGAATGAGAGTTAATCTATATTAAAATCCACTATACATCAGCATTTAAATGAAAATCTTTGTGTCCACCCTCATAAACACCGCAAATCTCCCTAATTACACATCGAATCAGATAAACCGTCTTCTATTCGCCCATGAACATAGCAATTGGACATTTGAGGAGTGGTAGAAGGTTCTCAGGGCGGATGAATCCCCTTTCGAATTATTCGCATCGCCTACCGCCAAAATGATCGAATATGGGCAAGAAATTCTTTCAATAAACCCGATCAATCCCATTATCTGGCACATTCATTTTGGGAGGATAATCCAGCGATAGAAAATAGCCAGTAAAACTGAAATAGAAAGTAGAAACAAATAGTTAGGGAAGGATAAATTACTATGAATAGCAACAATGAATTCAGTAAACAAAGTAGATACAAAGAGACTATAATGATTTAAAAGTAAATGCAAAATAACCAATCGAAATATAGCGGTCAAGACTTTTGGGACACTGTATGTTATCCAAGTACCCATATCCATTGGTAAAATTTTGATTGATCATCATCTGTTTACACGATAGGTTATCTTAATAACGAATTTAGAGTTTTTAAGGGGCGGTTTAATAACAGTTTTGAGTGATTTAGAGACAAGATAAAATTTGGGTGTTTTCATAAAATATTTTGGTACATTTCAAATGTTGGTATGGAAACGTATTTTGGACAGTGGGGTCATATCTTGAAAACCGCAATACTAAACATTCAAATTAGATAGTAATTGATAGCCAATACATCAATTTCTAAGTATAAAATACAAGTAGATGGTTTACAAGTTATTCGTCAAATTATCAAATGCGACCACTTTAAGGATACCGCCCTCGAAAAAACATATGATTTGCATTACAGCATACGATGAAAGTAGAGCTATAAGAGATGTTAAGCGTGGGGAGGTATCTCCATCAAGAAATACTGGCACTATCCAAACCGTTTTTGATTCTCATTTCTAGATTTTGAGATACAGTGTCTCAAAGTCTGTTTTTTTAATTTTCCGCTGGCACATCTTAATGGTAGAAATTTAGGCACTCAATGAATTGTTTAGGACATACCAAGGAATCAAACGCTTCCAAAATCGAATCATAGATAGTCTACCATATTTGCAACTTCATAGGACCAGAAGAAAGTTAAAATGACAAATATTGTAAATTTTATCGGTGTCCGAAAAAAAAGGGCCAAAAAAGGGCGAAAAATGTCTGTTTTTTTGGGGAAATCATGAATAAAATCACCGAGTTAGAATATATCCAAAAAATGGTGGTCCTACGTTCATCGCCTAATGATATGAAACAACTCTTGAAATTTTCAAACTTCTATCTCAAACGAAATTTGAGAAATAATTCTGTAAAGACGGTCAATTTTGAAATTTTAAAGTCCCGAGATATAGAGATTTTAAGTTTAGGTGTTAAGAAGAATTTAAAATGAGTTATTAATAATGCACATAAGCATCCACAGACATTTATTCGCATCCATACTGCTGATTTAGGTATATTAAAGCCAAATATTTACTAAAAATAGCAAAAGTACCCTGAAAATCCACAAATTCCCTTGAGGCCCCTAACTCCGAATATTTTGAGATAATTGTAGATAATATTTCATATTCCTGGCACTGCGAAGTATAATCTATCAGTTTAGAATGAATAAAAAGCTTCCAAAAAGTATATTAGGAAGTTAGAGCGAAAGTCTACGACTTTTAGTTTCGAAGTTAGGATTTTCGAAAAAGCTACGTCATCATAAGACAAAAATCTAAAACTTAACATTCCATGGGGTGTAGTGCAATTATTATCAAAGAATCATATATGTACACTCGTAAAAAGTATATTAGGAAGTGAGAACTAAGAATTTGGACTTGTATTTACAAAGATAGAGAGATATCTCTTTTTGGACCCTAAATGGGGGTTTTTGACCGAATCTGCGAGGTCCAAGGCCAGAACTTTCAAAATAATTATCAAAAGTTCTCCAATTTTTCTGTACATATTATTAACGGCAATTGTATTCACTATTTAGCATAATAGCTAAATTTGGACACATATTTAATGATTAGATTCGCCATTTTCTAATAGATTCAAAGTTCTCCATAGAATTTGTATTACAATTAAATCAATGATAAGTCGAGAATTATTTATTTTTTGACAAAGGAATGGTCGAGGAACCTATATATTTTCGCATATATCCTTTTATTTAAGGATATAATATATTAAATATCTACAATAGTTTTTAAGATATGACATCAGCCTCTTTCGGGAACTTAGAGGGATATTATGGCCGAACTTTACCTATAATATGCGATATCTCAAGAACAAATGGTCGGATTTTTTGAAACGATCAGAATTTTATTTCTGACCCAGTGATCGCTAAATATCTAAGATCAAACTTGCGATTTCCCGAGAATTATATAAATGAACACCCTTATAGAGCTATTTTGTTTGGATTTTATTTGCCCATTCTTTTAAATCTTTGTGTTTTATAATCTCCAAAGGTGCTAAAACAATGTTAAGGTTCATATCATTAAAAAAATATCAAATAAGTTAAAAACTAATTGGTAAATGAGTTAAAATCCTCTAATAATTTTTCAATTTTTATTAACGCTAAACTTTAGGGGGTTATTTCGCAAAAAATAAAAAAAAATGCCGTCCAAATAGTGCTATCAGATGGTAGACCGATCAGTAATACAATGAAATTAGCAATAAAACATTTTGCAGTTTCTTTTTACGCCAGGCAAGATTTTTCGAGGGCGGTATCCTTAATAAATATATACGAGGGTCACTCGATAAGTTTTGAGCCTGGAGTAGTTGCTTCCATTTGATTGTGTTGAAAATTCCTAGGATTATTCATCTACTTATTATTATCTTTGGCTTTGAAGTTGATTTCAATCAGTTTCTAAAATATTGTGATGAAGAAATTGTCTAAGATATTTTGTATTAGCATCTATGAAAACCAGGGTTGGGTTTTGTTCGTCCAAAACAGGTTTTGGACAGGGCAGTGGACAAAACCTGGTTTTAACCGGTTAAAACCGGACAAAACTGGACAAAACTGGGCAAAGCCTAATGGAAACTGTAAATCATTGCAGTGGGGTACGAAACAGTTTAGGATGGAAAGAGAGCGAGGACAATGAATGAATTTTCTTGCTGATTCCTGTTTATTACCATAACTATATTTTGTATTCGATTTATCATGGAAGACACGAACAAGACTTGGACAAAACCTGGACAAGACTTGGACAATACCTGGACAAAGTAATTCAGGAATGTTGCAACATTTCATAAAAAAATCCAAATTTTCGCATTGAAACCCATTCACAGCTCGGTTCCGTAAGAAAAACTTTGTATTAAAAACACTCAGAAGTGTCCTCAAAAGACTCTAAAAGACACAAAATTCATCATGAATGTAACCTATTGCGCGATCATATGATGACTAATCCAATTTTAGGGACGGATATGATTACGTTCCAGTGTTTGAAATGTTGAATTGAAGAAAATGAATGGCGATGGTTTCTCCATAGAGATGATACATGGAAATTGTCGAGATTCTTCGTCTGTGCGAGGCATTTCTGTGACGAGGAGATATACTACTTCACTTCAATATTCCACAGGGTGACGGTACAGTGAAGAAAGTTTCCAGAAAACCTGGTCTTCGAAAAATGCCAAGCTCATCAATCTTCTTAATTATCCTTCATATTTAAGTGTCAATTGGGACTCCCAATTGTCATGCATCCTGAAGAAGCAGCCGAACAAGTCGGCGAGGAAAACGAGGCTATGGGAGAGCATGGAACTGCTGATATGGAGGAGTTTAGAGAAGATGGGTTAGATTGACCTAGCACTGCAGATGACCAGGACTGCTTTAGCAAGTTTATCGTGGTGAGAGCGCTTAAAAGAAGTCAGTTGAAGGTATGCGAGCACCTCACATCATCCAGACATAACGGGGGTTAATTTACTTCTCACATTACGTCGAAGAAATCCCATTGAAACACCAGACTGCCACATCCATCGTTAACTTCATGGAAGGATGGCGTACCAAATATTATTTATGCTCACACATTAGGGGAATAATGTGGATGGGTTAGCGGTGGACGAACTGTGCCACGACTTAGGGATTACTAAACGTCACACCACACAGTAACACCGGAGTCCGATGGGATAGCGGAAAGACATATCGGCTTCGTCAAACAAGTGATACGTTGCTTGATGCTCCAACGCCACCTAGAAAAGGGTTCCTGGTTATCGTTGTTGCAAGAAATTACTTTCTACGGCAATAATCTGCTGGACAACGCATCAAGTAAAATGTCTCCACTCCATGTTGCCGTTTGGCCGTCAGTTGAGGTCAACAATCAATATGCTTATTAGCACTGGTAATACTCCAACAAAAGTTACAGGGTCAGACAGTCAGTATCTCGAAACATCGGTAAAGAGGAGGCATTGAGTGAAATTGCACGAGAAAACCAAGAGTGCACCTAAGCGGGGGAAGCATGATCAAGGTAGAGAAGTATGATCAAGGTAAGAAAAAATCCAACATAACTACGGAAGATTGGGTCATGATCAGGGAGAGTCGAAATGCTGTTAACAGCCACTTTGGCTGTTTGCTGTTAACATCCCAATTTGAGCTGTTAACAGCCAATTCGAGCTGTTAACAGCCCAATTTGAGCTGGGTAACAGCCAACTCGAGCTGTTAACAGGCCAATTTGAGCTGTTAACAGCCCCATTTGAGCTGTTAATAGCCAACTCGAGCTGTTAACATCCAATTCGAACTGTTAACAGCCCAATTTGAGCTGTTAACAGCCAACAGCCAAATAGTAAATATTTACATAACAGTCAAGGTTAAGCTATATGGTTCTATAATACTTAGGGCGGTCAGAAAGTTCTAATCAGTGTTATCATACACTCTTATTGTACCTTATTAGATTGATATTGAAGCTTGAATTTACTTCTTAACACATTCACAAGTGATACCAATTTACAAAATCAAAATCTAGAGAAAACTCTTTGTATACCACTTCCTATATATTGTGTCGCTTGAGCCACCGTGTAAAATTATGGCCACAAACCACCCGACCTTCCCTCAAGAGTAACGACATTACAAGGGCATTACTAAGTGATACGAATGCTCAAATACAAATCAATCTTAGGAAGTTGATGGGAATGATACTCTCTCAGATTCAAATATCTGATAATGGAGCCTACTTTTTAGGGAAGGACGAGTGGTGAACGGGTGATTTGTGGCCATAATTTTACACGGTGGCTCAAGCGACACAATATATAGGACGTGGTATACAAAGAGTTTTCTCTAGATTTTGATTCTGTAAATTGGTATCACTTGTGAATGTGTTAAGAAGTAAATTCAAGTTTCAATATCGATCCAATAAGGTACAATAAGAGTATATGATAGCACTGATTAGAACTTTCTGACCGCCCTAAGTAATATCTATATTTTTGAATAATTGATCTCAAATTTAGACTATAAAAATAGATAGACAGATATAAATTAAAATTTAGCGATAGCTGTTAAGGATACCGCCCTCGAAAAAACATATGATTTGCATTACAGCATACGATGAAAGTAGAGCTATAAGAGATGTTAAGCCTGGGGAGGTATCTCCATCAAGAAATACTGGCACATTCCAAACCGTTTTTGATTCTCATTTCTAGATTTTGAGATACAGTGTCTCAAAGTCTGTTTTTTAAATTTTGCGCTAGCACATCTTAATGGTAGAAATTTAGGCACTCAATGAATTGTTTAGGACATACCAAGGAATCAAACGCTTCCAAAATCAATCATAGATAGTCTACAATATTTGCAACTTCATAGGACCAGAAGAAAGTTAAAATGACAAATATTGTAAATTTTATCGGTGTCCGAAAAAAAAGGGCCAAAAAAGGGCCAAAAATGTCTGTTTTTTTGGGGAAATCATGAATAAAATCACCGAGTTAGAATATATCCAAAATATGGTGGTCCTACGTTCATCGCCTAATGATATGAAACAACTCTTGAAATTTTCAAACTTCTATCTCAAACCAAATTTGAGAAATAATTCTGTAAAGACGGTCAATTTTGAAATTTTAAAGTCCCGAGATATAGAGATTTTAAGTTTAGGTGTTAAGAAGAATGTAAAATGAGTCATTAATAATGCACATAAGCATCCACAGACATTTATTCGCATCCATACTGCTGATTTAGGTGTATTAAAGCCAAATATTTACCAAAAATAGCAAAAGTACCCTGAAAATCCACAAATTTCCTTGAGGCCCCTAACTCCGAATATTTTGAGATAATTGTAGATAATATTTCATATTCCTGGCACTGCGAAGTATAATCTATCAGTTTAGAATGAATAAAAAGCTCCCAAAAAGTATATTAGGAAGTTAGAGCGAAAGTCTACGACTTTTAGTTTCGAAGTAGGATTTTCGAAAAATGCTACGTCATCATATGACAAAAATCTAAAACTTAACATTCCATAGGGTGTAGTGCAATTATTATCAAAGAATCATATATGTACACTTGTAAAAAGTATATTAGGAAGTGAGAACTAAGAATTTGGACTTGTATTTACAAAGATAGAGAGATATCTCTTTTTGGACCCTAAATGGGGGTTTTTGAACGAATCTGCGAGGTCCAAGGCCAGAACTTTCAAAATAATTATCAAAAGTTCTCCAATTTTTCTGTACATATTATTAACGGCAATTGTATTCACTATTTAGCATAATAGCTAAATTTGGACACATATTTAATGATTAGATTCGCCATTTTCTAATAGATTCAAAGTTCTCCATAGAATTTGTATTACAATTAAATCAATGATAAGTCGAGAATTATTTATTTTTTGACAAAGGAATGTTCGAGGAACCTATATATTTTCGCATATATCCTTTTATTTAAGGATATAATATATGATATATCTACAATAGTTTTTAAGATATGACATCAGCCTCTTTCGGGACCTTAGAGGGATATTATGGCCGAACTTTACCTATAATATGCGATATCTCAAGAACAAATGGTCGGATCCGAACAAATTTTTTTTTGAAACGATCAGAATTTTATTTCTGACCCAGTGATCGTTAAATATCTGAGATCAAACTTGCGATTTCCCGAGGATTATATAAATGAACTCCCTTATAGAGCTATTTTGTTGGGATTTTATTTGCCCATTCTTTTAAATATTTGTGTTTTATAATCTCCAAAGGTGCTAATGCAATGTGAAGGTTCATATCATTAAAAAAATATCAAATAAGTTAAAAACTAACTGGTAAATGAGTCAAAATCCTCTAATAATTTTCAATTTTTATTAGCGCTAAACTTTAGGGGGTTATTTCGCAAAAAATACAAAAAAATTCCTTCCAAATAGTGCTATCAGATGGTGGACCGATCAGTAATACAATAAAATTAGCAATAAAACATTTTGCAGTTTTTTTTTACGCCAGTCAAGATTTTTCGAGGGCGGTATCCTTAAGTGATAATATAATTTCGACGTCTAAATTCAATGGTTTACGAGATATTCGAAAATTTATCAAATGTGACCAATATGGTACATTGTCGAATATCTCGTAAACCATTGAATTTAGACGTCGAAATTATATTATCACTTAATAGGAAGTAGTATATTCGCTATCAAATGGAATTACATTCGAATGTGTAGCCATTGCAGTTTTCAAGATATAACGCCAACTGACCAAAACACGTTTCCACAGCAACACTGGAATGTACCAACATTCCATGAAAAAATTCCAAATTTTTCGTATTAACCCATTCACATCTCAGTTCTATGCGAAAAATTTACAATAAAAACACTTATAAGTGCCCCTAAACGGCCTCTGAAAATCACCAAATTTGTCACAAATATAACCTATTGCGCAACCATATGGTGACTAATCAAATTTTTAACAACGGATATGGGTACTTTGACACCATATTTATATATGCTGATAATACATTCCTAAACTCTATTGTGCTTTGTAAATGATTTAAGGCAACTCATGTATTAGTTCAACGGTCTTCCTCCGCATCCCTAGTCCCAAATCCGCAAGTTACTGTGAGGCCTTATATACAGTAGGCTATGCTAAATCCTATTTTCTGAGACCTTTTTTCAGCAATTATAAATGTGATAACTTTTTGCAAATTCAACACAGAAGCGAAAACTCAACTGTTTTTAATAGATCTCGAAGAGTAGAACATAATGAACAGACATAATTTTGATATCACGAATAAAAAGAGAATTATGAAAAAAATAGTGTCAAAATTGTTTTTTAAAAAATTCCTCAGGTATTTTAGTGTGAATTTTTAACAAATTTCAAAAATCTGTCTGTTCATTAGATAGATCATTCATTTATGAAAGAATTTGAACAGTTTCTAAAGGATTGTAAGCATATTTTATCCGATTTCTTCCTTGTAAATTGCAGATAACTCTGCGATTCAAATCTGCACTGAAAAAATTAAATGAATCAGTTGAAAAGTCAAAAGTTAGCTATTATAGGAAAAGCCAACCTTAAATTAATTAAGGAAAAGATTTTGAATAATGGACGCGATTTCAAAGGGGAATATAATAAAGCCAATTTTAGGCGCATTGTTAAGTGCCAATTAAGGTTGGACTTTCCTATAATAGCTAACTTTTGACTTTTTTAACCAATTCATTTAATTTTTTCAGTGCAGATTTGAATCGCTGAGTTATCTGCAAAACTGCATTAATATTGAAATATTGCAACAGATAAATTTTTTTTTGAAAAAGTTTGGTCATTTTACAAGAAAGAAATCAGACACAATATGCTTAATATCCTTTAGAAACTTTTCAAATTCATTCATAAATCGATGATCTTACTAATGAACAGACAGACTTTTGAAATTTTGAAAATTGTTAAAAATTCACACCAGAACAGCCGAGGAATTATATTTTTTGTAATTTTGGCACTATTTTTTTCATAATTCTCTTTTTATTTGTATTATCAAAAATCTGTCTGTTCATTATGTTCTACTCTTCGAGATCTATCAGAAACCGTTGAGTTTTCGCCCCTATGATGAATTTACAAAAAAGTTATCACCTTTATAATTGCTGAAAAAAAAGTCTCAGAAAATAGGATTTAAAAAATATTTATATAAGTCCCTCAATTTCTATTAGTTTTAACTGCTTTGGAATATTAAATAACATGCAAATATCCTTATTCGACAACTTCATACATGCCAACCTGAGCCATTATAAAAACGGGACGTAGCGTTGAATTTCGCGGGACATGGCGGGACGCAATAGAAAAGTGTTATACATGAGTAAAAAAAAAGCGGGACATAGTGGAGAAATTTCATGTAAAAGCGGGACACTCGAGAAAATTAGCTCAATGGAAAAGTGAAAAAAGCGGGACGTCCCGCCAAAAACGGGACAGTTGGCAAGTATGCAACTTATAGCAGTACTTAACTTCAAAATATGGTATATCAAATTTTTTCTCCATCAAAAGTTGGAAAAACTGGTCATTGCTGACTGGCCACCCAAAATAACCACATTCGATAGTGTCCGCCGTATTCGAGATCAATAACTTCTATGAACCATGTCAGATCATCATTTTAATAGTAAATTCGTGCTCAGCACTAAATTTCCAGCAATTTGATATATATATTGACCATATTTAGAGAATTTTTTGGATTTCCGTGCATAGCAATGGCCAGGAATTTTTCACATTCCTGGCCGTTGCTAGGAACCCGCAGTCAAAGAATTTCTCCAAATATGTCTAATATATATATCAAATTGCTGGAAATTTAGTGCTGAGCACGAATTTATTAAAATGATGATATAACATGGTTCAAGGAAGTTATGGATATGAGACATTTGGCTTCAAAAATATGTCCCTTTTTCGGCGACACCAGGTGGTACAAGTGGCTCTAAGTGGCGAAATATTAGCATTGAAATTCTAAAAATCGAAATTAATGTTTAGAACCCCTTTAAGGATCTAAAAATGATTAAAAGGACTTTTGGCAAAATTTTGATAAAAACCAAAATGCCCATAGGAAAGGCCAACCTTAAGTACAATTAAGTATTAAGTATTAAGTGCAATTGTAGTTTTGGACCGGGACCTTTATCATCCGATTTGGATAAAGGTGCCGAGGTATGAAGAATGAACTAAAGAGGTCCAAATCGGACAAAACTTGACCGAGTTACACTGATTTTTATGTTATAAGCCAAAGTCTAAGATAAAATCATGTTATAGTGAACGAAGCCAATTATCCACTAATCATCAAGTTATGCAATATCCTTGCTATCCGCATACTATGTAAACACAGTTTGCTTTGTTTTGAGGTTAAAATCATGATGCAACTACCTCTCCCATCTAAATGTGGTTATTGCATGTTTTCATTGGAATGTTGACGATTTTTATTTTTAAGATAAAGTACAATATTTTTTGCTGTGGATAGAAGGTATTGGACACTGATACAAATATATTTTAACAATTTATAGTAAGACAAGCGCGCTTCGCTTGCTTGCGCTATCTACACATTTTGAGTAGTGATCAGCTAATATACAAACATTTCAAACCGAGATCGAACAATTTTCATTTTCAAATTATATCACATCCGAATTAACGACATAAAATTTGACAAAAAATGTTTTCGATATACTGATATGACATCTAAAAATGATCAATCGTATCGTCGAAAATACGATTCAGAATCTATTCGTTTGAAAATGAAATGTTTTTTGCATCAATTCTCAAGAATATTCGTTTCTAAAGGTTGCCTCACTGCAACAATCATTTATGATCAGTTCTTTAGGCGTCGCTATAGACATATTTCATAAACTATAGAAATATAAAACTGATAAAGTAATCTTATATCCTTACATTTAAAACTCAATTAATGTGCATGTGTATATATATATACAAGCGCGCTGGCAGACACTTTGTGTTCGCCGGATGCGCGCTATTGCGCCTGGGATCAGATTGCTTAAGGATACCGCCCTCGAAAAACATCGCCTGACAAAAAAAAAATGATGAAATTTTTTATTGCTAATTCCATCGGATTACTGAGCACCTAAAGCTCAGTCGTACTAAAAATCGAAAAGTTATTCGTGGTTTTGCGGCGCATTCATCAATTATTATCGAACTTATCTGATATTTTTTCAATTATATGAACCTCAAAATGGTTTTGGCCCCTTTAAATATTATAAAACAGATGAATTTAGAAAATGAGGCACTTAAAATCCAATCAAAAATATCTTTATGAGGGATTTCATTTCTAAAAGGCTCGGGAAATGGCCGTTGTGATATTACCTATTGTGTATAGAAAAGAATTCTGAACAGTTAAAAAAAAATTTGTTCAGATCCGACCATTAGTTCGTAAGTTATAGTATATTGTAGGTAAAGTTCGGACATCGAACCTCTCTATGGCCCCGAAAGTGCTCGATGTCAATGCTTAAAAACTATTGATGATATATAATATATTATAATCTTAAATGAAATGATATATATGATAATATATAGGTTCCTCAAATATCTCTTTGTCAAAAAGTAAAAATTTCTTGACTTATCATCGATTTTATTGTAATACAAATTCTATGGAGAACTTTGAATATATTAAAAAATGGCGAATCTTGTGATGAAATATGTTCCCAAAAGTAGCTATTATACTCAAAAAACAATGCAATAGTCACTAGCAATGTATACAGAAATTTTGAAGCACTCAACATGATTATTTTGGAAGTTCAAAGCATTTATCTCCAAAATTCGGTCAAAGCCCCCCATTTATGCTCCAAAAACAGATTCCTCCGTATCTCGGGAAATATACACCCAAATTCTTAGCTCTCAATTCCTAATATACTTTTCAAGACAGTATATATCTGATTCTTAAATAATAAGTGTACTACATGGAATGGAATGCTAAGTTTTAATTTTTTATCACGTGATGACGTAGCTTTTTTCGAAAATCCTAACTTGTAAACTAAAGTCGTAGACCCTCGCTCTAACTTCCTAATATACTTTTTAGAAGCTCTTTATTAATTCTAAGCCGTTGAATTATACTTTGTAGTGCTAGGAATATGAATTATATTCCCTAATTGGTTCAAAATATTCGGGGTTAGAGGCCTCAAGGTAATTTTGAATTTTCAGTATAATTTTGCAATCTTCACCAAAATATGTTGGAATACATCTAATTCATCAGTATACATGCGATTAAATGCCCATGGATGATTTTATTTATCGTTAATAGCTCATTTTACATCGTTCTTAACACCAAAAGTTCAAATCCCTAGATATCTGGACTTTAAAATTCCAAAATTGACACGTCTTTCAAAAATTTTAACTCAAAATCGCTTTGAGACAGAGGTTTGAAAATTTCAGGAGTTGTTCCATATCATTAGGCGATGAGCGTAGGACCACTCGATTTTCGATTTCTTATAAATTTGTGATTTTATTGCTGATTTCCAAAGAAATCGGGCTTTTTTCGCCGTTTTTTTAAACCCCTATAAAATTAACAATTCTGGTTATTTTAACTTTCTTTTGGTTCTATGCGATTGCAAATTTTATAGACTATATATGAAAAATTTTTCGAAGCATTTGATCCAAACATGTGTTTCAAAAAAATCAGAGTGGAGGAGGGCTTACCATTAAGATATGCTAGGGAAAAACGGAAAAACCGACTTTGAGACGCTGTAACATAAAAACTAGAAATGCGAACCAAAAACTGTTTGGCATGTCTCAATATTTTTTAATTGCACTACCTGCCCACGCTTAACATCTTATATATCTCTATTCTTGATCTATCTGTAAGCCAAACCTATGTATTTTTCACGGGCGGTATACTTGATTATAAGGGAGATAACATCTCTGAATACGTCTGTCATACTGTTATAATTGTTAACGCACAAAAATCACCAAATTTGTCATTTTTTAAAATTTTGATGTGTAATGAAGACGTCATAACAAAGTGATGAGTATCATTTTTTGATAATAGTAGCATCATAGGTGAGGTATAATAATATACACATTTTATTAAAATTGTAGCCTTCTATCACCTCAAATGGCAGAGTTATGGTCGAAAACTGAAATTTCTAATTTTAAAAAAGTTGACAATGACGCCACAATTCCATGATGAGTGGACAGTTTCGTTTGAGGTCAGAACTTAGTGGATTTTCGAGTCAAATCGAATGGTTCTTGCTTACAAATGACATTACATAATCATACAGGGTGGCTCATAAGTTCTATGACAAGCTTCATTAAGTATAAAATTTATAATACTCAAACAATCTTAGCTATTATGGTCTTTAGAGATGCTAAATCGAATATTCTCAATGATTTTAGAAGACTTTTCCATTCTAAGACCTGTACTGTGTTTTGTAAGGTGATTTTATGGGGAAAAATGTGTCCTGACACGCAGCGAAAATCCAGTATCAGGATATATATATATATATATATATATATCTGTAACGAATTGATTGAAGAAACTGCCGGGCGCAGAAGGCTGATTTTTGGCATGTGGGAGTCTTTTGGCTATGGCTCCAGTAAGTTCTGAGTTCAGAGCAAAATGTCGACTCATCATGGAATTATGACGTCATTGTCACATTTTTAAAAGTTAAGCAACAGAGCTATTCGAGCATAACTCAGCCATTATAGGAGATAGAAGGCTGAAATTTTAATAGAATCTGTATACTAACATACCTCACATATGATGCGACTTTCATCAAAAAATGATGACTCATCACTTTGTTATGACGTCATCATTACGCATCAAAAATTTTAAAATTGACTAATTTGGTGATTTTTCGAGTGATATCGATTAGCACAGTAGAACAGACATATTTAGAGATGTTATCTCCCTTATAATTAACCAATGTGACTCCAGGCGACCGAAGGGAGCCTCCGGCGGACACAAAGTGTCCGCCAGCCGCGCAGCGCAAGCAAGCGCGAAGCGCGCTTGTTACTATTAAAACTCGATTAATGTTTGTGTGTATATATATATATATATATCTGCAACGAATTGATTGGAGAAACTTCCAGGCACAGGAAGCTGATTTTTGGCATGTGGGAGTCTTTTGGCTATGGCTCCACTAAATTCTGAGCTCAGACGAAAATGTCGACTCAACATGGAATTATGACGTCATTGTTACATTTTTAAAAGTTAAGCAATGCAGTTATTCGAGCATAACTCAGCCATTATAGGAGATAGAAGGCTAAAATTTCAAAAGATTATGTATATTAATACATCTCACATATGGCGCAACTATCAACAAAAGAATGATGACTCATCACTCTGTTATGACGTAATCATTACGCATCAAAAATTGACAAATTGACAAATTTGGTGATTTTTCGTGCGATATATATTATAACAGTTGGACAGATGTATTTAGAGATGTTATCACCCATATAATTAACCAATGGTGACCACAGGCGCCCAAAGGGAGCCTCAGGCGGACACAAAGTGTCCACCAGCCGCGCAGCAAAAGCAAGCGAAGCGCGCTTGTAGTAGATAATTCGTGCTGATTATAATGAAATCTGTTAGCCTATGACTATCAGATTTACAAATTTGCGATAAATTCACTTGAGACCTATTACCAGTTTGGATCCTAATCTAAGTTTGGCATTATATATTCATGAGTTTTTGCTATTCCAGATAAATCTCCAATTTTCAAAAATTGCTTCTTGTTCAGAGTTATGCAATAAGTATTCTGTTAAAATGTGAAATATTTTTATCTTTTTATTTATGTATTCACTCTTGAAAAGAGGTTTGTATATTGAAAAATTTAATCTACTAGCTTATTATATTGTAAGTAATTTCAAAGTACTTACTATAAAACTCAAATAATCAGCAAAAAACAATACGACGGCTGCACCTAATTATAGCAGTACTTAACTTCAAAATATGGTACGTATATCCAAATTTTTCACCAACCATGTCAGATCATCATTTTACTGCTAAATTCGTACTCAGCACTATATTTCCAGCAATTTGATATATATATTGACCATATTTGGAGATTTTTTTGGATGTCCGTGCATAGCAACGGCCAGGAATTTTTTCACATTCCTGGCCGTTGCTAGGAACCCGAAGCCAAAGAATTTCTCTAAATGTGTCCAATATATATATCAAATTGCTGGAAATTTAGTGCTGAGGACGAATTTAGTTTTAAAATGATGATCGGACATGGTTCAAAGAAGTTATGGATATGCTACATTTCGGTTCAAAAATGTGTCCTTTTTTGGGCGACACCAGGTGCTACAAGCGGCTCTAAGTGGCCAAATATTAGCATTGAAGTTCTAAAAATCGAGATTAATCTTTAGAACCCCTTTAGGGATCTAAAAATGATTAAAAAGCTCTTTGGCAAAATTTTTGATAAAAAACAAAATGCCCATAGGAAAGGCCAACCTTAACTTCCAAATATGACAAATCAAATATTTTCACATCATGACACCTTCAAAAATGTGAAAAAGTTGTCAGTTATGACTGGGGACCCAAAATGACCTTGTCTGATAGTATCCGCCGAAATCCCATATATATAACTTTATCTGACTATGCCAGGTCGTTATTTTAAAACTGAATTCGTGCTCAGCACTTAATTTCCAGTAATTTGATATATATATTGACCATATTTGGTGAATATTTTGGTTGCATTTTCCTAGCAACGGTCAGGAATGTGAAAAAATTTCTGGCCGTTGCTAGGCACGGTCAAATAAAAATGTTTCCAAATATGGTCAATATTAATGTCAAACTGCTGGAAATCTAGTGCTGAGCATGAATTCAGCATTAGTAAGATGATCTGGCATTTTAGATGAAGTAATAGCATTGGGACATTTCGCATTTAAAATTTGTCGTTTTAGAGCGACATCAGGTGATACAAGTGGCTCAAAGTTGCGAAATATTTGGGCTGGATTTATAAAAATCGGAATTTTGTTTAACCATCGCACGGCGAGGTGTTTTGTAGCGTCATTTCCTGTTTAAGCCATTTTGGGCGGTGAAGCCATAAAAGTAGGGGGTCTGACTATAAATAGAAAAAGTCAATTAGCCAAGCGCAGGTTAAAACCCCTATAAGGATCTAAAAATGATAAAAAAGCAATTTGGGCACATTTTTAGAAAAAATTAAGTGTCCCATGGGAAAGATCAACCTCAATTGTAAACATACTCTAAATTTTTGTTTTTCTCTTTCCTCCTATGAAAAATAAGAAATTTAGGTGGCATAGATGGATAAATCCGTAGATGGTTTGATATGTCCACATTTCAATTTCATCTTCGGTTTCATCATCCGTTTCAATTCCTTCTTTCATATTGCCACAGTTGTCATCTTAGCATCGCCCATGCTTGGGAACAGTTGAGTCCTTGTTTTTTGTAGCTATGTCTGATACTACTACAGCCTGTGGAACAGCTACAGTGTATCATTTTCAGGAGTGCTTCGGGTGCAGGGTTACTGTCCAACATGATTGGGATTAGGCTGTTATCTTGGCAGTTCCATCCTCATTCGGTGACCTCCATACCATCAGCCGTGCCCATCCACAACATCACCTGGAATTAGAAACTCAGAGAGTGAAATTTCGTGGCGAAGGCTGTAGTTGGTAGTCTTTCGAGTGTAACGAAGCTTTTGGCTTCACTCACCTTCTTGCAGAGGATAGTGTATCTCAAGTCGCGAAGACTGTCCCCAGGTTTTGCATTGAACAACGCGATCATGAATTTATAACCAGTGCTTTCTATCACAACTGGGTCTTGGTTTGGTGAGAAAACACCCTAGCATAGCTTTTAAAATGGAATCATCTTTGAACTTGTACAGAGCAGACTTCTTTCCGAGCCCGATAATGCTGGAAGTGGTGTCACATGCAGTGAATGCATGCAGAAAAAGTAGGCTGTGGCAGATTTCGTCCCAAGCACCGCTGCTTTATCACCTTGAAGTCATACACTACGGTTGGTTTCCATTTATACGAGCGGAAGTATCTTCTTTGCATTGTTGTTAGGCGTGTAGTGCAGCAACAGAACCAATAGATCCGTATCCTCGCCTATAAGAGTTGTTGTCTTGAAAGATGCCATTGATTCTGCTGCCTTTACAATGTCAACATAGGCATCCTTCTCACCCTGTAATATGTGGCACCCTCTTTCTCTCATGTTCTGAAATGAGACGGATGAGGGTCAGTTTGCTGGCATGATTGGAAATGGAATCCTCCTTATTACTACATTCTCCGCTACGAAATTTTACTCTCTGAGTTTCTATTTCCAGATGATGTTGTAGATGAGCACGGCTGATGGTATGGAGGTCACTGAATGGGGATGGAACTGCCAAGATAACAGCCTAACCCCAGTCATGTTGGACAGTAGCCCTGCACCCTAAGCACTCCTGAAAATGATCCACTGTAACAGTTCCACAGGCTGTAAAGTATCAGATATAGCTGCAGGAAACAAGGACTCAACTGTTCCCAAGCATGCGGACGATGCCAAGATGACAACTGTGGCAATATGGAAGAAGGAATTGCAACGGATGATGAAACCGAAGATGAAATTGAGATGTGAACATATCAATCCATCTAGGTATTTATCCATCTATGCCACTTAAATTTTCCATTCTTATATTTCATAGGGGTTAAAGGGACAAAACAAAAATTTATAGTATGTTTAAAATTAAAAATACATGAATACCACCAGCCGCAAACCATATTACTTTAAAACTAACGTTTAGAATATTTATAATAAGAAATTTGTACTCAGCAATTATAGCCGAGTAAAACAAGGGGTCACTCGATATGGTTTACACCGAATTTGGAGATTGGAATTTTACATTCCAGGTTGCTGCTAGGGAGGAACAAAATATTTTGCTCAAAATATAGTCAATATATATATCCATAGCCTACTGTATATAAGACCTCACAGTAACTTGCGGATTTGGACTAGGGATTTGGTAGAAGATGGTTGAACTAATACATGTGCTGCCTTAAAAAATTAACAAAGCCAATAGAGCTTAGGAATGTATTACCAGCATATATAAATATGGTGTCAAAGTACCCATTTCCGTTGTTAAAATTTAGATTAGTCATAATGTGGTTGCGCAATGGGTTATATTTGTGACAAATTTTGTGATTTTGAGAGGTCGTTTAAGGGCACTTCTAAGTATTTTTATTATAAAATTTTTTGCATTTAACTGAGATGTTAATGGGTTAATACGAAAAAAATTTTCATAGAATGTTGCTACATTCCAGTGTTGCTATGGAAACGTGTTTTGGTCAGTTGGAGTTATATCTTGAAAACCGCGATTGCTAGACATTCAAATCTAATTCCATTTGATAACGAATATACTACTTCCTATTAAGCGATAATATAATTTCGACGTCCAAATTCAATGGTTTACGAGATATTCGACAAATTACCAAATGTGACCAATATGATAAATTGTGTAATAACTCGTGAACCATTGAATTAAGACAAATAGATTATATTATCACTTAATAGGAAATGGTCTATTGGCTATCAAATTGAGTTACATTTGAACGTCTAGCTCTTGCGTTTTTCAAGATATGATCCCGACTGACCAAAATACCTTTCCATAGCAACACTGGAATGTAGCAACATTCCATGAAAAAATTCCACATTTTTCGAATTAACCCATTCACATCTCAGTTCTATGCGAAAATTTTATGATAAAAACACTTAGAAGTGCCCTTAAACGACCTCTCAAAATCACCAAATTTGTCACAAATACAACCTATTGCGCAACCATATGGTGACTATTCTAAATTTTAACAACTGATATGGGTACTTTGACACCATATTTATATATGCTGGTAAACATTCCTAAGCTCTATTGTGCTTTGTTAAAGATTTAAGGCAGCTCATGTATTATTTCAACCATCTTCTACCGCATCCCTAGTTCCAAATCCGCAAGTTACTGTGAGGCCTTATATACAGTAGGCTATGATATATCTAATTGCCGGAGATTTTATGCTGAGCACGAATATGACAATAAAAACTGATTCACAATCATTTTAAGGTTAAATCTCAGTTTTCAAAACCGGCGATTTTTATAGTCCGGGGTCAAAGACGGGGTTGTACCAAATCACATTCTGATGTTCCGATTTCGGTAAACTTTTAGTATGTTACTCCTAAGACATGATACAACAGAAAAATGCAATAAAACAATTTCTTGCAATTTTTTTGGTGTCATGCATCATATTGACCTGACAATAATAATCGCATGCGTATAGGTTTTTATTCGCATATGCAAATAGTAACTTATTTGCATTCGAATAGTAGTTTCTAATACCTCTCCAATTTGTATGTTGGTTTGTTTTAAAGAAAAATTATTGTGGTTCTTAAAATCGATTTTTGTTTACCGGTTTGGGTAGTCCTCGGAACATGATTTGGGATTCAAATTGGCCAAAAGTCCACTAAAAGTGGCATGATATTTTTCATTACGAGCAATACTATTGAAAACCACCCACTTACTTTTTCACTTTGGCTCTTAATTATTTAAACTTTAATGACCATATTTTACGATTTTCACAACTTCCAAATTTTGTTTTAACGCTTCCGTATACATCCATTGTATGACGTATGAATGGAAAAGTGGTTTGTGCTCAATTATTATCATAAACTGTGATATATTTCAACTCGGGTATATCAAAATAGTTAAAATGAGCTTCTAACATCAGTGACACCACTATTTGAACTCGATGTATTTTTAAAAATTCAAAATCTCCGTTGCTATAGGTAATAATCCTCGAATTCAACTATTTGGTATCTTAAGAAACTTCATTTGACATCGGATATCTCTTAATTGATATATATCCTTAATTTCGACCGAGCGTTTTTCGTTAAAAAGTGCAAATTTTTACATTGCCACCTGATTTACTGAATTTATTCAAAATTTAGTATATTATTTTGACTTTTTTTTGACGTATTCATCTAAAACTTTGAGGAGGGTAATCAATTTGAAAATCTGTACGGTAATATTTAAAGCATTAGGCTTAGAGCTTATATTATGGTAACATAAAGCTTATAGAATGAACAAATTCTGAGAACGAAATTATAAAATTTGTGAGGATTGTCATTTTAACTATAAGTGAAGACAGCATACAACACTAAGTCATTTATCCATGGTTCAAAACAATATTAAATTTATATTCACAATCTAAATTCATTATGATCAATTTTGGAATGATTGAAATATATATATATATTGCGGTTCAATAATCAATCCAATATGTTATTATATCTGAAAATTTAAAACTTTTCAACTAATTATTCTGCACGAAAAAGTCAGAATTGTGAAAAATAAACATGTAAGCATTTACCACAAATTTTTCGGACTCTTACATTCTGATCCATGGTACAATTAAAATCAGTAAAAAGTGAATACAAACTTCTAATGCGAATATTGTTATCCATAGTTTAAGGTATGGTTCCATTGAGTTCAGACACCAAAGACGAAAATGTTGAAAGACCACGAGATTGAGACGTCATTGCCACGTCTATATAATTAGAAATTCCAGTTTTGCACACTCAGCCAATTTAGGTCATTGAAAGCTGAGAATAAAACAATAGTAGGTGTAAATCAACATGCCCAGAATCATATACTACCATCCATAAATCAGTGGGCAAGTTAGGCCTGCCTCCCCAGATGAGCGAAGAACCCATGAGTTGCGATTTGCAAGTTAGGACTGATAAATAATAGGGCAGATATTTTTATTTATATTCATTGCTTGAGCCTACAATTGCATCGACATGTGTGATCTAGCCCTTCCTTCCAGGTGATGAGATAATATAGGAAATATCATCAGCAATTCTCAGAAAGGTGAAGTGTATATAAGAACGCAATAGATAGTTTATGAATATTACTGAGAAGCATTCCAATATTGTAAAACTATCGTTTTATATCTAAAATTGGACATTTGAAAAAAGTATGAATAAACGTAATACAATTTGAGTGCAGCACCAGTAGGGAGATGATCTTATAAAATGGAGGAAGTATCTCGTCCGTATGTATGATAAATTGGAACTTAATAGTAGAAATGTAACTAATCCTCCGTAAATTCCTGATCGGTTCCACTAAGTTTGGTTACTGAGGTCAGGGCTGTATCAACCCATTTTGAGTTGGCAAAATCATATCAATGAGTTGATTATAGCCCTCATATGAAAATGAATTGTTGAAACAAGTTCATTTAGTACAAATGAATCATTCCGAAAATGAGTGGGCTGTAGACAACTCATTTTTTGAAAGAGTTGAATGGGTTGTTGTGGGCAAGGAATTTCCATGAAAAATGACTTGTTTTTGCCAACTGGGTTGATACAGCCCTGGCTGAGATAATCTGGAATGGAGTATTCCGTAAATTAGGCAATTACAAGTAGAATTCCTGAAAGTTTCCGCCAAGTTCCATAAATTAGGGACTCTGATTTCAAATAAAATTGACAATTTGGTGATTTTTCCAGTGATGTAGATTATAACAGTAAGACAGACATGTTTAGAGTGATTATCAACCTTATAATTAATTAACAAGTGTGAGCCCAGGGGCCCAAATGGTGCGTCTGGCAAACACAAAATGTCCGCAAGGAAGCGAAGCGTGCTTATGTTTCTGTAAGTTAAAATGCAAGCCATCAAGTTCTAAACCTTCAAATCGGTTGCTACGTTTTAGGCATTATACGCATTGAAATTAATAACAAACGCTAGTTTATTCTAAAAATAGATATATTACATCTATGGAACATGTCTAAATTTAGCAACACCATACACAGACACACAATGTACAATTACAACTGCAAAGGGATAGCTATTAAATAGAGATAAATACGATAAATTTGCTCAAATTACGCATCCAGAAGAAGTAAAATAATAAAAGTCATTCTACAAAATAAATCTGAAAATGTCTAATAAAATGTTGGGGAAAATGAGTACATATCAACGTGCATGTAACATCTTCTCTAGTGATGGTATCCAGTTCGTGCCAGGAAAGTTACGAATTGGGGAGTGCAATCAAAACATAATAATTGAGAAGAGAGCCGGCCAAAAGAATATTCACTTGTGCAGAGACGTCATCGAACACATCTGGAGTGGAGGCGAGAGTAAACAGCTCCAGCTTACATTCCGAACAGAACGAAATACATTGACTACCCATATCCGTCGTGGACGCCATCATTCTGATTATTGGCTGGACATCTTCGCGTCCTACACTGATGAACAATTCATGCAAGAATTTGGATGTGACCAGTTTCATACATACAAAGAGCATGTTAAACAATATGGTAAAGCTTTCCGGTGGAATCCACCGAAGCTAACATTCGAGCAAAGGGAAGAAAAATTCAAGCAACAGTATTTGCCAGCAGATATAATGCTCGACTATCCACAATTAGAGATACTCACTTACTTGGAGTAGATTTTGTATGTATGTAACAATCATGTGATTCATTGCTATTACTTTACAACTATTAGTACATAGTATAACTATTATAATAATAAAGTACTTGTTGATAAATTAGTAATAATATCACTAGACGTACATAATACCATTTGTCTGCTTCATATATTATTATATTGGATCTATGATCCTATGTAATATTGTAGCACAGTTCTAAAATGAGTGCTGGAGTCCGGCCTGGCGCTAGTGGCATGCACAGACCTGAGTATAAAAGACAAATAATTTACCTGGATTTTCCATGGAATTCGCATTTTAAATCTAGAACATTTTTGAGAGGAGCTTGTAAGTATACTCGAGTGGTTGGTTATACGGGAGGGTTGATTTGAAATTAGTTGATGTATCACACAGTAATAAAGTACTCAACATATTATCTAGAACAGAGGTTCTTAACCTGGGGGGGCGTCATGATCATTTCAGGGGGGCGTGGAATTTGATTTCGTATTTAGCATTTTGATTTTTTCAAGTGTATAAATCATTAAATTTTTGACATGGCAAGTACTTACATTTGAAGCTTGGTGCCTCGAATATCATCCATAATGTGAATTTAGAATCTTATTTTTAAAGGGACAAATAACCACCTCGTTATAACCCACTTGGTTATAATGGGACTTCAGTGTGTATGTGTATATCCTTACTATACAATTTATACCTCCCTAACCGGTATTTGCTACAAACCTCCACTAATTCAATAATACTTTACCCAATCAGTTAATCAGTTACTCAATTAATCAAAATAATTAAAATATGTACATTTAACAAATAGATTTCAAAGTCAAGGGGGCATAATGATTTAATGGTTATAAAAGGGGGGCATAAAGACAAAAAGGTTAAGAACCCCTGATCTAGAATAAGAAATAAAATAGTCTATTGATTGCAGATAGAAGATAATTGATGAATAGTACATGCGATAAAAACTATTTTTGGGTAAAACTTTCAAAGTCAATTTACGAGATTTAATAAATGGGGGAGGGGGGCTAGAAAAAAACATTAATTAATAAGCGGGGGTCAGTTTATTCGGACACCTAGAGTAGACCCATCAGATATTTGCAGCCACAAATGCGACAAATGACTTTAAATACAAGTCGTCTTATTCGGCAAACTTAGCCCTCTAGCAACATCATAGCAGCATAGGAATGTAACAACATTCCATTCTTAAAACTTGTTTGAACCCTATCGAGTGATCCTTCTTGCGACTCCGCTCGGTCTAAATTTGACAATGATTTGTGAATAGGGTATTTCGTCCAAATTGCAAGATTGCAATAATTTGTTTTGAACCACAGGCACAGGGTCGAGAGACTTTCTCAGAATAAATGTCGTCTATTTCAAATTCATCCCTTTTGGTCTACATAATCACCACAAAAAGCATGCTAAACATGTCCAACCGTGCTCATTTCCCTAAACAATGATCAAAAGTCACTAGACCACAAATAGCTACAAATTTAGGCGTTTACAAATACTATAATCAACAAAAATAGATAGATAAATATCCTTGATGGTGTTTGGATTCACAGTACTTTCAACATATTTTATGCCAGCGGTTCCCAACCTGGGGTGCATGAACTCCCTAGCGGTGCACGGGACAAGGATTATAACTGAATATTGAGCATTTTTAACAGAATTATTTTTGAAGTTATATGCACATTACTCCTAGATCCTGGCATAGGTCCTGGGGTGCACAAAATAATTTTTAGGTGTCAGGAGGTGCACGAGGTAAAAGGGGTTGGGAACCACTGTTTTATGCGAACAAAAAGGTTATTTACCGACCACATAAGGGTGCGCGTTATTGGGAGGTGCCCCATTCAAGGCTCCATTTTCCATCCCAGACAACAATATGTCACAATAGCAATGTGCACACATAACAGTAGATATGTAAGCACGTTACAACCAAGTGCAATTGGAATTTAGCTTAGTAAGAAATTGAGAAATGCAAACACCATCCATAATTGGCAAAATTCTAAAAATATCAACATGTGCATGTGTACTGTACATGGCTAACTATATTTAGAATTCTGTCACCACAATACAAGAAACTACGTACATAGTTCTATTATTAGCATGTGAGGTGGAACAATTATGGGCACTACAACTGTAGTTAATTTTAACGAGTTACACCAAATCAATATAAATATGGAAATAATTAATGTCATAACTAATTCCAAAAATGTTTTCTTCAGAACAAGAAACTATTTCAACATTTCGCAACGCAGATCTCCCGAAGGTTTGCATTCCGGCTGATTTTGAATCTAGCATGGAGTCAAGTGGGTCTGACAATGAAGGTGATTTCATATTTAAAGTCCCAACAACCCCAACTGATTTAACACCAGCTACATCCACGCCTACTGAGCTCGGATCTACTCTCTCTCAAGTAGCCCTCTCTTCGCAGACATCCGAAGAATCGGATAACACGGCACCAGCTACCCCAGTTCATACCAAAAAGCAGCGAGGACATAAACTCAACACTGGGAGGTTTCGGAAGGGTGAGGGAGTCAAAAGAAAATCTACTTTGACACCATCTACCACAAAGCGATTACCCCTTCATACTAGCACTCCGAAATCTAAAACACTATTACTGCAAGTGAAGTTTCCTCAGCCCAATAAACGCCTCAGTATTATGGTACAGAAGGATGGAGCTCAATCATTTCGTGATCTCTACGTTCCTCATGGCTCGCAAATAATTGATATCGATATACTGAGTACGGTATTTTCCCTATTCAGATGCACTGAGGCACACTGCACTGGTAAATTGAATCTGTATCAATACGCTTTTCGTGATGGGTTACAATCATATCTCTTGTTGAAATGCAGTCGCTGCCATCTTGTGCTTGCTGAATTTCCCACATCCTGTCCGGTTGGAATGAAACCTAATGAAGCCGTGAACGATCCTCAAATGCTTTGCCGGAAAAAGTCGGAAGTCAACGTCAGAGCTTTACTAGCAGCACACTGTACTTCCATGAGCTGGAGTGATTTTCTACTGACCTGCAATCTCCTTGATATACAAAATACCTGGCATAGAATGTCCAAGTCTCTACTCGCGCAATTGGTCCTTTCTACAGATAAAATATGCCAGCAATCCATGTCCATGACAGCAAAAGAAGTGAGAGCCAAAGCTGAGTCATCTAACATTCCTGGTTGCAAGGTATGCGCGGTGAGCTTTGATGGATCTTGGCACAGGCGCGGACATTTAGTAATCAAGGATTCGCCGGGGCTATTGAAGTCAAAACGGGGAAAGTTCTTGACTACGTCCTTTACGAACGCGTGTGTAACAAATGTATCAGATGGACGGAAGAACGTAAGAAAGAAAACCCAGAGGAATACAGCGAATACTGGGAGAAACATTCGAGCGAATGCCCAGCTAACTTCTCTGGAACAAGTCAGGCGATGGAATCTTCTGCTGCAATAGAAATCTGGGGTAGATCAGTTGACAAGCATTATCTAGCCTATACTACATATGTGGGAGATGGAGACTCAAGCTCATTCAAAAGGTTGGAACAAAATAATCCTTACAAAGGAATGGAAGTTATCCGGAAAGAGGAATGTCTTGGGCACACGCAAAAACGATTAAAGAAACACCTCAAAAAGAAGACAACTACGAAAACAATGCCCTCCAAGCCAATACCCGCATCAAAAGTCGAGAGAATTGCTCATCTATACGCTCTTGTTATTGGCAAGAACAGAGGCAGAACACCACTAGACATTCAAAACGCCCTTTACACACTGATGAATCATTTGTTCGAGGAGCACGATCGTTGCCCACACTCAAAAGAATCCTGGTGTTACTTTCAAAAGGGCCTCGCAATTTCAGCTGAGAATACTACCTCTCATCCACCTCCCATACTCCGACAACCCTATCTGAATAAAGACGAGTATTCGCGGCTGGAAGATGTTTTCAAGAAATTTGCAAGCATTGAAATGTGTTCCGCTCTGACAATGGGATTAACACAGAACTGTAATGAGTCGCTACATTCAGTTGTATGGCATAATGCTCCAAAGACAAAACGTGTAGGACAAAAGTCACTTCAAGCCGCTGCTGCTATTGCTGTGTGCACTTTCAATGAAGGTTCAATGATGCTCGCAGCTATTCTGTCAGATCAACATGTACAATGTAGCCGTATAACTCTTGAACACTTAGCATCGATGGATAAAGAAAGGAACCGCTGTAAACTTAGAGCCGTTATGGCTACTCAAAAGAGGCGTCGGAGAGTTCTCAAATCCCAATTCATTGCAGCCGAATCCTCCAGGCGTAGACGTGAAAAGGATACTACGACCTATAAATCTGGAGGTTTTGGTACTGAGCTCTCATCTGTTGCCATGAAAGAATTACCTTCCACGAGTGTTAACCCTGATGACTCTGAAACAGTTTGCGAGGAATGTGAACAACACGACTGCCCAACCGGGGGAAAGAGGGCGAATGATGACTGGTTAGGTTGTGAGTTCTGCCTGAGATGGTTTCACTGTGGATGCGTCAATACCAGTCTAAAGGAAGTGGGAGATGATCCTTATATCTGTAGGAAATGTGACTTGGAATTCGAGTCCTGTGTAGAAGCTGTATAACTATCGTTTCTGTAGTAGCATGCCACCATTAGAATAGTATGATATACTTGTTTGCTCATTTGTACTATAATAAATATCTATCATCACTAATATTAAAAATAATCGTCACTAATATTAAAAATAATGGTCGACATACCGATAGAAAAGCACCACAAAAACAGTCAATAATAGTTTCGAAATTGGAAAAATACAGTCAGGATCCCATATCATTATGAATCCCATGGGGACCCAAAATATTTTCACAATAGAGAGAGAGTCATACACAGTAAGCGAAATCGAAATAATAGAAATTCTATAGAACCGGTCAAATTGGGACCCAGAGGATTTGTTCATAATAAGTGACTCTGAATGTACATATTGATATATGTATGCTATTGCATCATTCAATTTTGATATCAACATTTTACAAGTGCGAATATCGAAATCTACTTTTACTAAATTACAATACAGGCTTATTAGCCGTTGAGATTTCTTTTCTAGCAGAAAATACACGTCTACACAAAAAGGTGTGAAAATATGATTAAATTTTATGATATGATAAGCAGACGTGCGTTCGACACCGTCCATACAATAAAGAATCTCCTATAATAGGAGCTGCACTAGATATGAGAATTCTCAAAACAATACAACTGCATCACAACAGCAGGAGGCCGCAGGGGGGAGGGGAAGATAGTGATTTTTGTGATTTTCCTGTACAGAATTCAATCATTTTAGAAAGTAGCATCAGAATGTATTTGTGGAAACGACTATCTCTAAGATTGGAATTTGGGATTTTTTCAGTACATATAGCAATAGTTTTATTAATAAATTACACTTACGTTCTTGCTGTAGGTGAAGTAGGCAAGTCACAGGTGTCCAAGACATAAAGTGATCGCTTTCATTTAGTTGTCTGGACCATAGCGAATTGATACAGCGAATTAGCTAATTGTTGAATCCTGGTGACAGAGAAAGATTATATCTATATACTAAACTACATATATATTTATGTGTATAAACAGAATATATTTAATTTTAAGTTACACACATATGTTAAAAATAGGCATTGAAGTGGCGTAGATTTTCATTCTGGATCAATTGTCAAGTTTTCTAATTTTCAACTTCAACTCAACTCAACTCGGAAATTTGAAAAACATGGAACCAGGAGCACATGGTTCTGAAACAAGACTCCCCAATAAAGCCCATTTCGAATGAATACAGTAGACATTGGATCCTTGTATTAATGTAATGCCGATTCTTGGTAAAACTCGATCTGGTATATACTTTTAGCCCCAAATCGCATGTGCGTATGTGCGTTTACTTTCAATACGATCTTATTACCAGAGGTTTCTGTATAATATATTAATTAGAAAAATTAATATGTGACTAATTTGAATGCGTATTATTCGAATCTGTATTCCAATTAGCTATATCCCATACCGTTTAGAAGTAACCGTCTTCATGAATAGACACATTTTAGCATTATTTGTATGGGAAAGAATCAAGTGTTGAAATACTTTTGTCCGCTTAGTGTACTATATGGCCCAAATTGGTCCAAATTAGTTCAATATAATTTCCAACAACGAGTGAAGTACGACGTTCCATATTGATCATGACAACTACTATACTAGGAGTTGCAGTAAAATATAAAATTTATTGCTTAATTTAGAAGATTAAAACTCACATTCTTCCCCTCCTCCTCCCCTCTGCCCCCGCCTCTAACGCCCCCGCTTCTTCCCCTGCTTCTAACGCCCCCGCTTCTTCCCCTGCTTCTTCCCCCGCCTCTAACGCCCCCGCTTCTGCCCCTGCTTCTAACGCCCCCGCTTCTTCCCCCGCCTCTGCCTCCGCTTCTAACGCCCCCGCTTTTTCCCCCGCCTCTAACGCCCCCGCTTCTTCCCCCGCTTCTAACACCCCCGCTTCTTCCCCCGCCTCTAACGCCCCCGCTAGCCCCCGCTTCTTCCCCCGCCTCTGCCCCCGCTTCTTCCCCCGCCTCTGCCCCCGCTTCTTCCCCCGCCTCTGCCCCTGCTTCTAACGCCCCCGCTTTTTCCCTCGCTTCTGCCCCTGCTTCTAACGCCCCCGCCTCTGCCCCCGCTTCTTCCCCCGCCTCTAACGCCCCCGCTTCTGCCCCTTCTTCTAACGCCCCCGCCTCTGCCCCCGCTTCTAATGCCCCCGCTTCTTCCCCCGCCTCTAACGCCCCCGCTTCTGCCCCTGCTTCTAACGCCCCTGCTTCTGCCCCCACCTCCAATGCCCCCACCACCTCTCCTGCCTCCCTCCCTCTCAAGAATCTGTTTCTAGATTTAAAATAAATATTTAATACTGAATAGCAAGCAAATAAATTTCTATCTACTGAACACTCGTTTCTAATAGTTTTAATAATTAGTAACTTTCCAAGGAACCAAAGTGTTCGGATAACCGAGGATATGCACTGTTTTGATCTAAGAGAAGTATACTAATTAAAATTAGTGATGAGGCTAACAAAATATTTGAAATATTTTATATTTGTTCTGGCCTTATATTATATATTTACATGTTTTTTCATTGGTAAGAGAGATCCACAGCGATCTCTGAACCTAATTCTGCATCCCCTACCATCTAACTACAACACCTTTTACCTGCATCCTGACTGCCTTCTGAATGGCAGTAGCAGTAAGCTCGTAACTCTAGCTACCTCCTTAATTGCAACTTCAGATCGTCTCTCTGACCTAGAGAAGCTGCACCGCCACAACGCACAGCTCAACTTTCTCCTAACGACTCAGTTCCCGTCTCTCCTGCCTTCGTCAACTTCGTCATATTCACAGATGATTCAGAATGGGTTCGGCTGATCAGAGCTGAGTACCAGTGTCACTCCCTGTCCCATACCCCCAACCCCGACCCCCTCGCCCCCTCTCCTCCGAGACTTGCTCCAGGCGATGGACTGGTTTCTCCATTTGTTATTAGTCAAAAAACTTCTATCAAAAGTAATTAATCACTTGACCATTGGGAGGGTGTGAGAAGCTCCATGAGGAGGCGAATAATTTAGGTGGAAGAAATCCCCTTGTGGAGTTGAAGGTGTTGGGTTATAGACACCCGGGGCTGTGAATACCCCAAGTGGCTGGTTGTGTATCTGGCCGGTTTGGCCGGAGAGTTTCGCACGGCTGGAGTGCGTCCTGCAGACAGAGGGGGACGTGCTGCAGTCTCATTTTCTCAGTCCCACTGTAATTCCAAATGAAAGGAACATAAATTTCAATTATGGTATCAATGTTCGTTACTAGACCAGGCTTGGAGTACAGTTTACCTCTAAACAGTACGGGGAGCTCCGATTCATCCAAAATGCAGATATCAGATGTATAAATAAATGATCTACATATATCATTGCCGACTCAAAGCCAAATAATCTACAATCAATTAGTTAGAAATAATATTGATCTCTCACATGTGAAGCATTTTGGACCAGGGATAAGAACAATTGGCTTTGGAAAGTATTTTACTTTATCATCATTCGTCATTGGACCATGGATAAATGACTTAAATTATATTTCCCGCTTCTGTATCTGAATGATCTTTTCATTCATTATTAGTATAAATATAATGAAAATTTAACTCCAAACCCCTTGTAAATCGTTAAGGACTCCTTTTCTAACCTTCCTGTAAAAAGAAAATAAACTTGAAAATTTGGAAAAATTCTTTATATACAAATAATAGTAGTATACGGGAGCGTTAAGTCATTTTCAATGGGAAGATTCCAACTTTTCAACACTACTCTAACCCGATGCATGAAAATATAATGTAGGAACCACAATAATTGTTCTCTTAAATAAACCAATATAAAATTGGAAACAGATCCCCAAGGAATGCAATGGGCAAATCAAAAATATGCTATTTTCACTCTATCATTTGAGATACAGATATGGGATGAAAACTTTGGAATGCCCTAAGTAATTATTGAAGTATCAACAAATACAAGCGCGCTTCGCTTGCTGGTGCTGCGCAACATGCGGACAGTTTGTGTCCGCAGAGTCGATCTGTGGGCGCCTGAGAATACTCAATCTAGCATATTTTTGGGAATTTGTTTACTTCATGTAAATATTGTAAACAAAAGTTAACAAATAATTTCATATTCGCTTGCTTGCTCTGTGCGGCTGGCGGACACTTTGTGGTGCCTGAGGCGCCCATTGAATGCTTAGGCTCACATTGATTAACACTAAGGTAGATAAAATCTCTAAATATATCTGTCTTATTGTTAAAATTGATATCACTCTAATAATCATCAAATTTGTCATTCTTTAAATTTTTGATGCGTAATGACGAAGTCATCATTTTTTGATGATAGTTGTATCATATTTGAGATGTATTAATATACACATTCTATTAAAATTTCAGCCTTCTATTACCTAAGATGGCTGAGTTATATTCGAAAACTAAAATTTTTAACCGTACAATGCCTACTGGGGGACACAGTGCCCCCGATATCGCGGATGTCTCCCAGCCATTTTCTATGGGCACCAAAGCCATATAAATGCTAGGCATTCTATAGTTAATTTTAAAAAGGTGCCAATGATGTGATAAAATAAATAAATCGAGTTTTAATACTAAGGATAGGTGAGTATAGGGTACGAAATTGAAATACTCGATCCGATCACACCCCTGGTCTAAATTTAGGAACGATGTTGGAACTGTTTCAACGGATTACGGCTACGTACGAATTCTAACCACTTTATATTTAATTAATAGTATGGGCGTGTATATCTTCAACATTTACCCTTATTCACTTCATTAAATACTAGCAACTAAGGTTGAATCGTCAAAACATGTGAAAATCATACACATACCATTCTCGACCTGAAGAGCTCCGAAACAAAACAAGAAGTTGGACACTGTTTTTTTCATTGGAATGGATAATATACAAAATCTAGCATAGGATTGGACCAAATATATAACCAGGTAATGCAAATTTGGTGTCTTTTTACCTGATGTCATACTTTTAGTTTATACTTTTAGTGGTATAATAGTATCTTAGAATTTAACACTTAGTAACTTAGCAAAATTCTCGGTTTCTTACTTAATTTAAGAAAAACATCACTGAATCCTGCAATATCATCGGACTACCCTCTAAAAATAAATTATATCCTATCATCTCACTCATCAATAAATTAGATTCCGACTATTATTCCGGTGATCATATCGCAAGCTTAATTGGACTGCAAATAAGATGCGTTGCCATGTTCAATCAGTATAACTTATCTGGTTCAATGATAAATACAGAACCTCATTTCATTGCCATATATGTTAAATAATTAACTTCTACATGCATAATAGCGTCTTTGACTGTGTAATTGTTAACATAGAACATTCGTTAATAGCCAAAATTCTGATTCGAAAATGTAACATTGTTACACCACCAACACTCAACCGGTAATGAAAGCTATCCTATGTACAAACGTTGAAACAACGGTTGTAGTTATTGTGAATGGGATTCAGCTGGACAATAGAAAGGTGGGTTGTTCTATACAATCCTTATTTAAATTTGAAATAAATGCTCATATAAATATTAAGTTTGTTTTACCATTAGTGGTATTAAATGCCTTTACAAGTATGTTTATAAGGACCATAATAGAGCGATTGTCGAATTTCGCATTGGTGATAGTACTGGAAGTAGCACTAACAAAGCAGCCATGGACCTCCACGAGATAGTAAATTATCTCGAAGCGTGTTATATTTCTGCTACTGAATCATGCTATCGACTCTTTGGGTATGAACTTCATGCTAACCTACCACATGTCATGAGGTTAGCTGTCCATCTGGAGCATCACCAGCCTGTCGTGTTTCCCTGAGATTCTGACTCGTAGATATAGGGATATCACACTTACAAAATGTTTTTTTTGCAAACCAAAAATACCTTAGTGCTCGCAAGCTCACATACACCAACTTCCCTGAGTTTGTGTGGAATAAATACAAACGTGAGTGAACCGAAAAGTTGAAAGGACATGGTATCATGATAGGTCGTGTCTATTCCGCCCATCTCGGTGAAGGAGAGCATTACTTCCTCAGAATGCTCCTTAACCATGTAACAGGCTGTACCTGTTACCAGGATATCTGCACTCTCCTTGATTGACCCGTCTGCACTACCTTTAAGGAGGCGTGCCGTAGACGAGGCCTATTGAAAGATGACCAGGAGTCCGGTGACTATCTCACTGAGACCGTTACAGGTGCTATGCCAGCACAACTGCAACTGTTATTCGTCAATATTCTTCTGTTTAATGAGCCCTGTGACCCACTAGCACTGTGGAATAAGCATAAGGCATCTCTAGCAGAGGATTTTCTACTTCGTGCGAGAATTCTTTTTTCCAACGTCAAATTGAATGCGTCTATTTCGAATAGTGCGTTACTAGATATTGAGAATCGCTTAGAATAGCAACGAAAATCTTTATCCGATTATCCGGGAATGCCTATCCCCACTCAAGATAGGAGTCCATTTGATCTACCGCGCATCATCCAAGATGAATTTGCTAATGATTCACCTGATCTTCACCTGATCATGATTCACCTGATCGCCATAATTGCAGATAAAAATGTGCCTTTACTGAACCCGGACCAGTTGAGTGCATATACGTAACTGTATTATCGAGTCTATAGACAATCCTATTGCTGAAAACAACGTATTTTTGTTGACGGTCGCGGTGTGACTGGCAAAAACTTTTGTACAATACATTGTTAGCTAAGATTCGCTCCCGTGGTGAAATCGCACTATCAATGGCTTCATCTGGAATAGTAGCTCTCCTCCTGTCCATTCTAGATTGAAAGTTCCTATCACATTGAATAATCTATATGTGTGTAGGTAATATCACTAAACAGAGTGCTTTAGCCAAACTTTTACAAGGGTGCTAAGCTTTTAGTTTGGGATGAAGTTCCTATGATGCATAAACATGCTGCTGAATGTATAGTAGATCGGTCATTAAGAGATCTCTGCACCAATGATCTACCATTTGATGGCAAAGTTTTGCACTTGGAGGTAACTTCCGACAAATCCTGTCCATCATTAGGCGTGGATCGAGGGCCGAGGTCGTATCAGCATGCCTTAAAAGATCTTCACTTTGGCCGTATGTCAAAGTGATGAAATTGACCATAAATTCTTCAAATAGAATCATGTCAGGATCATGAAGAGATGAGTAACTTCTCTAACCTTTTATTGAGGGTAGGAGAAGGTACTGAGCCTCATGGTGAGAATAACAATCCTAGTATTCAAATTTAGTACTAATACTTTGAAACATACTGTACTAGTAATAATTATGCCTATTTTATAAGATTACTTTTTCTTCCATAGTTTCCAATTGTCTCGAATTAGACTGAATACCCGATTTTGGGATAGAAATATATAGCCATTACTAATAGTCTCCTTTTATAATGCATATTATTTATCTGAAATGTGAATAATATGCATCTACTAGAATCTCTAGAACAGACAGGAATGTAGTTATTACGTATAAACTTTAATTGATTAGCTTCTATGAATTTGCTCTAAAATCTCGGGACTTCTCTAAAAAGGGTTTTGGAAGGATTTAATTCAGAAAAGCAGGTTGTCTTAGACATTCATTAGTATTTCATAATATGAGGTAATGTTCTCATGAGTCTGTTCTTTTTATTTTTTAAGGATACCGCCCTCGAAAAATCTTGCCTGGCGTAAAAAAAAACTGAAAAATGTTTTAATGCTAATTTCATTGTATTACTGATCGGTCTACCATCTGATAGCACTATTTGGACGGCATTTTTTTGTATTTTTTGCGAAATAACCCCCTAAAGTTTAGCGCTAATAAAAATTGAAAAATTATTAGAGGATTTTGACTCATTTACGAATTAGTTTTTAACTTATTTGATATTTTTTTAATGATATGAACCTTAACATTGTATTAGCACCTTTGGAGATTATAAAACACAAAGATTTAAAAGAATGGGCAAATAAAATCCAAACAAAATAGCTCTATAAGGGAGTTCATTTATATAATCCTCGGGAAATCGCAAGTTTGATCTCAGATATTTAGCGATCACTGGGTCAGAAATAAAATTCTGATCGTTTCAAAAAAAAATTTGTTCGGATCCGACCATTTGTTCTTGAGATATCGCATATTATAGGTAAAGTTCGGCCATAATATCCCTCTAAGGTCCCGAAAGAGGCTGATGTCATATCTTAAAAACTATTGTAGATATATAATATATTATATCCTTAAATAAAAGTATATATGCGAAAATATATAGGTTCCTCGACCATTCCTTTGTCAAAAAATAAATAATTCTCGACTTATCATTGATTTAATTGTAATACAAATTCTATGGAGAACTTTGAATCTATTAGAAAATAGCGAATCTAATCATTAAATATGTGTCCAAATTTAGCTATTAAGCTAAATAGTGCATACAATTGCCGTTAATAATATGTACATAAAAATTGGAGAACTTTTGATAATTATTTTGAAAGTTCTGGCCTTGGACCTCGTCGAATCGGTCAAAAACCCCCATTTAGGGTCCAAAAAGAGTTATCTCTCTATCTTTGTAAATACAAGTCCAAATTCTTAGTTCTCACTTCCTAATATACTTTTTATGAGTGTACATATATGATTCTTTGATAATAATTGCACTACACCCGATGGAATGTTAAGTTTTAGATTTTTGTCATATGATGACGTAGCATTTTTTGAAAATCCTAACTTCGAAACTAAAAGTCGTAGACTTTCGCTCTAACTTCCTAATATATTTTTTGGAAGCTCTTTATTCATTCTAAACTGATAGATTATACTTCGCAGTGCCAGGAATATGAAATATTATCTACAATTATCTCAAAATATTCGGAGTTAGGGGCCTCAAGGAAATTTGTGGATTTTCAGGGTACTTTTGCTATTTTTGGTAAATATTTGGCTTTAATATACCTAATTCAGCAGTATGGATGCGAATAAATGTCTGTGGATGCTTATGTGCATTATTAATAACTCATTTTACATTCTTCTTAACACCTAAACTTAAAATCTCTTTATCTCGGGACTTTAAAATTTCAAAATTGACCGTCTTTACAGAATTATTTCTGAAATTTGGTTTGAGATAGAAGTTTGAAAATTTCAAGAGTTGTTTCATATCATTAGGCGATGAACGTAGGACCACCATTTTTTGGAAATATTCTAACTCGGTGATTTTATTCATGATTTCCCCAAAAAAACAGACATTTTTCGCCCTTTTTTGGCCCTTTTTTTTCGGACACCGATAAAATTTACAATATTTGTCATTTTAACTTTCTTCTGGTCCTATGAAGTTGCAAATATGGTAGACTATCTATGATTCGATTTTGGAAGCGTTTGAATCCTTGGTATGTCCTAAACAATTCATTGAGTGCCTAAATTTCTACCATTAAGATGTGCTAGCGGAAAATTAAAAAAACAGACTTTGAGACCCTGTATCTCAAAATCTAGAAATGAGAATCAAAAACGGTTTGGAATGTGCCAGTATTTCTTGATGGAGATACCTCCCCACGCTTAACATCTCTTATAGCTCTACTTTCATCGTATGCTGTAATGCAAATCATATGTTTTTTCGAGGGCGGTATCCTTAACCTATTATTGCATCTATTCGGAAAGCTAAAGTGTACAATCTTAAAATTGTCACAATAAGAAATACAACAAAGTATTTTAAGTCACATATTATTATACTAGAACAATTCTCTTGTGATGGGATAATGAAATATATTTTAGCCGTATCTTTATTCATGTCTCACTCATATTCCCCAATAATTTATTTCATAATATGATGTGTCATGATGACGAATTATTTAAACGATGACTAATTATGTATTTTTTAATGGCAGTCACATATAGGTGATATTATTACAATAATGCTCAAAAAACTGAATTTACGAATTATCAATTAATAATGACGTCATTATTCTGAAATGATTACACACACTTTAGGAAAAAACATAAATAAGTTGAAAATGACTGAATTTTATAGATTGGTTCTGAAAATTGTTTTATTTAAACACTTTGACAATAATTTTGACTATTATCTGGAATGGCCTGTTTGGGGTACACAGTGTACCATAGGTTTATCTAGGATTTTCCAATCCGGCACCTTTTTGGAGGTGATAAAAGTTATCTGGCACCGAAACAGTGGTTTATCTTGACATATCCTACCACCAGCTAGCCAAATAGACATCTCATCGCCAAATACTACTTTTTCCCAATCGGTTTTCTTGTTCTCCTTAGCCCACTTAACACGATAAGCTTTATGAGATTGTTTAAGTATCGGGATTTTCTGAGCAACCTTTCGGGTAAAGCCGCGCCGTTTCATTTCTTTCCTTACAGCTTCATGTGAAAATGATAGACACCGTCTTTTGTTAAATTCTGAAGTCAATTTTCTCACAGATAACTTTGGATTCTTAATAGCTAATGTTTTAATATTTTTGCGCTGTTCTTTTTCGTTCATAATACTGCGAAAAGTGAATTCAAAAACTACAAATACAAAGAGAATAGAGACTGTAGAAAACATACAAGTAATTTAAGGAAACTATTCATCTTCCCAATTTCAAGTTGACAGACTGTAAGTGCGAATATATATCTTATAATGAAAGAATTCTGCTTGATAATTAGAATTTGTACATAAAAAGTGCGCGTGCGAATGACGTTATATTTACGTGACGTGTTGAAACCTTCTTTGGAAATTCGGTTATAGTAGCTTGAAACAGTAATTGTTAGGTAATAGGTGGTTTGGAAGAAATTACTTTATAAATGTATTTTTTAAATACCATATATTCTCGGATAGTATGCGATGCGATTATTGATGTTTAGCCCATTTCTCCACTGAAAAAAAAAATCTTTTAGATCTAAGTGAGTTTTCAAAATATATTACAGTGAATACAGGAATGATAGAAAAGAAGAATTTAACGTTAATATTTTTTCTCTAAAAACCAGCAAACTCTTTGAGGAGGACAATTATTCGAGAGCTGGCTACTATTCAAGCATATATTACGGGATAGGGAATCAAATTCAACGTAGAAGCGATTAGTGTGAAATGTAATTTTCCATAATCTCTAATTTTATGACGCAGTAGAATTTGTTTTATATGCAGGATTTAGTCAATTCTTTTCAATATCAAATCATAGCCTACTCTATATAAGGCCATACAGTAAAAGTACCAGGGATGAAGTAGTAAGTGGAATATATGGATATTGCAAGCTATGTTTCTCCTACTTTCCTTCAGTCCATCATCAAATATATATGTTTGAAAGCATGTATTACTTATTGAGAACTACTGAAAATTTGAATATTGCAATCACATTGCAATTAATTACAAAATAAATGAACAAATAATGAGCAAAACTAACATGTTGCTACTACCAGAGGATCAACTGATCATCTACTACAGTAATTGTAAATCCAAACATCCACCCGTATTCTCCTAACATTTGAACTTGACTTCATAATTATATCACTCTGAACGTCACTATCTAAAAAGAATAAACCATAAAGAAAGAAAGCATGAAAAATCTATGAAAATTTCTTTAATTTAGGCCACTGTAAATGCGAACATGTTTCAGCACCACCGCCCGAATCAATATTTAGTCTACTGCATATATATTCATAGCAACTGGTCAACCAAACAATACCGCTTTGCTATAATGGCATCATGCCTTTACAGAAATTGTCCATTTATTACCATGTACTACAAATTCTGCTGTAGAGATATTCGCATGGTCGGATCTGTTATTTCTTACATAGAACGTTGTGGTCAAACAGTTCAATCATGAATTATAATAAAGATAGAAACGGTAAATAATTTTGGACCATTGTTAGAATAAAAGTGCATTGGTTTTGTGCACAAGTTGAGTAGAATCATGAATTATATAATGTATCACTTAATATAATCATTTCAAGGTTGGATTACTAAACCAATCTCAATAATTAACACTGTATTAATGTCAAACTATTTACCAAAATTATCTTTTGCATATTTAAATGCTCCCAATATGGATGTTGCAATTAAAAACTTCAAATCAATATGTAAGGACTGAACGATAATGAAAAAATAAAAGGCCCTATACAGCCATCCATAGTTCTATGAGATACACACAATACATCCTTACTATTAAAACTCGAAGAATGTGAATATATACGTATATATAACGAATTGATTGAAGAAACTGTCAGGCCCAGAAAGCTGATTTTTGGCATGTGGGAGTCTTTTGGCCATGCACCACCCAGATGAAAATATCGACTCATCATCGAATTATTACGTCATTGTCACCTTTTTTAGAATTAGAAATTTAGTTTTTCGATCATAACTTTTTTTATAGAATGTGTATCTATTGAAATCAAAATAATTCTTAAATACTAAAAATCAAAGTTGCAACCGAATAGTTCAATATTCGGTTAGATCAAATACTATTTGGCAAATAGCTGATATTCGATAGGGAACCGAGTATCAGTATTTGTATTCGGTTAGAGGGACCGAATATCAGTATTCGTATTCGGTTGAACTAACCGAATATTATCAGTATTCGTATTCGGTTAGGGAATATTCATGAATATTTATATCTGGTTCAATCGGTTTCAACCTTGGTTATAATATATTTCTAACTAATTTACCCATCATATCCGGTTACTATCTGTAAAATAGGTCAACATATACAGTACTATAACAATTCACAGTCCTCTATTAAATATTATTTATTTCAGTTGCGCAGTATTATAATTTATGAAGTACCGAATAATATCAGTATTCGTATTCGGTTAGAGTAGCCGAATATTATCAGCATTCGTATTCGGTTCAGGAACTATTCATTAATACTGATATTCGGTTCAATCGGTTTCAACCTTGCTAAAAATTAACAAATTTATCGAGTATTTACATTTTATCAATTTTCCTCGAGTGGTTCGCTAGTGACTATTTTAGTTAATTAATTAATAATACCCTCGGCTGGCTTGGTGTTTTTCTATTTATAGTCAGACTCCAAACTTGTATGGCTTCCTCGTTCAAAATGACTTACACCGGAAATGACGAAACAAAACACCACAAAGCGCGGGTAAAATTAATAGCTGAATGCATTTACCCATAGTAGCAGCATTGGCAGCAATATCTGTTTTGAAGAGGATCGTACTACTGATCATATTCATTGTTTGCATACGAGCGTATCGTCGCAGGGAATTCGCATGTCTGACAAAACCGTTTATTTTAACTATTAAAACTCGATTAAAGTTTGTGTACATATACTTTATTTATATATATATATATATATCTTCGTGTATATAATATATCAATGTAACGAATTGATTGAAGAAACTGCCGAGCACAGAGGGCTGATTTTGGCATGTAGGAATCTTTTGGCTATGGATCCACTAAGTTCTGACCTCAGGCGAAAATGTCGACTCATCATGGAATTATGACGCCATTGTCACCTTTTTATAATTAGAAATTTCATTGTTTTTCGACTATAACTCAGCCATTTTAAGTGATAAAAGGCTGAAATTTTAAAAGAATGTGTATCACAATACATCTCAGATATTATTAAACTTTCATCAAAAAATGATGACACATCACTCTGTTATGACGTCAAAATTGCATCTAAAATTTAAAACCTGGCAAATCGGATTATTTTTCGAGTGATATTGATTATAACCATAAGACACACATATTTAGAGATGTTATATGCCTTATAATTAATCATTTTGAGCCCAGGTATACTAGTGTGCCTCCGGCGGACAAAAATTGAAAGCATTTAGATTACCAGGTTTTGATGTGTTAGTTATAGCTGACGAATTTCTTGTTTAATTCACACACTTCAACTCGTTGTAAAAGATCGATTTAAACCTATTGGAATGATCGATAAAATACTTGCGAAGACTCCGAATCTCGTGTCTTATGTTCGGATATCGATACATGCTAATGATATATTAGAAGGTGAAAAAAGCCTGCAAGCAAGGGTGATGACTAGGTGCAACAGCGAATTGAAAAGTATTCGTCCCCTTGTGAACATTCCAGGAGAGAAATTGTGACTTTGGCTTGTCCATAGCTTAGTGTACACGTATATGAACGTATTCTTCTTAAAGATATTGTAGAAATAGCTACTCCCTTTGAAGAAGCAACAGACTTCATACATAATAAAATTCTGTTTCAGTAAGTTATATTTTCCGTGCATTAGAGTGGAATTCGAAAAGCATTGTGAAAAGATGAATGTAAAGTATAACTCAGAAATGTTGAGTACCTAGAAGAACATTAATCGTGGAATAAAAATATACGAACAGCGTGATTGTTATATTTATGCTGTAATTCTGGATCCAAGGTTTAAGTTTGATTGGAACACTGGAAGTGAGTAATTAAGGATTGAAACCAGATTTATAGACTTTTTGTCTAGCAGATCATACTTTGATTTCGGACCCACTTACTAGTGATTCTTCTCAATCTCCAAACCCAAAGAGGAGTAGAATTTCAAGCTTTATGTCCAGTTCTAATTTCATGGCAGGTAATACACTGGGAGTAAAAGGAGAACTAGACAAATATATATCTCACCCCCCTCTTTCGGAAGAAGATGATCCTCTGGTATACGATGTATTGGAATTTGCACTAAACCGCATTACCAACATTAGCTAAATTGGCCCAGTAATATTTATCTTTTCCAGCCTCATCCGCACCTGTAGAGAGCCAGTTTAGCATCGCAGGGAAATTATTTAGGTCAGATAGATGTTCATTGTTTGATGAAGTTTTTCAAAAGTTCATCATGATCAGATGCAATTCACACCAATAATAAATTTAGGGAAATTAGTTATTTGCTTAGGTTAGATCATATTATATTTTGTTTGTATGAGATAATAAATTAAATAATAAACAGACATTCTGAATCATAGCAAAGTCTTAGTAATTGTCAAGAAATTTGTAATTGTAATAGTAATAATTGATAGTACTACGGGCATTCAATAAGTAGTCGTTATCGTAGTATACTTTCCCCAAAACAAGTAATATAATTAATATCAATGCTGCAATTTCTCGAACTACTCTCCTTGATGCTGTATAACTAGTATTAGCCTCTTAATCCAATCCAAAAAACTTTTTTGAAGTCTCCACGTGGTATACCTTTCATATACTGAAAAATCGCCGATCCGAGGTGAGGCCGACTTTCGAATTCCCTCCCTGAAAGGTGTTTCTTCAGCTTAGGGAAGAGCCAAAAGTCGCATGGAGCGAGGTCTGGTGATTAGGGAGGATGATCTAGCTCTACAACTCTCAGACTTTCCAACTTTTCCCTTACCAGTTTGGTCTAGTGGGGTCGGGCATTATCATGCAATAATCTCAATCCTCGAGTTCCAGTCCTTGGCCGTCGATTGTGGTAGAATTTCTCAACCTCAGATAGGCACTCACTCATGTAAAATGATCCAGTAATAGTGGTATTCTTGGGGACACAAATCTGGCACACTGGACCATAAGAATCAAAAAATATGCAGTACATAACCTTGGGGTTCCGGAAGTCATATCGAGGGATTATTGGTGGGTCCTGGCCTTTAGCTACCCATACTTTGTTAGCTTCCTTTGACAAAGGCTCGCTATAACGCACCCAAGTCTCATCACCAGTCACGATCTCGAATAGACTCCTGGAGTCGGTTCTATCGAAGTCAGAAAGCAACTTTTGAGCACATTGAACCCTCTTAGTTTTCTGGGCCTGTGCTAGTGCATGCGGGACTCACCGAGCGCAGATTTTCCTAAATTGAAAATTGTCATGCACAATGGTATGAGCGGTTCCCGTTGAGACCCCAACTGCATTAGCTATCTCCATCAATGAAATAGGGGGTCTTCTTCAAGTAATTCGGAAACCTCGAGGACAAATTTGTCACTGGCGCCGGAAATCGGCCTCCCTGCTCTGGGCTTATCTTCTATCGACTCTCTTCCCTCACGAAAACGTCGGGTCCTGTCAACTATCGTGGAATATGGAAGAGTTCTATCATTATAAACCTCCATCAAATCCTTGTGGATGTCGGTTGAAGAAACTTGGAGCAGTGTATGAGTCTTTACATAGGCTCGCTGCTCAGTTTTGAAATCTGCACTCTCGGAAGCCATAATAAATGCCAGTATATAAAAATGCCAAACTAATAATAGCCACAGTATAAAAACCAAAGCTCAGAATTGAAAAAGTAAAGTATCATTTGAAAGAGCATCGGTAGGGCTACATTAGATATGCTAACCCAATTCTGAATTAAATGGAACAACCAAGATAAATTGCAATAACGACTACTTATTGAACGCCCGTAGTAATAGTAATATATTACATATAAACAAAATGTAATTGTAATGGTAATAGTAATCGAAAAAAAATAAGTAATAGTATATTAGTAATATATTACATTTCAAAGTAATTGACACCATGCCTGCATCTTACACAAAAGTTTGGAGAAAAGTTCAAGAATTTCGGCTTAACCTAAGACTACTGAGATGTACTACAGTGGTACAACTTTATAGCTTCATTCCCAATGAAAATGACTGGAGACATCCGCGATATCGATGATTCAAGTTTTGCCTTACAAGTAAGAATGATACCTGCCTTAGCATTCGTAACACCAACAGATGTACCGGCGCTAATAAATAAATTTTTATTGATTTGTCTCCAGATATTTATGACCTAGCCCAATAATTTTGAATCTACTTATATATCCATACACTTAGCTAAACACTCCAATAGTATTCCCAAGCACTTTCCCTTTAGAAATGTGGAATAATCATCTTATGGTTCATCCAGGACTTTCAAGAACCACAATGCTATCGAGGGATGGCATAGGTTCTTTTCTACCCACATGTTTTGCCATAATCTTTTAACTTGGAAATTCTTGAATGTCTAAAAAAGAGCAGGGGTTAATCGAGCTGATAAAGGCGTTTTGCATTGAGTAGCAGCGATCCCCTGAAAATAAAGAACAATGCCAACCATGAAAGTCAATTAGAAACTCTAATTGATGGCTACCTTACCCCTAAGATGGACTTTCTACGAGGGGTTTCATATCAGTTCTCTTTTAACTCTAAGTGCGTATAACCTTGGATTGTGTAAGTACTACTTCACATGACTTCACTTGACTAGTCTAGAAATCAAATTATTATCGATAGTATTCTTACCACGTTATTTTAATAGTTTTTAGAATTTTGAGAAATTAGCTGTCTCCATTAGATACTCGGTAATACATACGAACGCGAAAAAGCTAATGAACAGATCTGTACTAATACAAATAGGACAGAACTTTTAGTGCATCTAGGGTAACAATCATATATTGAAGGTGACATGTAAAAAGCTGACAAATAGTTATTTTCAACTTTTAATGTATTGTATACTATTCACATACTAGAACTAGTATTATTATCACGCTTTCTAACTTAATTGGAATTCTCAGAGCGAAGAGGTAGCTGCCACATTTACTGTCGTTCTAATGCAGCACACCAAAATAGTGGGGAGGCAAATACCTCCTCTGACTCAATGAAAGTTATGCCTTGATCACAGATTAATGTCAAAATTTAATTATTTTAACACACTTTGGGAAACATTTTTAAAAACAACTAGGAAAGTGACCCTTTTTAACAAAAATTTTATGGAACCAACTAAATACACTTCTTACAATACTAGTAAATATTTTCCTAACCTTTTAACAAATCTAGGTAAAATTGAAAATATAGAAGTGCATTGAAAAACTGTCTTCATAGAAAAAGAACCTTGTAAAATTGAGAGGGAAAACCTTCTCAATTTGAAAACCGATGGTCCTGATCAGGAGTAAAAACATACATTTCGCACCTACTTAACAAATGTAATGATCATCTATAAAAATCAATGTTACTGCGGCTTAATGCTTATTTTACGATCTAACTGAAAGTGCACTACATATGTGTGACTATATATCTTTCTGAAAATCAATTTTCGAATCTAAAATTTAGTAGATATTGAAAATTCCAGTTTTAGAAATTTGAAATTTACCAATGTTGTATGTATTAAAATAATTGGGAGCTTCAATGAGCATGCTTCATGCAACAAATTTCAAAACTCTTGCACGAAGCATCCTCAAAGAATAGAAGTTATTAAATTTTTAGGTTCGAAAGATTATGATTAATTGTATTTGGAAATGATGAAAATCTTTGCAGACAGATCGAAAGTGTAGCACCTCCAAAATTTAGATAAACATATACAATATACATTATGTTAATGATTAAGGGTATTATACAGCTCTCCAGATATACGCTTCCAATTCCATTCCTTAAATTTCCATACGACTAAACCGTATTATATCGTTATGGTATGGTGGAATTCGAGGAAAATTTCAAAACATTTGCGCTCCTCAACAAGGGCGTAGCCAAAGGCCTGCCGGTAGACCCACCAGGTCCTGTATATTGTCGTTTTAGGCTGCAGCAGGCCCGTATCGGATTCACTAGCTATACCCTTGCTCCTTAACATATTCTCACACAGAATCATACGCTTAAAGGACGTTCCTGATAGTTCCTTGGTTCAGGATACCGCCCGTGAAAAATCCTTAGGTTTGGTTTACAGCATATATGAAGAAGAGAGATATACAAAATGATAAGCGTGGGCAGGTAGTGCAATTAAAAAATATTGAGACATGACAAACAGTTTTTGGTTCGCATTTCTAGTTTTTGAGTTACAGCGTCTCAAAGTCGGTTTTGGTCCGTTTTTCCCTAGCACATCTTAATGGTAAGCCCTCCTCCACTCTGTGAATTTTTTGGAACACATGTTTGGATTAAATGCTTCGAAAATTTATTCATATATAGTCTATAAAATTTGCAATCGCATAGAACCAAAAGCAAAGTAAATAACCAAAATTGTCAGTTTTACAGGGTTTGAAAAAAAATTGCCAAAAAACGGCGAAAAAAGCCCGATTTTCTTTGGAAATCAGCAATAAAATCAAAAGTTTATAAGATATCGAAAATCGAGTGGTCCTACGCTCATCGCCTAGTGATATGGAACAACTCTTGAAATTTTCAAACCTCTATCTCAAAGCAATTTTGAGTTTAAATAATTGTAAAATGAGCTATTAACGATAAATAAAAGCATCCATGGGCATTTAATCGCATTTATACTGATGAATTAGATATATTCCAACAGATTTTGGAGAAAATAGCAAAATTATACTGAAAATTGACAAATTACCTTGAGGCCTCTAATACCGAATATTTTGAACCAATTGGGAAATATAACTCATACTCCTAGCACTACAAAGTATAATTCATCGGTTTAGAATGAATAAAGAGCTTCTAAAAAGTATGTTAGGAAGTTAGAGCGAGAGTCTACGACTTTTAGTTTTCAAGTTATGATTTTCGAAAATACTACGTCATCACGTGATAAAAATTTAAAACTTAGCATTTCATAGGACGTAGTACAAGTATTATCAAAGAATCATATATATACTGTTATAAAAAGTATATTAGGAATTGAGAGCTAAGAATTTGGGTATATATTTCCAGAGAAAGGGAGGAATCAGTTTATGGACCATAAATGGGGGGTTTTGACCGAATCTGGGACGTAAAAGGCCAGAACTTCTAAAATAATCATGAAAAGTGAACCAATTTTTCAGTAACCATTTTTAGTAACAATTGCATTGATTTTTTAGTTTAATAGCTACATTTGGGCACATATTCCATGACTAGATTCGCCATTTTCTAATGTATTCAAAGTTCTCCATAGAATTTGTATTACAATAAAATCAATGATAAGTCAAGAAATATTTATTTTTTGACAAAGAGATGTTTGAGGACCCTATATATTGTCATATAGTATATCCTTTCATTTAAGATGATCATATATTATATATCTTTAATAGTCTTTAAGATATGACATCGGCCTCTTCAGGGACCCCAGAGAGGCACAATGTCCGAACTTTACATATAATAAACGATAACTTACGAAAAAATGGTCGGATCTGAACAATTCTTTTTTTTAAATGATCAGAATTCTATTTTAGATACAACAATTAATACCACAGCGGCCATTTCCCAAGCATTTTCGAAATGAAGTCCTTCATGGAGCTATTTTGATTGGATTTATATGCCTCTTTTTTTCAAAATTTCAATGTTTTATAATCTCTAAATGGGTCAAAATCATTTTTAGGTCTTTATCATTAAAAAAATATCAGATAAGTAAGTATTAAACTAATTGATGAATGCGCCGAAAAACCACTAATTATTTTCCATTATTTACTAACACTAATCTTTAGGGGGTCACCACAGAAAAATCAAAATTAATACCTTCCAACAAGTACGATTAGATGGTAGACCACTCAATATAATGGAATTATAATGGAAAATATAATGGAAAATATAATGGGAAAATATAATGGAATTAACAAAAATTTTTTTTTGTCATGCGATGTTTTTCGAGGGCGGTATCCTTAACATCTCACCGAATAAAAACTTCACTCCCTCCCTGTTTTTAACATCTCACAGAAAGAACCTTCACTCCCTCCCTGTTTAAAACATCTCACTGAAAAAACTTCGCTCCCGTTTATTTTAACATCTCACTGAAAAAACCTTCACTCCCTCCCGTTTTTTAACATCTCACTGATAAAAACTTCACTCCCTCCCTAATTTTTTCCTACTCGGTTTCATGAAGACAGTATAAAGTTAATACATGCTAAACTAAGCAAGAAAAAGGGAGACATAAATAGTATTTTAAGGGGCCATTTGAGATAGTATATAACGGAACATAATATATTCGCTTGCTTGTGCTGCGCGGCTGGCGGACACTTTGTGTCAACCAGAATCACCCTTTGGGCGTTTGAGGTCACATTGAATAATTATAGGGTAGATAACATCACTAAATACGTCTATCTTACTGTTATAATCGATATTGCACGAAAAATCACCAAATTTGTCAATTTTTTAATTTTTGATGCGTAATGATAACGTATTAACAGAGTGATGAGTCATCATTTTTTGATGATAGTTGCATCATATGTGAGGTATATTAATGTACACATTCTATCAAAATTTCAGCCTTCTATCACCTAAAATGACTGAGTTATAGCCGAAGAACTGAAATTTCTAATTATAAAACGGTGACAATGACGTCATAATTCCATGATGAGTCGATTTTTTCATCTGAGCTCAGAACTTAGTGGAGAAATAGCCAAAAGACTCCCACATGCCAAAAATCAGCTTTCTGCGCCTGGTAGTTTCTTCAATCAATTCGTTACATATATATGGATAAAGTTGTAAAGTTGCTCCAGCACCATTTCAGTGCCATCCGCCTGTCGAGCAAGAAAGCCTAAATTCTGAAGAATTCACCTAAACATCGCTGTTTTCAGCCACCTACTCCTTGTGCACTGACTGAATTTTCACCAACATTACCGGTTGACCTTGGAAGCTCCAGTGTAAGTGGCACAACAGCTTCTTTGTGACATCGACTAGCCAATCGTGTGGTGAACAGTAAGTAGTAGCATCCTTCCAGTTGATATACTCTCTGCTGATTGCAAAATCGAGCGTGGTTCTAGCAATATATTTCTTCTTATGATCTGTTGCATATAAAGGTCAGAAAGCATCATCGGCAGCGCGATCATAGTCAGAGTTGCACGCAGGCAGAAATTTTGTAACCGCGGCTCCCAATTTTGATAAACCCAACCCACGGCCCACTTAGCGGGCCACAATGTTTCAATCTTGCCCGCGGTACAATCCTGCTCGCGGCCCGGCCCGAAAAAATCCAGTACTATGTGTAAGGCCCTTGTTATCCGATACAGCGTACATATTGATACAAAGCCGTGTTTAGTGAATTAATTTCAATAAATTAATACGTACAATGAATTGAGACACTAGCAGTCTAGCTCAATGAACAGAAGCAACAATTCTAATGCTGGTACGTATTTGAGAGAGAGAGAAGAGATCTTCTTGCTGTAAACCTGGTATTCAAAAATCCCGTTCTGGTTGTGCAGAAGTGACCGGACAACATTGCACTTGGTAAACCAGTTTACCTAATATGGGAAGACGGTGGTGGATGGTTTCCATAGGCAGTGCCGTGGAGAGATTTTATGGGCCCTCTTGCTAGGTTGGAACCCGGGCCCACTAATTATTTTCCCTGAAAATATTTTGCTGTATATTTTATGCGTTGAAGTTTCGATCTAGTACTTAAGTTTAACGATCCTATAAATAGAATATATTTCTATTACATCGTCTAAATATACGTAATTAATAGACAAAGTTATTTAAAAATAACCTCTTCGAGCTTTTGTGAACCTGATTTGTGGCTGTAAGACATAATTGATCGTTAATACTATTAATACGAGTATAGCCAAATATTTGTTTCCACGTATAGCATATATTAATTTGGTGTTCAAGTAAATGTAGACTGGCATGCGGATTCCTAACATGTAGAAAATATATTTTGACTTGATATAATTTATAGCTAATACTTTGAGGTGTAAGTGTGAAATGAATACAGGGATTCAAGTGAAATATATTTATTAATAGTAAGATGCTAATTCATAACAAATTACTAATATAAGTACATGTGTTCACAGAAAAGTTTTCTTTTAGATCCAAAAAAATTGATATTGAGCAGAAAAAAATATATTTCTGCGTCATCTCAGTTTCTGGCCCCTCTGCTTCGGGCCCCACTGACTCCGGGCCCCCCGGTTATAACCCAAGTACCCCCTCTCCACGGGCCTAGTCATAGGGTCCTCTTCATCATAGTATGATGTAGCCTCCACATTTCATACTCTTCATACAAGCTGAGTGCTGCATTTTGAGTGTGTATTGAAGGCTGGGTATTGTCGCGCATGGATCCAAAGAGAAATTTTTGTTTTCTTTACGGTGGCTCCTCTATCTCTGGCTCGATATTTCAATAGATTAGACTCCTAAGGATAATGATTCCTGTGTCGTCTGCTGGTGGTCTGGGCCAGTGTAGACAACTATCCTGAGAGGTCCTTCAGCAGATCTCATTTAAACTTTCTGTCCCCAGGGATTGAGTTGAGGAGGAAGCTGAAAAACTTGAAAGCAGGATCAAGGAAGTAGCAATCCAATGGAATTGGGTTATTGATTGAAAAACTCTTCCAAATGTTGTATGATGTTGGCTTTAACCAGAGCTACAAGAAACTATCGGAGAAGCTTACAGAGAGAGGGCGATTGCCACTTCTTGCTGCTGTCAACAAATGACTGAACGAATAAGTAAGAGAGAGTTGTACAATGATGTTCTCGAGAACCTGCAGTACAACACACGTCCGACAATCAATCTCGTCTTCCAGTCATGCTACAAGCCATCCACCATGTGCGACCTCGACAAACAGGACAGTCTTGAGATCGAAGTACTTAAACAGTCATTTTCTAGAAATTTAAACTTTTGGCACTGATTCTGGGTATCCACGTAGGAATCGTTGAAGACAGTGTGCAGACGGTGACATGCGCAGTCAGTCTGGCGGAATCACGCAATCCAGCAAACTTGGTTGTTGTGTTTCAAGATGTTGTCACCAGTGTGGAGTCCGTTCCGAAGTGATCAATTGCCAACAGGCGTGCTCCAGTTTGAATTCATTGGTGATCCAGAATGCGCACGCATTCTGGATCACCAATGAATTCAAACTGGAGCAATTCGTAAAGATTTCAATAAAGAGTCTAGTCAAACAAACAACAAACCCATAATAAAGGAGTTATAAAGTACGAATAGTAAATTACAGTAAAGTAGGGATAAATCGCTGAAGTCACTCAAAAGAGAGTACTTGAGTCTTGCCAGCACATTCAGTTGTAGAATCCATCAAGATCAACACTTCGATAGTAAGCCTAATATGAATATGTAAGTAACTTGGAGTAAACATAGGTTCTTATTCTCAATTATTTCATTATACACTGCCTGAACAAAAGTATTCGTACACCCCATAATTCCCCATACAAATAGTTATAATACTGATGTATTTAGCGAGTCAATGTATTAAATTGATAAGAGATAGGCTTAATTTAACTTCGAATTCGAATTCTCCATATTCGAATTATTCACTTATTAATCTTTCAACTTGTTTACACTCCCACAAGGTTAAAACTTTTCAAACTGCGCCGCCTCATACCACCAATGCCATCATATACAATTAGGGTTGCCAGATTTTCAAAAGGCCTAACCCGGACATAATTTATTCTCTAAAAAATTAACCATATGTACTACCTGTTACAGCAGTTCAGTCTTCGATCAATACAAAATATTATTGTGGCTACCAGAGCGTCGTGCTCTGTGGATACCAAGAATACTATTAATGTAATACGTACTAAGAATTCTAACACTACAGTGGAACCTCCATAATCCGACATTCAATGGGAGACGAAAAAAATATCGGATTATCGAATAACCTCCATAATCCGACATTTGTGGAAAATCATTAAATTGTCGGATTCCGGAATAGCGAGGTGTCGGATTATAGAGGTTGTTTTCTATAGAAAAACGATCCGTGAACAAAATAATGTCGGTTTAGAGAAATGTCGGATTACAGAGGTGTCGGATTACGGAGGTTCTGCTGTACTAATAAATTACTAAGACTACTAAGAAGACTAATACTAAGAATACTTCTCACTCGCTTTGGCAATTTTCAACATGTTAGGCAGTTAGGGTCAGAACTCAGTAGTATACGTACACGGTAGCATTACAAATCAGTAATAATCCAAATTTCACAAACTTGCACTCTTTCTTCAAATATTAGAGAGTGACACGTTTGCAACAGAGCAATAGCTAACTAAATAACTTAGATACGGATAGAATATATTGACAGTCCTGAGTAGTGAGTAGTCGGACAGTACTCAAAATTCTCCAAACCAGGACAAATTCATCCCATTCCCGGACTCCCATTCCCGGGCTCGAAACCCGGACGTCTGGCAACCCTATATACAATGGTGATCCCTCGCGACATGTGGCATAGGAAAGTAAATGTTGAAATACTTAATCTTGAAGAAGAGTAACTAAGTTACAAACTTATAAAGTGGGTAATTTGAATGTGGAGAATTCGAATTTGAAGTCAAATTAAGTGTATCTCTTACCAATTAAATACATTGACTCGCTGAATAAATCAGTATTATAACTATTTGTATGGGGAATTATGGGGTGTACGAATACTTTTGTTCAGGCAGTGTAGAACGTATCTCACACATCCGAATCATTCTTGATCCATGGTTAATAACATATTTTTGATTTTCATCCTCTGTGATTGGACCATGGATAAATGACCTAAATTATTTTTTGGCTTGTATATGAGCGTTTATATTAAATCATTTGGATTCATCATAAATATTAAAAAAACTCTTTACCATCTCTTTTTCAATATTTAGCGATGAAAGAAAATCCATCACTAAAAAATTTGTTTTGTCCTACAAAAATAATAGTCTGGCAAACGGCAGCGTTAAGCACGTGAACCTATTCATTTTATAAAAACTGTACAATTTTAACAGATGTGGTTAGACCCCCATAAAATAAATTTAATAATTTATTTTATGCGGCCTAACCAGATCAATCACTAAATATTTTATTTTAAATTTAACTCTGATACAGGCTCATAGTGATCGCCTGTATGTCTTATATAGAATGATCTGTCTTCATTAGCGGGTGGTAATGTCATTACCTATCCCAAACTTTAATCACTACCTGAAAATATCATCCATTTACTCCGCTATCACTAGTGAATACCCAAATATATGTTATAAATAATAATGCAACAGCAACTAGTTGTAAATCTGTACCCCATATCTTAATAACTTAGATTTAGACTTAATAATATAGTTTTTAATACTCCGATAATTAATGACTGTTTTCGGAAATTCACATCCAATAAGTTTCTCACAAACTTGAGCTAACTTACACATCATGCTATTTGCTATAATCAATCTCATTTCATGATAATAATCAATAGTACCAGTAATTAAATAAGAGAGAGATGAAATAAAAAATTCCCATCCTTCGGTTCTGGGTAAGTAGATATAGGAACTAATTCATTCAAATTAAATATATTGTTGTTACTGTTTTCATATGTAGTTTTATTGATTTTGCAAAGTTAAGCCAAATTCGTTGCATATATTAGTTTTACCAAGACTTGACAAAAGTTTGAATGGTGGTAATAAGAAGTCTATATTATCGACTCTAAAACTTCTAAGTCAGTGAGTGTTTCAATATCATATTGAGGAAGAACTACTTGACTCAAGAGATTGATCAATTTTATTTTTTTTAACCCCTGAATTCGCTATAAATGATGCCATCTTCTTTTTATTTGGAGCTGAAAATAAATCCACCCTAAAACTATTGAATACTTTTTCTATTTTTGACTAGGAATTGATTTAATGTAACTCCGCCTTAGTTTTTTTTCCTTCCCCCCATTCTTCCTTACATTCCTCGTTAATTACTGCCTCTTTTTAGACTTGAACACCTTATGTGCCAAGAGCTGAAATGCAAATTTACAAGTTGCTAATCTATCATCAATACGAGTAAATCTCAAACGAATAAAGCGTCCAGCTTTAAGGATACCGCCCTCGAAAAAAACTTTACCTGGCGTAAAAAATAACGGCAAAATTTTTTATTGTTAATTTCATTGTATTACTAAGCAGTCTACAATATGATAGTAGAAGTTGGACGGTATTTATTTTAATTTTATGAGTTAACTACCTAAAGTTTAGCGTTACTAAAAATTGAAAAATTATTGGAGGTTTTTGACGTATTCATTAATTAGTTTTTAACTAATTTGATATTTTTTTAATGATATGGACCTTAACATTGTTTTGGCCCCTTTGGAGATTATATAACACAAAGATATAGAAGAAAGGCCAAATAAAATCAAACAAAATAGCTCCATAAGGGAGGTCATTTATATAACGCTCGGGAAATCGCCTGTTTGATATCAAATATCTAGGGATCATTGGATCAGAAATGAAATTCTGATCGATTAGAAAAAATTGGTTCGGATCCGACCATTTATTCGTGATATATCGCTTATTATAGGTAAAGTTCGGGCATGATATCTCTCTATGGTCCCGAAAGAGGCCGATGTCATATCTTAAAAACTATTGAAGATACATCCTTACTATTAAAACTCGATTGATGTTTGTTTGTTTGTTTGTGTATACTATATATATATATATATATATGTAACGAATTGATTGAAGAAACTGCCAGGCGCAGAAAGCTGAGTTTTGGCATGTGGGAGTTTTTTGGCTATGGCTCCAGTAGGTTCTGAGCTCAGACGTAAATGTCGACTCATCATGGAATTATGACGTCATTGTCACTATGGAGATAGAAGGCTGAAATTTTAATAGATTATTTAAATTAATATATCTCACATATGGCACAACTATCATCAAAAAATGATGTCTCATCACTCTGTTATGACGTAATCATTACGCTTCAAAAATTGAAAAATTGACAAATTTGGTGATTTTTCGTGTGATATCGATTATAATAGTAGAACGGACGTATTTAGAGATGATATCTCCCTTATAATTAATCAATGTGATCCCAGGCGACCGGACCCCATGCGAGAGAGCCTCCGGCGGACACAAAGTGTCAGCCAGCCGCGCAGCTCAAGAAAGCGAAGCGCACTTGTAATCTATTATAATATTAAGTGAAAATATATACCGTATTTCTCTGAATAAGCGCCGGTTTGAATAAGTGCCGGGGCTCGAATAAGCGTCCGACACCGGGGCATTTTAGTTCTCTGAACATCATATCAAACTAGTATTCTCAGTGGTGGCATAGATACAAGTGCTTTTTGAAACATTACATTATCCTTTTTTAATAGAACTAACATTCTCAGTTGTGGCAAAAATAAAAGTGCCAGTCAATGTAGTAAAAAAAAAAAAGAGCGCCGGGTCAAAATAGCGAATGAAAAAATAAGCGCCGGGTCTAAAGGGTGCACGAAATAAATAAGCGTCCGGGCGCTTATTCGAAGCAATACGGTATGCGAAATGTATAGGTTCCTCAAACATCCTTTGTCAAAAAATAAATATTTCTTGACTTATCATTGATTCGATTATATAACAAATTCTACGGAGAAATTTTGAGTATATTAGAAAATGGCGAATCTAAATATGTATTCAAATGTGGCTATTATGCTAAATAATGAATATAATTGTCGTTAATAATGTGTATAGAAAAATTGGAAAACTTTTGATAATTATTTTAAATGTTCTGGCCTTGGACCTCCCAGATTCGATAAAAGAAAACCATTTAGGGTCCAAAACGAGATATCTCCCTATCTCTGTAATTATAAGCCCAAAATTCTTAGTTCTCACTTCCTATTATACTTTTTATGAGGGTACATATATGATTCATCGATGATAATTGCATTACTTCCTATGGAATGTAAGTTTTATATTACATGAATATCCATGGTGGGGGCATTTTTTCACGGGGGGGGCATTTTTTCATGCAACAGTCCTATGAGGTTGCAAATATGATAGACTATCTATGATTCGATTTTTGAAGCATTTGTTTCCTTGGTATGTCCTAAAAGAATTTTGGAGTGACCGGATTTTACCATTAAGATGTGCTAGGGACAAACGAAAAAAACAGACTTTGAGATACTGTATTTCAAAAACTAGAAATGAGAATCAAAACTGTTTGGAATGTGCAAGTATTTCTAGAATGAGATACGTGCCCACGCTTAACATCTCTTACAGCTCTACTTTCATCGTATGCTGCAAGCCAAATAATATTATTTTTGCGGGCGGTATCCTTAATATTAGTTTCAGATTTGAAATTGAATTTTTGACAATTCTATATCAATTTTCAATAATGGCGTTACTACTAATAATAATAATAATAAAAATAATAATAATTAATAATAATACAGTACACCCTCGCTAGTCCGAACCTCGCCAATCCGAACCCTCGCTAATCCGAACACTTCATTCTTAAAATCCAAACACCCAATATATAATTTTATTTGATAATAATGTCGACTCATCATGGAATTAAGACGTCATTGTCACATTTTTAAAAGTTAAGCAACACAGTTATTCGGGCATAACTCAGCCATTATAGGATATAGAAGGCTGAAATTTTAACAGAATCTGTATACTAACATACCTCACATATGATGCGACTTTCATAAAAAAATGATGACTCATCACTTTGTTATGACGTCATCATTTCGCATCAAAAATTTTAAAAAAAAAACTGGCAGGCACAGAAAGCTGATTTTTTGGATGTGGGAGTCTTTTAGCAATGACTCCACTAAGTTCTGACCTCATCAAAACATGATGACTCATCACTCTGTTATGATGTCATCATTACGCATCAAAATTTTAAAAATTGGCAAATTTGGTGATTTTTCTTGCGATATCGATTATAACAGTAGGACAGACTTATTTAGAGATGTTATCTCCCATATAATTAATCAATGTGACCCCAGCCGTCCAATGGGCGCCTTCGGCGGACACAAAGTGTCCGCCGCCCGCACTACACAATCAAGCAAAGCGAACTTGTAAGTCATTAAATAGTCAAGGATTTCTGGATGATAAAATGCATTTTTGTTCTTTTTAATCATATTTTTTCATTTTGAGGTGCTAACTTAATCATATTAGGCATGAATTTTAAAAAATATTATCAAAATATCTTCCAAAAAGCTTTTTTATTGTATGTTTCACAAATTTCCCTAGTTATCGATTCCTCATTAAGTCTTTCAGGATGGAAACAGTCTATTTTTATCTCTCCCTTTATTAACCCCTCTAAATTAACTAGATCATCTCCTACATAAGAAGAATTCACCTCGTTGTACAATAAATAACAAAGAGACTCGAAAACAAGTTTTATTTCTCCTATATCATCAGGGCTGTCCAACTATATTTACTTCGGGCCGCAACTGCTTCATACCATTTAGTGGCGGGCCGCAATACAGGGGCGTGCACTCTGGATGGGTATGGATAGAGGCATTTTGGACGCAACGCGGGCCGGCTGTTGGACAGCGCTGCTCTATATTATTACTCTTAACCATTGTACCAATAGCATGAAATATTTCTTTTTTAAATTCTATTTTCTATTTTTTATCTCTATTATAACTTATACGATGCATAATATGTGCAGAACAAAGATGAACGATTGTACTAAAGCTAAATTCAGGTTTGGCCTTATTTACTACTTCCCAACATTTATCAAGGTAGCTTAAAACATTTATTTTATTGAACGAAATGCATGCAATGTGCATCATGGCCCAACTATAATCCTATTCGATTTGATCGATCTTTATTTATTATTTATTTACTATTTAACACCCATTTATTTGAAAGAATTGACTAGATTTATATCAGTAAAATGAACAAAACCTGGAATAATATCTAGTAGTTCGTTACAACCATAGAAAATACAGCAATCAACCCACAGTTTAGCTTCACAATTAATAAAAACGTGGTATAATGACTTTCCCATGCTATATTCAGATTCAAGATCAAAACCCTGAAATTTCTCCTTTAGTTCAGTAGATACATCCAATACAGATGCAACAGAGGAGTAAACAATAAACAAATTACATCGTACAAATCGTTCTCGATCGACTCCCAAACCAATTCGCTAGAAAATAACTTAGCTGTCGAATCATTCTCTTAGATCCGAACACAAATATCCCTTAGGATGATTGAGGATATTAGGGAATTTCTCATTTCATTAGAAAGCAAATCCAGACGAATACATACCTCAAGTCTTTCATCATTACACGGTGTTAAGAAATTGATGCCCTCCTAATGCAATCGCTAAGATCTATTGCTAAGTCAACGCTAAACCCTTAATAATCTTTCTAATATATATATATATATATATCTACACATTAACTGGATGCATTTATAATGCGAAATGACATATGCATTTATAATGCGAAATGACATAAGATGTGTGGTGAAAGATCTCTACTAAAATTACTAATTTTTAGGGGGTTTATGACAAGGTTTCCCGTGGCTATGAATAAACGGTGTATTTTATATCATACATGGATTTTCTCAATGTTCAGGTTTGGAGAGTTGGCAAGTCAAATATCCTTAGACCAAAAGTTGCGAACGCGTTCATTTTGACTTATTCATAGTTTATTTTAGGCGAAGGTGCCGTGGTGCTCTATTGTATAAAGGTAAAATAGACATGTTTTGAATAGTTTTGGCTCAGATAGGGAAACGATACCTCCAGGCCGATGAAAATAGAAAATAGAGTACTTTCATGACTATCAGACTTAATACTATATCAGTGTTCGGTATCACGGTAAACCGTGAAAAAAGTTTCACTGTCATTTCAAGGCAGTTTCACTGTTTAAATTTTTTTAATAGTAATTTTCTTGTTCGTGATATTTATAGTGTGAAACCGTTTCTTTGTGGTTTCACGGGGTTTCAAGGTCGTTTCTTTGTGGTTTCACGGGATTTCAAGGTCGTTTCATCGTGCTTTCAAGGTAGTTTCACGGTAGTTCGACTTTTCATGCTTTCGATAAAACACGGTTGTAATAATGCAGTTGAACAAAATTAGTCTCTATATATATAGATATTATATCCTTACTATTAAAACTCGATTAATCTATATATATAGTATACAAGCGCGCTTCGCTTGCTTGCGCTGCGCGGCTGGCGGACACTTCGTGTCCGCCAGAGGCTCCCTTCGGTCGCCTGGAGGTGGCATTGGTTAATTGTAAGGGAAATAACATCTCTAAATATGTCCATCTTAGTGTTAAAACCGATTTCACTCGAAAAATCACCAAATTTGTCAATTTTAAAATTTTTGATGCGTAATGATGACGTCATAACAGAGTGATGAGTCATCATTTTTTGATGAAAGTCACATCATATGTGAGGTATGTTAGTATACAGATTCAATTAAAATTTCAGCCTTCTATCTCCTATAATGGCTGAGTTATGCTCGAATAACTGTGTTGCTTAACTTTTAAAAATGTGACAATGACGTCATAATTCCATGATGAGTCGACATTTTGCTCTGAGCTCAGAACTTACTGGAGCCATAGCCAAAATACTCCCACATGCCAAAAATTAGCTTTCTATGACCGGCAGTTTCTTCAATCAATTCGTTACAGATATATATATATATATATATATATATATATATATACACATACACAATAATCGAGTTATAATAGTAAGGATATCTGTAACGAATTGATTGAAGAAACTGCATGGCGCAGAAAGCTAATTTTTGGCTTGCGGGAGTATTTTGCCTATGCTTCCACTAAGTTCTGAGCTCAGACCAAAATGTCGACTCATCATGCAATTATGACGCCATTGTCACCTTTTTATAATTAGAAATTTCTGTTTTTCGATCATTACTCAGCCATTTTAAGTGATAGAATGCTGAAATTTTAATAGAATGTGAATATTAATATACCTCACACACGATGTAACTATCATCAAAAAATGATAACTAATCACTCTGTTATGACGTCATCATTAGGCATCAAAATTTTTAAAATGACAAATTTGGTGATTTTTCGTGCGCTATCGATTATATTAGGATAGAGGTATTTAGAGATGTTATTTTCGTTATAATCAATCAATGTGACCCCAGGCCACCGAAGAGAACCTCTGGCGGACACAGTGTTCGCTAGCCACGCAGCGCAAGCAAGCGCGCTTGTGTTAATAATAGACTGAAGTTGGATATATATACTGCTTTTACTACTAGTAAATAATTGAAACTAAGAATAATGGAAATACCTAAAATAATTTTCAAATTTAGTTTCGTGTCCCTCTGGTCTTTCTTCTCCACTAGTCGACTACCAGTCTTGTTCGCCTCCATACAGGTCAGCTTCATACTCGATCACACTACCGATATCTACGGGTTAACTTGAGCACTACTACAATTGGAATACTTATTCCAAAGGCCTGGCAAATATGTACTATTATGCCGCTTCCAAGCCGCAAATTGCTTTTCACTAACTCTGAACATCAATAATGTTCAAACTACTACACCACCAGTTTGTTCCTCTTCTGCTTCACTCTCAGAAGTATCTGAAGCTATTCAAGGACAATCTATCAATGCTTCAACCAAATCTTCATCTACCAAAGGCACCATGTATTCGCATGAATCCACTATCTCGTGTTTATGAGCAGACTTTCTCAGTAATCTAGCAGGGATAGAACCTGGAGTAGCAATTTCAATTTCATTTCTTTCCATACATCAGCAGCTTGGGCAATTTGATGGTGTGCGAGAATTACTTTAGTGCCTTTCTTCTCTTTGTTGCCAGTACTTGTCAAGAAAGAGGAGAAACTTCTCTTACACTCTGTACTATTATGAATTTAGAGAACAACAGTGCAGGGCAGCTTTGTTGATGACATCAACTATGGGTTGGCTTTTAGCCATTTGCCTCTATCTTTGAACATCATTACACGTCCCCAATACACACCACATGGGTTCTTGATTCGTCTGGTTTAACATGCACTTCAGCATTTGGTGAAGACGCTCTGATGACTTTTCAAAGTTGGCTTGAGTTTTAAGCTAAATAATATGCTCAACCATAACTTACTATATATAAGGCCTAAGAGTAACTTAACCAGGGATGCAGTAAATAGATGGATGAAGAAATACATGAGCTGCCTTAAATCATTAACAAAACACAATAGAGCTTAGGAATATATTACCAGCATATATAAATATGGTGTCAAAGCACCCATATCCGTTGTTAAAATTTAGATTAGTCATCAAATGATTCCGCAACAGGTTATATTTGGGTCAAATTTAGTGATTTTCAGAGGCCGTTTAAGGGCACTTCTCAGTGTTTAATTATAAGGTTTTTCGCATAGAACTGAGAGTGAATGTGTTAATACGAAAAATTTGGAATTTTTTCATGGAATGTTCTTACATTCCAGTGTTGCTATGGAAACGTGTTTTGGTCAGTTGGGGCTATATCTTGAAAATAGCGATAGCTAGATATTCAAATTTAATCCTATTTGATAGCAAATAGGCTACTTCCTATTTAGCTATAATACAATTTATGTGTCTAAATTCAATCGTTTACGAGATATTCGACAAATTACCAAATGGACCAATTTAATAAATTGTCTAATAACTCGTAAATTATTGAATTAAGACATAGAAATTGTATTATAGCTTAATAAGAAATAGCCTATTTGCTATCAAATGGGATTAAATTTGAATGTCTAGCTATCGCTGTTTTCAAGATATAGCCCCAACTGACCAAAACACGTTTCCATAGCAACACTGGAATGTAAGGACATTCAATGAAAAAATTCCAAATTTTTCGTATTAACACAGTCACTTCTCAGTTCTATTCGAAAAACCTAATAATAAAAACACTTAGAAGTGCCTTTAAACGACCTCTGAAAATCACTAAATTTCACCCAAATATAGCCTATTGCGCAATCATTTGATGACTAATCTAAATTTTAACAACGGATATGGGTGCTTTAACACCATATTTATATATGCTGGTAATACATGTTTAAGCTCTATTGTGCTTTGTTAATGATTTAAGACAGTTCATGTATTTCTTCATCCATCTTCTACTGCATCCCTAGTGCCAAATTCGCAAGTTACTCTGAGGCCTTATTATAGTAGGCTATGGCTCAACGATATATTTCCAGGCCTCCAGTACATAGGGACGTGCGACTGTAGTTAATTCTCCATTTGAGCCACCACTGCTCTTAATAATCCCAAACCCTCCGTATGTCCCAGAGACAAAGTATGCCAATAAGAACTCCTTTTGTGAAGAAAGTTCTTGAAATCTGATAATAATTTGTTTCAGCAACTTATTATGATCCCTGATTGAGTAGTTCTCTTTAGCCCACTCATACGTGAGTGATAGTTGAATCCAATTCAGAGCGAAATGTCCAGCAACACAGATAGTACTTCTAGTTAGCATACCGTATTTCCCTGAATAAGCGCCGGGACTTGAATAAGCGCCGGGGCTTGAATCTGCGCCGGGGCTCGAATAAGCGCCGGGACTCGAATAAGCGTCGGACGCCGGGGCATTTTAGTTCTCTGAACATCATATCAAACCATAAATGTATAATAATAATTTCATCCTTTAAATCACAATCTAAGCTGTTGTAACTAATATCGCATACTACGGAGTATGGTATCATTGGTATGCGTGACCTACATTTTTATTTTAACTTTGTTTGATTTTGGACTAGGTAATTAGGCATGTTTATTTTCCTATTTGTCATATTAGAGGACAAATTGTAGGCTTAGATGATGGCAGAGAAGCGAACAAAACGAAAACTTCATGGCTACAATGTTGAATTCAAGTTGGAGGCTGTAGATTTTGTCAAACTTGGCAATAGTAAAGAGGAAAAAGCTCGCAAATATGGTGTCGACGCTAAACGTATCCGGGAATGGTGTAAGGATCAGGACAAGTTGGGAGGTGCCTATGATATTAGCAACTCAAAGCGCCGTAAGCTGGATGGTGGTGGTCGGCCACCTTTGTTAGAGGCAATAGAGGAAGAACTATATGGATGGATAGATTATATGAGAAGTCAGAGGCTGAGAGTAACTCGTACGATGGTGCAAACAAAGGCTCTCGAACTCTACGGTGGCGAAGAAGACACCTTCGTTGCGAGTCGCGGGTGGTTACGAAACTTTTCTTTTCGAAACAAAATTACTCTCAGACGTCGCACCACAGTTGGGTAAGCAATTCCTGATACAGTTATCCCTAAGTTGAAACTTTTCATTCTCTTTGTGGTTCGCTCATCCTGCGACAACGTTATGAGCTCTCGCATATCGGCATCATGGATGAGACTCCCGTTTGGTTAGACATGCCAGCCAATATACTGTGGACTTCGTGGGACTCCATCCATCCCCATCAAGACTACTGGCCACGATAAATGTCGCATTACTGTATGTTTCGCTGCTAAAGCAAATGGTACTAAATTACCACTATTTGTTGTGTTCAAGGGTAAGCGCCGTGTTCATGATCTAGAAGCGATAGAAGGAGTTATATGTGTGATGAGCGAAAATAGTTGGATGAATGAAAAATTAACTCACGAATGGTTACGAACCACATGGGGAGAATTAGCCTTTGGTCGAAGATTAATTGTGTGGGACAGCTATAAGTGTCATATCCAGGACAGTACAAAACAGCTGGCATCACGACTGAACACTGACATGGCAGTTATCCCCGGGGGCTGCACTAGTCTGATACAAGCGCCTGATGTATCTTGAAACAAACCATTTAAAGATAGATATCGCGAATTGTATGAAGAGTGGATGCGAGGTACTGAAAAAGAGTACACACGTGGAGGCAACGTAAAAGCTCCCCTAAAGTTTTAGCAGCCACATGGGTGAAACAAGCTTGGGAACCAGTATCCACTGATGTCATCATTAAGTCATTCAAAACTTGTGCGATTACGAACAATATTGACAATTCTGAAAATGAGATGATAAAAGTCACTCGGAAAGATGAAGTACTATTTAGTACCGTGATGAACTTTTTCAAAAACTCAAAGAGCTGACAGATAGCAGCAGCTCAGACAACTCAATTGAAAATACACATGAAATAGATCCTCAACAAGATGAGGATAATGAACTGATTGTATTGGATGACGAAGCTTGAGTGACTTCATGAAACAACATTGTCCTTTTTTATATACCTACCTACTAACTAGTATTCTCAGTAGTGGCATAGATACAAGTCTTTTTTGAAACATTACATTATCCTTTTTTAATAGAACTAACATTCTCGGTTGTGGCAAAAATAAAAGTGCCAGTCAATGTAGTAAACAAATAAAAGAGCGCCGGGTCAAAATAGCGAATGAAAAAATAAGCGTCGGGGCTTGAATAAGCGCCGGGTCTAAAGGGTGCACGAATAAATAAGCGCCCGGGCGCTTGAAACATCTCTCGGATAGCCTCTGCTTAAGAACGCCCCAGATGTTTTCAATAGGGTTTAAATCAGGCGAATAAGCTGGCCACTCCAATAATTCAAGGTTTTGGCTCTCTTTCCATGATTTACTGAGCTTGGATCGATGAATTGGTGAATTATTTTCTTGGAGAGTCCAGCCATCTGGATAGTAAACATTAGCAGTTTCGATTAGGCATTCATTCAGCGTATCAATATACATCTTAGAAGTAAAATTAACAAAAAAAATCTTTAGAATTGTGGTACCTCTGGATGAAATACCCCCACATACATGTAACTTCGGCGTATGTCTCTGAACCTTTGAAATTGGATTTTCTTGAGACTTGGTCCATATTCCTACAGTCCCTCTATTTAACCAGATAGCGCATTCATCGGTGAAGAAAACATTTTCCCATTCCCTCTTTATATGAATTTACACCATTCAACTCTCTTTTTTGCAGTTTCATCGGTAATGAATGGTCCAATAACAGGGGATCTAAAGTCAAATCCACACGCGTGAGTCGCTCGATAAACAGTCGACTTGGATGGGGTATCTGTGAACTTAGATGAAAGGTTTGCGCGGAGAGAACGTGTGGACATCTTCGGATAACAGTTTAAAGTTCTTATAATTGATTGTTTTTGTGAATATGTGATAACTTTCGGCCGTCCACTAACACTCTTGTGTTGTAAGCTTTTCCCCTCACGAACCATAGATTTTATGCGAAAAACTGTTCTTATCGATATCCACGTTCTTCGAGAAATTTCAGTTGGGGATGCGATTCCTGCATCGATTAGAGTTTTTACCTTCTTCCTCTGTTCTAATTGAGTCATTCTAAGGCTTAATAAAGGTGAATGTTCTAAAAACATGCCAATTATACTCAAGTGATCAGCTTCGGCGAGCTGAAAAATTCAAATTGTACTTTTTAGTAGACACTCTTTCGGTTGATGGAGTATCTACTCAATTGGTACATCAAAAATTAAATTGAACTTGATAAATGTCATGAGAAATATCATTGCATAAAATTTCAAGTGAAACAATGATTGAAAACTACATCAAATTCAATAGGCACACGATTCATGTTACTATCATTGACTGCCAATACTTTTGAAACACACTGTAGATGAGCATTTATGCTCGCTATTTTGGACAATATGGAATAGAAATTTGCAGTTCTTTAACCTTTGTATTTTCGTTGTACTTAATACACTATTTTTGGAGCAAATATCATCTTTGTTTGATTATATTTTGCATTAATTTAAACTGAAAAGACATATTTATTGGATAATACCAAATTTATTCTCTGTCAGTCAGAGTATAATTTCTGCATGTCATTGCAATTGTATTCACTTTGACAATTCTTTATATCTGTTCTAAAACTTTGATTTTATTGAAATAATGAGTTTAAGTAATTAAACTTTGGGTAACGCTATGTCATAGTATGCACGTCCTTAGCCAACGATTGGCTGATATCTGTATTTCTAATACTAACCATAAAATTATATTCTGATAACATAGAAATACAAATATGAGTGTGAATTTAAGACTTTCATTGCATGCTATTTAGCTGTCTTCTAATCTATTGTTATTATGTACAACTCTGTATAAGAGTACAAAGCAGAATATCAGTAATCACGATTTAAGCAGAGAGGCAGTTCGAGATATGCAGAAGTTAGGTCACCTTGGTTTGAGGAGAAAGTCGTATTTCGAGCTGGGTAGAATTCTTCGCAAAGAAGGAATTCATTTTCCCACTGGGGAAATAATAGGAGTATTGGATGTAAATGGTCAATATTTGGAGAAATATTTACTTCAGTATCCATCAAAATGATCCGTTCAGAAACACAAAACTTTGAACTGGTGCCAATGGGAATTTGTACCAATGTTGAAAGATTATTGAATATATAGGGTGTCTCAAAAGTTCTGCAACAACCAATTTTACTTTGTTAATTTGACTAAGATCACTTGATTGTATTCCAAATTAGCCCCCATAAATGAAATCTAGCACCCTTCTAGCATAGAATTGAGCCCAACTCATTACGCAAAAAAGATTCTCATAAAATTTTATATAATTACATACTAATTACTCAAAAATTTGGAGCTCAAAAGTGTTAAGTTTGAAGATCACTATTTTTCTAATGAAATATTACATCAATCACTTCTATATTCTGTAATTGATTCATAATACTAAAATAATATTATTACTTTTGATTTATGTAGCAGTAATCTTCGATAAGAACGAGTCTTTTTAAAGTATAGCCATAAAATGTAGCTGGGATGTGAGATTTTTTATTGAGTTATTATTTATTATTTAAGAGACATTGAAGTAAAATATTATTTAAGAGACATTGAAGTATATGATCCATCATTGCAAATAAATTGAGAAATACAGGCCATTGGAATGTCAAATAATTAAGATAATCCTCACTATTTTTGATTAAAATGGGGTATCGGATGTTCGATCTATTTATCTATGTATAATACATTAACAAAATTTGTTGCAGAACTTTTGAGACACCCTGTAATCACATATAAACAATCGAATAGACTTAAAGTACAACTGGAGGGCGGTAAACAATTCCTCAGGCTGTCTGTCAATATAGTTTCAATGCTTCCGAATAGTCTGTATATAGCAAATCCTAATAGCGTTCTTTCAAACTTTGTAATCGCGATGGGTCACGCATCCGAAAATTCAGAAAACTTGCGCTCATTACTAAATTTAACATATATTCGAAACATCAATAACTTGGATATTCTGATCCAAATTGCATGCGATTTTAAAGTGGCTGCTATGCTCGTTGGAATTCAGCAAGCATTTAGCAAACATCCTTGCCCATTTTGTATATGGCGGAAGAATACAAAATGTACCGGAACACCTCTTCGTGCAAGAAAGTATAAGGAATTAATTAAGGACTTTCATTCAAAAAATAATAGCGTATCCCATGAACCAATTATCAAGTGGTCAGACTCACCTAAGGAAATACTTTCTCTTGCTCCTCTCCATATACTTCTTGGTCTCGTCAATCAGTTGTACGGTGCAGCTAGGCCACCTCAGAATGCGACTAACTGATATGATCGTTTACTGTATAAACAATACTGTCAAGCTTTGCAAAGATGCAAAGTATATCGATCTGAGTACTGGGATGGCGCTCTAGAAAGTAACTCTTGCTCTCGACTTTTGGATAATTTAGATATTATACAATTCCCTAGCCATCATTCTCCTTGTTAAACGCCCTAAAATCATTAAAGATGGTAAAAGACAGGTGTTTGGGTCTTTTAGAAAACCCTGGTTGGGAAGAGAGTATTTATCTATTCAGAGAATCATGGGATGCAACCGGTTTACTTTGGTCATGAAAATCAGAGCGGGGAGATGCTACATTCCAGAATACAAAATCTTTGGGATCTTAGATTTAAGACCAAGTTAGAGCACGAGTTATACCCACAGAGATTGGTTGATTGTATGGTGACCTATAATTATAATTTAAGGTGGGATAATGCAGAAAGGCTTTCTAAAGAACAGGGGAATATATTCACTGATACTTGCAGTGACTGTCATGATGAGGGAAGTGATATAGAAAGAGTAGAACTTTATAATTGGGATAGAGATGAAGAATTTTCTGCTATTGATTAACAAACTACTTAATTATACAAGTAATAGGGGAATTCCATCTCAAATCAACCAGCCATTTCACCACCATCAACCGATTTGTCTGAAATTTGCTGTGCGACAAGCCACTGATATGTCTTTACTTTTGTGAAATTTCAGATCAATCGATAATGTGGTTTTTGATTTGTGACGTCACAAAATTTTGAATTTTTGCTGTTTGACCAAGGATTTTCAGAATGGTAAAATCACCATCCCATATTAAACTCGAAAAACTCGAAAAACTCGAAAAATACTCATCAAACTCTTTCATCAATTGCTATACTCAGGGGCGCAGAACTTTTCGAAATCTAAGGACAATTTCGGGGTTCCAGGGGGGGCTCAGCCCTAAAATTTGTATTGCGTCTAAGGGCCATCTTCGAATCCAGGGGGGCTCGAGCCCCCCCCAGCCCCCCCGGGTTCGGCGCCTATGGCTATACTTATGTTTTTACATATGGAGAATAGGAAAAACATGAGTAAATTAAGTTTGAGTTCCTTTTATTTGTGAAAACTGGAATGGAAACCAACTCCGGGAGCAAACCGGAACTATGACGCACCAAAAATGAATATTTTGGAATTTTACAGTTTATTCGCATGCTTGCGCTGAGCGGCTGGCGGACACTTTGTGTCCGCCGGAGGTTCCCTTCGGTCACCTGGGAGTGAATTTGGTTAATTATAAGGGAGATATCATCTCTAAATATGTCCATCTTACTTTTAAAATCGATATCACTCGAAAAAAAATCAAATTTGTCAATTTTAAAATTTTTTTGATGTGTAATGATGACGTCATAACAAAGTGATGAGTCATCATTTTTTGATGATAGTTGCATCATATGTGAAGCGTCTTAGTATACAGATTCTCTCAAAATTTCAGCCTTCTATCTCTTATAATGGCTGAGTTATGCTCGAATAACTGTGTTGCTTAACTTTACAAATGTGACAATGACGTCATAATTCCATGATGAGTCGACATTATGTTCTGAGCTCAGAACTTACTGGAGCCATAGCCAAAAGACTCCCACATGCCAAAAATCAGCTTTCTGTGCCTGGCAATTTCTTCAATCAATTCGTTACACAGATATATATATATACATATATATATATACAAGCGCGCTTCGCTTGCTTGCGCTGCGCGGCTGGCGGATACTTTGTGTCCGCCGGAGGCTCCCTTCGGTCACCTGGAGGTGACATTGGTTAATTATAAGGGAGATAACATCTCTAAATATGTCCATCTTAGTGTTTAAAACCGATTTCACTGGAAAACATCACCAAATTTGAAAATTTTTGATGCGTAATGATGACGTCATAACAAAGTGTTGAGTTATCATTTTTTGATGAAATCATATGTGAGGTATGTTAGTATACAGATTCTATTAAAATTTCAGCCTTCTATCTCCTATAATGGCTGAGTTATGCTCGAATAACTGTGTTGCTTAACTTTTAAAAATGTGACAATGACGTCATAATTCCATGATGAGTCGACATTTTGCTCTGAACTCAGAACTTACTGGAGTCAAAGCCAAAAGACTCCCACATACTAAAAATCAGCCTTCTGCGCCCGGCAATTCGTTACATATATAATTTCGTTACATAAATTCGTTACATATCTAATTTCGTTACATAAATTCGTTACATATATATATATATATATACAATAATCGAGTTTTAATAGTAAGGATACACAAACATTAATCGAGTTTTAATAGTAAGGATACACAAACATTAATCGAGTTTTAATAGTAAGGATAATCATAATTCGTTGTATTAAATTCATTTGGTTTCCATATGTTCTCTTTGAGTTATTCACATTTTTGTACCTGTAAACGCTTTCTATATACAACTCAAAATTTTATCCCCTTTGTAAAAAAATATAAAATTGACCTGACAACTCTCTATTTCTACCATTTTGAAAATGTATTTATGTCTTCCTTTATAATATTACTCATCCTCACAACATTCTTTAATTGATATGTGCATTAGGAATTATAAGTCTGCTGTATATTTGACCACAGACAGACTAAACATAAACAGTGCAATGCTGTTGTTATTATGTAATATGAATGCAATAAATGTCACTAATGAGTTGAAAAGTTAATTTAGGAGGACTAATATTTGCTGAACAATCCGATATTTAGTCCGACAATAGCACTCTGTACATAAAGCCTCCCACCTAAATCTCAAAATTGGACCAGGGATGCGGTCGAAGATGGTTGAACAAATACATGAGCGGCCTAAAATCATGAACGACGCAGAATTGAGCTTCGGAATGTATTACCAGCATATATAAATATGGTGCCAAAGTATCCACATCCGTTGTTAAAATTTCGAATAGTCATCATATGAATAGCTTATATTTGGGACAAATTTAGTGATTTTTGAAGATTGTTTAAGCGCACTTCTAAGTGGTTTTATTATAGTTTTTTTCGTGTAGTACTGAGCTATGAATAGGTTGATGCGAAATGTTCGAATTATTTTCATGGAATGTTGCTACATTCCAGCGTTGCTATGTAAACGCGTTTTGATCAGTTGAGGTCATATCTTGGTAACCGCAATAACTATACATTCAAATTATAGACTACTTCCTACAAAGCCATAACATAATTTCCACGTCCAGATTTAATGGTTTACAAGTTATTAGACAAATTTTACCAAATGTGACCAAAGTGATAAATTGTCTAGTAACTCGTAAACCACTTAATATAGATGTGGAAATTATGCTATGGCTTTACAGGAAGTAGTCTATTGGGTATCAAATAAGATCAAATTTGAATGCATAGTTATTGCATGTAGCAACATGCCATGAAAAAAATTCAAACATTTCGCATCAACCTATTCACAGCTCACTTCTACACGAAAAAAAAAAAAATAAGATCACTTAGAAGTGCGCTTAAACAACCTTCAAAAATGACTAAATTTGTCCCAAATATAAGCTATTGCGCAATCATATGATGATGATTCTTTCCAATTTCGTTGCTACAATTAGGAAACGTTAGGAAAAATATTTTAACGTTTTTCTGAAGTAGATCTGTCTCTATCATTTTGTTCTACGTGACGAGATCTTTCCAAAACCGTCGAGTTTTTACTCTACGACCTATGTAATAAAGATACTTCCTTTGTAAAACAGATTTTTTGAGTGCTAAAAACAGGCTACAAAACAATTTTCTTCAGAAAGGCTTGATTCCCATTAGTTTTGACTGTATCCTAGTATTAAATAACATCCAAACATCCGAAATCAACAAACTTATAGGAGTACATAACTTCAAAATATGGCATATCAAATATTTTCACATCATGACACCTTCAAAAGTGTTAAAAAGTTGTCAGTTATGACTGGGGACCCAAAAATGACCAAGTCCGTAGTATCCTCCGAAATCCCATATCTATAACTTTATTTGACTATGCCAAGCCGTTATTTTAATACTGAATTCGTATAAATTTCAAGCAATTTGATATATATATTGACCATATTTGGAGAATATTTTGGTTGCCTATTCCTAGCAACGGCCAGGAATGTGAAAAAATTCCTGGCCGTTGATAGGCACGGTCAAACAAAAATCTTTTTATCCCCATTGTAAAAATATAAAATTGACCTGACAACTCTCTATTTCTACCATTTTGAAAATGCATTTAAGTCTTCCTTTATAATATCACTCATCCTCACAACATTCTTTAATAAAATCTTTCGAAATATAGTCAAAATATATATCAAATTGCTGGAAATCTAGTGCTGAGCATGAATTCTGCATTAAAAAGATGATCTGGTACTGTTAAAAGAAGTATTAGCTGTAGGACATTTCGCGTTTAAAATGTGTCGTTTTTAGAGCGACACCAGGAGATACAAGTGGCTTAAAGTGGCGAAATATTGGGGCTGGAGTTACAAAAATCGGAATTATTGTTTAGAGCTTCCCATGGGAAACACCAACCTTAACTACTGTAAATACAAGATCAATAAAAACTTTCTAGCAATTAAGTCTTTAGCTAGTATAATTACCATAGTAAAGAATCTAACATTACATTTCTCATTTGAAGGACCTATTATGAAATACACTAATTATACTAAAAATAGTTAAATTAATTTATTGTAGAGCGAACGAACCAAAAGCTCATATTTTTCATATGTAAATATTACGGGAAATAAATTCAGCAAAATCCAATAAATAGGCATTTAGTTTAAAATTTTTGCCAATATATAATCAAACAAAGAAGATAATTGCACCAAAAATAGTGTATTGTAAATCTGTTAATGGAAATATTTGACAAGTACAGCTAAAATATTTTTTATAAAAATATTTTTTCCGGACAGGCGGGCTATTTTTGCGAAAAAAAAATTTTAATCACGAATTCTTATTCTATAATGTCCAAAATAGCTACCATAAATGCTCATCTACGTTGGGAATTTTCCCATTTTATCTAAATATTACACCCGTGGAATGCAATCTTCTAGAGCAGCGCTGGCTTTAGTACTGTATCTGAATGCAGCTACGATAATTGTGCAGTTGTTTATTGTCGTGTTTACCCACTGCACTTTCTTTGCCAGGTCTCGTGTACACAGGTGTACAAGATGTGTTAGACATCTTCCTTTCGAAATGCTAAATTTCTCAGCAATTTCAAATCGCTCAGCGAAGTTAACTAGTGCTCGTTGCATCACAGGCTCACCATCTGACATAATTTGCTTTGGTAAATGACAGTCTGCAAATTGAATCCTGTTCTTGGCATCGGTCCAATGATCCCATCTACAATCTGCATGCCTCTGTGCATAATGTATAGATGCGCCCATACCCTTTTCTCTCGTCATATACATACATACTCCTAAGTCCGGAGTATTATTGTTAAGAACTGTAAGACCAAGTAACTGAAACCATAGGGATGAACGTTTCTTCGAAGGTCCCCACCCATCTACCTCAATAATTGTGAAATCTGAATTTACAATTGCTTGGCCTAGCACTTTCTCTGCCTTGACTAATTCTTTCGGAATTTGAGATGTTGCAAGATTAGATGCGTTGATACCTGCTGTAGTTGTACACTTTGGACGGAAGGTCTCCACAGCTTGAGCCAACCAATAATTGTCTAATGCGTTAATTCCGGCATGAGTAGTCAGTGCGAATCGAACTAAATAAGATTGAAGCCTCGATACACGATTTTCGTTCATACTATAACTATTTGGAATACAAACCGATTCTGAGTCGTTCACGCCGTCATCTATTCTGTTTCTTTTACGGAGGAATGTCAGGAAGCTCTATGTCATATTCAACCTCTACTTACCGCAATATGTCTCGATGGTCAAGTGTGTATGCAATCAAGTTGTCCTTCTTTTTGCATTTCACAAAAAGATGCTCCTTGGACCTTATTGGGGATCCGGAAAAGCTTGTGCCACAGCGATTACAAACTACAAGGGGGCCCTGATAGGAGGCTTGTTACGGTCTAGAAAAGATTCCGGATTTTCCTCATAACCACATGGAAGTTCTCCACTAATATACACAATGGCCATATATTATCTTTAAACAATCACTTCTCTGTATACATTATAGTGTTGCTGTAATACAATTTCCTATTGGGGAAGATGCTCAAATATAGATGGAATTAAAAATGGAATATTTCAAAAAAATCGATTAGCAGCCCTTTGTTTTTATTATTTAAAATAAGGTAATAAAGAATACATTCCGTAAAGGATTTGATGTCACATATTTCTTTATGAATTCTATGAATTTCATAGCAATTCTAAGAAATATTCTTAGAATGGCATTTAGAATTAAATTAAGAAAAATTCTAATAACTTTAGTGAATGAGGCCCCAGTTTACATAGAAAAATGGTCTTTCATCTCTCGATTATTACCCTGTACATCTATCTCTGTTGAAACTATTTCCCATTCATAAAATCTTGCATAATCGATATCCAGCATTACAGTCTGGGGGGCAAGTTATTTCAATTGTTAATTATCCTAAAAATATGAATTTGTTTATACTGTTTTCTTTGAATTGAAATTTAGAAACTAATGTATCTCACCCATTTGATAGCAGTAGAATTCTCTTTCTAACATTTGACTTTGTTCAATTATTGAAAAGTATTCGCAATAACTAGGTTAAACTTGCTCTTTCATAATCATAATAATTTACGTACATCTTGATAGGATGGCACTACCAAATTTAAATGGATAATCGGTATTATCAACTTTAAATTTTACCAGACTCGGGCAATGAAATGTTTTATCATAATCTTTTTGGTTTAATCAGTTATTACGAATACTTTTCAATAATTGAACAAAGTCAAATGTTAGAAAGAGAATTCTACTGCTATCAAATGGGTGAGATACATTAGTTTCTAACTTTCAATTCAAAGAAAAAAGTATAAACAAATTCATATTTTTAGGATAATTAACAATTGAAATAACTTGCCCCCCAGACTGTAATGCTGGATATCGATTATGCAAGATTTTATGAATGGGAAATAGTTTCAGCAGAGATAGATGTACAGGGTAATAATCGAGAGATGAAAGACCATTTTTCTATGTAAACTGAGGCATCATTCACTAAAGTTATTAGAATTTTTCTTAATTTAATTCTAAATGCCATTCTAAGAATATTTCTTAGAATTGCTATGAAATTCATAGAATTCATAAAGAAATATGTGACATCAAATTCTTTACGGATTCTAAGAATTATTCTTAGAATTTTATCGAACTTAGAATAGTTCTTAGAATCGCATTTTTTTCTTAGAAGTCTTATATTCTTAACCTTGAAATTCTTTACGGATTTTAAGAAATATACTTAGAATTGGTGTCATTCTAAGAAGAATTCTAAGAATAGTATCTTGGAAATTTTTTTAAACATTAATCAAAGTTGATGCTAATATTATAAAATCCTTTAAAAAATTACAACATTGGGGGGAGCTGAAGAACGTAAATCTACAGCCTACAGCACCTACAGCACCTAACCATTCAAATATTAAAGCCAATGTTTTTTCTGAAACTAACGGTGTCCAACAATGTAAACTATACCTTAAGAAGCAGTAAGGATCAACTTCCTCTGTTATCGTCAAAATTATTTTTTTTAAATTCGAACTTCAACGATTTAGAATGAATTTAAGTCAACCCCTACCTCACTTAAATTTCTCTTAGAATTCGCATAAATTCTAATAATTTTTCTTAGAATTCAAGGATTTTCTAAGAATTTGCCAAGTTCTAGGAAAAATTCTAAGAATTTGACTTTAAAACTTTAGTGAATACCACTTAAAATAGTTCTAAGAATAATTCTTAGAATCAAGTGAAATTCTAAGAACTACGGCGAATTCTTAGAAAAATTCTAAGAATTCCAGTTTAGAACTTTAGTGAATGAGGTCCCTGGACACCATAACAGCGGATACCGTTCTCGTTGGATCATCAGGAGTTACATTAGGACCAAATAATTTCCCCCCTTTATATGAAATATCAGATCTAACATGAATTTAATTCATTTGAACACTATCATTTCCTTGGACTAAAGCAAGAAGTGGCGAAGATATGCACAGAAATCGTTTTCAAGACCGAAAGAAGCATACTATTTTACAACAGGAGAAATTAGATGCGTCTTAATAGCCATGATTTGTGTTATAATATTGTACCGTCGTCTATTCTTGGGAATAAATGTTTTCTAATTGACAAAGGATGGATTGCAAAAGTACTAATTCTGAGTTATCACTGTGAAGTTCATTATCATGTACTAAATCATTGATGACTTCCATAATATACCGCGGCAATTCAGTTTGTTCCGTGAGAGGATTGCATCACCAAATGCTAATTTGTGAAATTTTAGTGGGCACAGCCTTCGAGGTTGCGGCCTAGGCCCCATGTGCCGCACCCTGGCTACGCCTCTGACATGGAATGAATGCTTAGTATTTTTTAGAATTAGAGTTGTGTCCTAAAGCAAGTTCCTACAAAACAGAATCAATTTGTCGAAGGTCACTAATTGCAGCTAAGAAAAAGGGTGTTATGTCTATAAAAATAGGCTGAGGTAGAGAGATAAGAATTGATTTCGAGGTATATATTTACAGATATTTTTTTCAGCAATCTTAGTGAGAAAGAACCTAATGTTACTTTCATTCCGAAACCATCAAACAAACTATTACAACTTCTAAATAAAAAGTGACAAGAGAAAAATTTCAACAGATCAATATTCATTATTTATCTCAAAACCTATTAATGAATATGTCTATATGTGGTCAGGTGACGATGATTCATTGAAAAATCTAAATGTAGAATTTGCATAATTATGCTTTTCTACATTGTCCAAAATGAATCACTCAAGAATTAAAGTGGATTAACTAAAACGAAAAGAGAGTGAGATTAGGTAACTTGAAACGAAATGTTTATTGGATATCACAATACGTTTCTATATAAATATTTCATGATCAGATGATAATGACTCATCAATGATTGTATCATGAATAAAAATATCATAAACCCAGTTTGCCTCCATCTTTATCAAGCAGTCGCCATGCAGACATCCCATAAATGCGCTGGCGATGCCAAGTGAATATAGCATATCTAACTCAGTTATTTCACAAATAATTCTCAATGTGCTCGACGATACTCACTTGGCATCGCGGCGAATTTATTAGGTGTCTACATAGATCGTGAATGCATGATAAAGATAGAAGCAATATGGAGTATCTATATTTTTACAATTTTCAAATATTGGTCCATTCACCGTAGTTACCCATAATTATACATATAAGTCGAAAGTCGAATTATTCCCAACATACATATTTATGTTTAAATTTGTTCCAAGTATCTCATACCAATAACAAATTCTAGTTTGCTGATTAGCACATTATAAATATATAATTTTAAGCACTCGACATGTATACTTTTTCAATGACAAAAACAAATTAGATAGAGATAAATATAGTAGTTACTTAACAGGTTTTAGAACATAGATCCAACAATTTAGCAAAACGTTTTCAGACTTGTACTGACATCTTTTCACTTACTTCAATTTCAATCGGCTTTACAACTTCCATGAATTCTTCAAAAGATATCTTACCATCTTTATCCTTATCTGCGAACAAAATTGTTTTATCTACTATTTGTTGAAGTTGGGAATCCTTTAAATTATTCCCTACCATCATTTTAAGAACAAGAAATAATTCTCCATTACTAATATAATTGTCACGGTCAATATCGTATATTTTGAAAGCAAACCTCAACTTACTCTCACTATCACCTTGCATAGTGAACTGAGAAATCCCATGAATGAATTCCTGAAAGTCTACTTCCCCATTGCCATCACGATCAAATAATTCAATAACACGTGGGACAATAGGATTGTTCTTTAGTTCTGGGATAGCCATAAATTCTTTTGCTGAAATCGCTCCATTTTTATCGAGATCCAATTTCTTAAACTTACGCTTTAAACGCTTTATTTCAGCTTCACTAAATTGAGTCGATGGAATGTTACCCATTATGTAGCTAGGTAAAAAGAAAGCAAATAAAGAATGTTTTCAATTGCGGTATTTATCAGTGGTGGCATAGCCATTAGTGATTGTCCGTGTACACACAGAGCACGAAGTCGAATTGATACAAGTGTACATTTTATTAGAATAGAAAATTACTGAGCCATCGGGGGCAAAATGGGGCTCAGGTCAAATTATAAAATTTAAATTGCAATAAAATAACGTAATTCTAGTGGATGTATTAAAGGGAAAATCCTATCAGAATACGTTGACAACTACTACACTTACGCAGGGGCGCCGAACTTTTCGAAATCTAAGGACTATTTCGGGGTTCTAGGTGAGACTCAAGGCGCCGAACCCGGGGGCCCCAGCACCACCGGGTTCGGCGCCTATGCTCTTACGTACTTACTAGGTATTCAAGCTCGAATGATTTGTCATCAAGAGTAACCAGTCGACAAGGATTTTCACCCCACACTTTAAAATAAAATTAGCAGTCCCGGGGTAACAGGGGCGGTCCTAGGATCTGGCAGTCCCGGGGCCGGGGCGGAGCCAAGATTTCAAGACCGGGGCACCATCGTTTTTCTAGTTCGTATTCTATTATACTTAAATACCACTTCATTATAAGACATTAAATTAATACATATAAATATCCGGTGTGGGCTTTTAAGGTATGTATTTTACAATAAAATGAAAGAAATGAAAATACAGTAACTTCCGAAAAAGATACATGGGATTTGATTAATATACTAGGCTAAAGTATACGCATGAACTAATTCTAATGTAATTCTAGGCGCCTGTTGTTTGCTTTTGCAAAATCATCGACAATTTCCTCAACATCTAAACTAATGTCCTTATTTAAAGACAATAGTATTAGTGGGCCCAGTCTTTCGTCTGCCATCGTTGATCGGAGAACCAGGTTTAGCCGCGAAAAAGTTCTCAGCTGACGCTGTAACTACTGGGAGCGAATGGGCTATTTGATACAATATCAAGACTGAACGGAAAATGTGACGCCCCTGGTGCTCTAGATATTTCCATACGCAACGAGTATCAGAGGGCTTATGTCGGAGAGTTTTTTGAATTGGTTTTCCCATTGAGGCTGCTACATCATCATCTTGGGTGGTCAGCGTTTTAGGCCTATCTCGCTGATAATAGAAGTTTACGGATTTTAAATTTCGCCGACAAATAAGTAATCCTATGAAGCTTTAAAAGCGGGAAACTGGGGATCGTGTGGAGGGACAAAACTGAAAGTAAAACCAGTGACTTAAACAGGAATATGGGGAGTTCCTTGATTAAATCAGGGGGCAAAATCCGGGGCAGGTACGGAAAAAAATCCGGAGCCGGGGCAGGGGTATGAGAATTTAATCCGGGGCTTAAGCCCCGGATGTCCCCCCCTAGGACCGCCCCTGCGGGGTAGCCAGGGAGTTATGAGAATAAACTTGTTGATCATAGCGTATTTAAACAAATATTGATAAAGATATGTTACAATCTAAAAGGGGGTGAGCATAATCTACACAGGGACATTCAATAAATACTAATCATACCCCACTACTACAAATAATAGTTTTCACTCGGAAAGCTCAAAGTAGTCAGTCCCCTTTACACTCTAGAACTGAATTTAGCTTTTTAATCCAATTGTATTTGTCTTCCTGAACTTATCTTTAGGGGGAATTCCAGGTCAATTCATCCAGGCATTTCACCAACATCAACCGATTTGCCTGAAAGTTGGTCAAACGCATGCTCCTAACTAGTCATTGAATATGTGCGAGTTTCAAATCGTTTGACCCAGCCATTTTGAAATTATGACGTCACAAAAATTTTGGACTCTCACTTAGTGTTTCTGTGAAATTCGAAACTCACCAAAATACTTCCAACCTGTATAGATTTGTCATTTTATGCCCGATTGGGGTGAAATTAATCATATCGGTAGTTTAAAATGTGCAGAGTTAAAAAAATGCGATCTCAATTTGATTTGAATGCATTTTCGGTCTCAAAAATGGAACTGAAACTAACACCTGAAGTCAAACCGGAACTATGAGATAGCATTCGGGGATATTTTAGGAACCTAAATTTTAGTGATTAAATATATTGTTTTGAAGTATATTTCACTATATTGAAAATTCCAGGGACCCCCCATAAGTTCCCCATGAGTTATATAAAAATTCATTACATACCCTACGACAACAGAGAGGGGCCTAAATTTAAAATCAATAAATATTTATATTTATAATCGATATATAGGTAGCAAATATATTATCAATGTATAGTATATCGACCCTAACCATTCGTTTAACCAGGTCAGATCACTACTATCACTTTTCATTTACTCATTATGACGTCATCACACTCAAATCAGAATCGAAATACAGGTAAAACAGTTATTTAAGATTGAGATAGAAACATCAAATATATTATCAACGTATAGTATATTGACCCTAACCAATCGTTTAACCAGGTCAGATCACTACTATCACTTTTCATTTACTCATTATGACGTCATCACACTCAAATCAGAATACGAAAAAATAGGTAAAAAGGTTTTTTTAAGATTGAGATAGACACATCAAATATATTATCAACGTATAGTATATTGACCCTAATCAATCGTTTGACTAGGTCAAATCACTTCTATCACTTTCTATTTATTCATTTATGATGTCATTGAGTTGATATGCGGTGTTAGTTTATCTACGTCATGTTTTTGTAGAATAATTATTTTTAGTAAACAAAAACATCTATATATTTATAGTAGTATATCGACCATAAGCAATAATTTAGCCAAGTCAGATCATTCTTCAGTAATGGTAATTCATAGTCACCATTTAGATTTTTCTGATACTTTTGAGTCGAGACTCGACAATTTCAGATATCAACTTTGTATCAAGGGAACAGATCATATATTTCCGTGCACTTTTCGGTGAAGGTGCTGGAGCTGTGATTTTTCTTAGTATGTCATTTCCAGGGATATAACAACTGTCTTTTTTTGCAGGCCAGAAGAAACAATTTTCAGGACTGCCTGGTCCTTTTGGGTGCATAAAACTCATTTTCACGTCCCCCTCTTCTTCACATACCTCTTCAACTAATCCTATATACCAATTGTAGTCGTATATACATGCAATATAGTCACCTATATGAAGGTAAGAGAGTTCGAGAACTTGGATATTATCTGTTGCCCGATTTAACGTAAAGTCGTATGTTATGTTATAATGTTTTTGTTTGCTTATTCGCTTGGCTGCAAGTAAGGTTGAATTTAGTGGGCTAAATTGATGGTAGCTCCGTGTTCTAGGAATAGTCTTGATATTCGTAAATCTAAAACAATATATACACGCATGATAAACGGGTCGGATCACCTTATTACTCTTAATATTTCAGAATTACTTACCTTGAATCAAACGATCTCCGTAATTGGGTTACCTCACTTTTATCAATGAAGAAAAATTTAATTGTAGAGAGACTAGGTGTTGTTGAGCAAAATTCAAACATCTGAAGAGGTGTTAAAATATGAGATTCTTTCGGCCTCTGCAAACTTGCTCTGGCAGTAACTCTCTTTATCGTTCCTCCAATACCATCGCATGGTGATTTTCCGTGGGAAGTAGCGAAGAAATTCCAGATAGCATCAAGGCCAAAATCTTTTTTATGCAAACATAGATTATACATGTTCTTCTTATTTTTATATTGACCGGCACATCCATCACTAAAATATTCGATTCTTTGAATTTGTGGTAGTATAATCTTTAGATATTCAGTAAATCTTTGTTGAATTAGATACACCATTGCAACATCGTGCTCTGTGTCATCGGAAATGAAACAAAAAGATTTAATGCAAAGATTACCTAAAAGTAAAAACTCAATAGGTACTGCATTCATTTAAATACTTATTTTGTTTAATTCCCGGCTTACCATCTTTCTGATAATAGATTACAATGGGATGCAGAGTCGCCTGTAACTTATTCCAATGAAACCCTTGGATTTCATCTTGGACAACAAATGAATAGTTCTCAGCGAAATCCAGAAGGACAATACCTGACTGATCATTCAGACTATTTTTTTCTTTTTTGTAATGCGCAGTTTGAGCCCTGGAAATGAATGAATGTGAAGTCAGTTGGCTGATTGCATCTATTAAAATTTCATTGTAACTGTTTGAGTGTTGTTGTATATGTCTCTAACCTTGATTTGTCTGTACTTTCCCAACGAAGATATTCAATTTTGTCCTATTAGGAATTAGGTAATACATTTAATTTTATTAAACATTCTAAGTGCTAAATCGCTATCACTCCACAATATTACATTTACCAACACTTAAATGTGTACCTGTTCATCTCTTACACCAATGAGTGTCTTGAGATAGTTGCGAAGATTTTCGATTCCAGGACACTTTTCACATCGATGAATCATACAATCAGCACTTACAGAAGAACAGACCAACTTTAACATTAGATCCTTGTAGGTATCCGTGATATCTAGGGCATCAACGAGGAGGATTGCATTCTGATGGATTGAGCATACACAAACAGAATGAGTGCCGTGTGAATCCGCAAGTATACACCACTTTGGGCGTAATTCGCAAAACTTCGAGAACGAAATCTACAGGCATTTTTATTATATTAGGTATTTATTGATATGCATTTTATTATGTATAATACTTGTATAAAATTCGAACCTTTGGTTCTGGATACTTGATTTTAAATTCTGCAAACAGTTCTTTTAAATTTGTAAGGACTAATCTTTTTTGAATATGAATATTTCGTGCAATACTAACATAATCTCTCTGTCCTGGCATCTGACGTGAATACTCATCATCCTGATAAAACGATTCTACAATTCTCACAGTCTCATCAGCTAATCTTTTCCCTATTACAGGTAGAATTTATCGATATATATCTTTGTTCCTCATTACAAAAATATAATTTTGAATACAATTAACCATAATCTTACCTCTTTTAGGTTCAACATCTCCAAGAATGCCTGATTTCTTAAATAAAACGCGTGACTCATGTACTAAATAGTCAGAAACTCCGAAAAAATCTGTTAAGGATTCACGAGAGCAGGTTTGAGGGGATAATGTAAGTAACTTCAATTGCTCTTTAGGTTTGGAAAGTGATATCTTCTGCCTAATTAAATCCATCAGTTTATCAAATTGTTCAGCTTTTTATTCTACTGTTAAGCCCCCAATTCGTGAAGGATTCAGTGAAGGTTCACAAATATTTTCATCACATTCTACTATTCTAGGTATCTATACAAAGGAATAATTCTAATTAAATTTATAACATTTTGGATAGTATATAATATCGAGTGAACTGCACCTCTATTCTCTCTCTTAATTTTGCTAATTTGTCTTTGATCTGCATTTGTCTAGATTGCAAGTTAGTTCCATGAGTTTTGATCGGCGAAATTTCGAGAGCTTTTGGGAGCCCATCAATGACATCCTCTAACATTTCCTAGATTGTTTCTGTAAGTATATTGGATAATAACACAAAAATCATGCCAAATTTACATGCACTTACTTGAGTTAAAGCTAAGTCTAAACTTTTGATATTGGTGCTTAAGCTTGATAAGTCTATGATTTTTGAAGCTAAAGTAATTGGCTTTGAAGTTGGAGGAGAAATTGTGCCTTTGTATTCTTTATCTCCACTAAGTATCTCAGAGAACTCAGAATAACATCGTGTGCATACCTTGCGCCCAGGCACAACAGCAATATCCAAAGTATATAATTCTGTAGCTTTAGAATAATTTAGGCAAATAAAGGTAGTAAACTGTTGAATTGTGGACTTATTCATTTCCTTACCTTTGCAATTTTTCTTTCCAAAATGATGTCCAAATGGATCACAACAAAATGGATTCAAATAAGAGAATTTATCAATATATAGTTTTAGATGATGGAAGCAAATAGTTTTCAACATTTTCTTACAAATTCCTGTTCTCCATATCACCAATTCCAAATCTTCCTTTGAGAGCTCAATAACGTGCAGTATTCCAATCTCCCCATGGGTGTGTACTATATTATGACACTCTGATCCTTCAATCTCCCCAATCGAACAAGACTCAGATACCATTATATCAACCAATTTGAGATGTAATACAGTATATTTGTATTCAATTGCAAATGATTTTCAAAACCAAAAAAATACGTATTATATATTTATCAGTTACTAGCTACATACCATAATATCAATTTAAATGCTACTTAAAAGATGTGGTGTATTTGAAGTTAAGGTTGGTGTTTCCCATGCGAAACTTGTTTTTTATTAAAAATGTGCCCAAATTGCTGTTTTATCATTTTTAGATCCTTATAGGGGTTCTAAACAATAATCCCGATTTTTATAACTCCAGCCCCAATATTTCGCCACTTTGAGCCACTTGTATCACCTGGTGTCGCTCTAAAAACGACACATTTTAAATGCGAAATGTCCCACACCTATAACTTCTTTTAACAGTGCCAGATCATCTTTTTAATGCTGAATTCATTCTCAGCACTAGATTTCCAGCAATTTGATATATATATTGACCATATTTGGAAACATTTTTGTTTGACCGTGCCTAGCAACGGCCAGGAATTTTTTAACATTCCTGACCGTTGCTAGGAAAAGGCAGCCAAAAATATTTCCAAATATGGTCAATATATATATCAAATTGCTGGAAATTTAATGTTGAGTACGAATTCAGTATTAAAATAACGACCTGGCATAGTCGAATAAAGGTATTGGTATGGGTTTTCGGCGGAAACCATCGGACATGGTCATTTTTGAGCCCCCAGTGATAACTGTCAACTTTTTCACACTTTTGAAGGTGTCATGATTTGAAAAAATTTGATATGTTATATTTTGAAGTTAAGTACTACTATAAGTTGTTGATTTAGGATGTTTTGATGTTATTTATTATCAGAATACAGTAAAAACTAATGGAAATCAAGCCTTTCCGAAGAAAATTGCTTTGTAGCCTGTTTTTAGCACTCAAAAAAATCAATTTTACAAAGGAGGAATCTCTAGTTACAAAGGTCGTAGAGTTAAAAACTCGACGGTTTTAGAAAGATCTCGTCACGTAAAACAAAATGATAGAGACAGATTTTTGATATTCTACATTTGAAAAAAGTTAAAATATTTTTCCTTACGAAAATCTGCCTCTAAATTTTGTATAAACGAAATTTGAAAGAAAAAGTTATTTTGGTTAAAATTGAAAATTCTATTCCTATTATTTTCTTGATTCGACCATTTTGTGCAAGAATAATTGAGTAAAAGAGGCATAAGGCATTGAAGTTTCCTTGAATGTCCTCTATAAATTAGGTCATTTGGGAAAAAAATAATTTTTCTCTTACTTCTTGTGCTCCCGAAAAGTGTAATTTTGCAGTTAACTCATCGAGAATAGTTTCCACAAAAAAATTCAGGAGAGAATAATGAAAACTTTTAAAGTTAGTTCTGGAAGGAAACACCAACCTTAAAGAACAGATGAAACCCTAATAATTATAAACAATATTTAGTTATCCCTGATAAATACCATGGAAACTAAACTATCACCAAGTAATATTGAACAAGATTCAATTTTATTTACGTCTATTTTCTATGGTTTTATTTGATATTCATAAAACGATTTCAAAATGATGATGTCTGAATGAATGAATGAATGAAAAACCATAAAAGCGATCAAGTCAAATGATTGCGTTGAAGTCAGTATACAACAGGATATATATATATATACAAAATATAAGATAATACATTTGATGTGTCTATCTCAATCTTAAAAAAACCTTTTTACCTATTTTTTCGTATTCTGATTTGAGTGTGATGACGTCATAATGAGTAAATGAAAAGTGATAGTAGTGATCTGACCTGGTTAAACGATTGGTTAGGGTCAATATACTATACGTTGATAATATATTTGATGTTTCTATCTCAATCTTAAATAACTGTTTTACCTGTATTTCGATTCTGATTTGAGTGTGATGACGTCATAATGAGTAAATGAAAAGTGATAGTAGTGATCTGACCTGGTTAAACGAATGGTTAGGGTCGATATACTATACATTGATAATATATTTGCTACCTATATATCGATTATAAATATAAATATTTATTGATTTTAAATTTAGGCCCCTCTCTGTTGTCGTAGGGTATGTAATGAATTTTTATATAACTCATGGGGAACTTATGGGGAGTCCCTGGAATTTTCAATATAGTGAAATATACTTCAAAACAATATATTTAATCACTAAAATTTAGGTTCCTAAAATATCCCCGAATGCTATCTCATAGTTCCGGTTTGACTTCAGGTGTTAGTTTCAGTTCCATTTTTGAGACCGAAAATGCATTCAAATCAAATTGGGATCGCATTTTTTTAACTCTGCACATTTTAAACTACCGATATGATTAATTTCACCCCAATCGGGCATAAAATGACAAATCTATACAGGTTGGAAGTATTTTGGTGAGTTTCGAATTTCACAGAAACACTAAGTGAGAGTCCAAAATTTCAAAATGGCTCGGTCAAACGATTTGAAACTCGCACATATTCAATGACTAGTTAGGAGCATGCGTTTGACCAACTTTCAGGCAAATCGGTTGATGTTGGTGAAATGACTGGATGAATCGACCTGGAATTCCCCTTAGGTAAGTTTTCAAGGAAATGCAAAATTGTCTACTAAAAGGTTTACCCGATCTCCAAATTTGCTCCCGGATAGGTAATCCATTAGTTTTCTAAAGAGCCAGAAGTCGCATGGAGCAATGTGTGGTGAGTAAGGTGGTATGGCTCCTTCCATGCTCATATCTTTAACTTTTAACTTTTTACCTTACAGCCAAGGTTTTATGCAGTTTGGAATTATCGTGCAAAATTTAGTACCAGTCTTTGGACGAGGCTTAAGATAAGATTTTCAACTTCAGGCAACATCACATCAGCATAAAAATGTTCAGTAAGTGTCTGGCCTTTGGGAAGGGGGATCTGGGCTACTGGCAAAAATAGTAAAATAAAATATGAGCTACTGCGAAAAGTATGTAGTATAACACCTTCGGAGCACGAAAGTCGGACACACAACAGCAAGAGGTACTTCTTCTTTCTTCAGCCATACCCTGCCATCCTGCCTTCTAATTGGTGGTTTACGCTGTAGCTGTTTCGTCCCCTGCTACAATATCTAATGAATATCTTGTTGGGGCGCTTGTTCATAAATTGCAAGGTTTTCTTAGGCAATTTGGAGCTAGCGTGGAAAAGTTATACAGTGTGGCACCCATTGTACTTGGACCTTCCTCAGGTCCAATTCCGTGTCAGAATCGTGTCTGCACTTCCCGTTGAAATATTGAACTGGTTGGTTACGTTTTCAATAGAAGAATGGGAGAAAGATTCTATGAATATCTTTACCTCAGCCAATTTATCCGGGTTTGTCGCGCCAGGACGGGCATCTTCGACAGAGGCTCTAACTTTCCTAAATAGATTAGCCCACTTTCTGACCGTTGAATCTGATAATAGCGCGCCATCTCCACATATCGGTACCAAATCTTGGTCAATAGACTTTGGAGGAATTTGAGTATTGTGCTAAATTTGATATACGTCTGTTGTTCCGATTCTAGAAAATTTGGATGAGAAGCCATGAAAAATATTAATGCCAAAAAGTAGGTTTCGAAAAATCGATATAACTTGAGAAATAATTAATCAACTCAGTCTAAGGTCGTAGGAAAGTAGAATTATGGATCTATCATACTTGCCAACTGTCCCGCTTTTATCACTCTTCTATTGAGCTAATTTTTACGAGTGTCCCGCTTTTACATGAAATTCCCCCATTATGTCCCGCTTTTTTAAATTCTATGTGTAGTACATTTCTATTGCGTCCCGCCATGTCCCGCCAAATTCAACGCTGTGTCCCGCTTTTATCATGGCTCAGGTTGGCATGTATAATCTATATAATTGCACTGGTACTTTTAGGTCATATATAATTGCACTGGGAATCATTTTAGCACATTAATTGAAATATATATAGTGATTAGTATTTATTGAATGTCCCTATATCAAACTCTAAGTAAAGCTAATTAGGTACTACCATAGCATTCTATACACTAAGGCAAAGGTGCGGTTCAAAAAACGTGGACTATGGACTAACTAGTATAGTTATAATTGCTCAATTTTGATTGGCTGAATTTTAGGCGCCAAAAATTGTACTGAATATTACACACTATATAAGCATGCCTACTATTAAGTTGTTATTTCAAACTTCTACTATCTCTACTTATACATTCATTACTATAATCACACGAATTTCTTCGCTCTAACATGGCCTGCATTGTGCCTGGTTGTAAATCCAACTATAAAAGTCAAGCTGGATTCACCACCTCATTCAACTTCCCGAAAGATCAAGAATTGCGTGAAAAATGGTTCAGAGCAATCCCAAGACCCAAAGCTGACTACCAGAATAACAAGCAATTGAAGGTTAGTAATAGTTTGTTATTGTCTTATTCAAATCTTCCCTCAGTGCAGGGCAGTGCAGGGCCGTAGACAACTTTTGGAAAGTGGAGGGGCTTTAAAAATCGATGTGGAAGTTATATTTATATTTGCCATTTTATTTATTGAATATTTTAATTGTCGATTTTTTAGACTATCCTGGACATTAACCATTTTAAAATTACTACATTTTAATTATTCAATTGTGTTTGTTTTTATATCTAAATCGAATACATATATACATACTTCTAAGTTTTTGGTTTTGACACAAGCTCTATAATTCGTGCACAATGTCAATACTCACCTGGCTTAAGAAATCTCAACTTCCGGATGTTTCTATTATGGAGGACGAGAAAACTTCCTGTATAGAATTAAATCAAGAGATTGGTTATCCAATTTCTCACCAACATCAGGCTGAGGGATTACAAATGTAATTCAAGCCAGGGGAGAACCTAATTTTTTTTGGGAGGGGATAGCCCCACCAATGATGGGTTGTCTTGAAGAAACCCTAACTGATGGTAAAAAAACTGGGGGGGCTTAAGCCCCCCAAGCCCCCCCTTGTCTACGGCCCTGCAGTGTAGTATTTACCCACCTCTCCTCTTAGGTATGCATCATTCATTTCAAAGAGCATGACATTGATAGTACTTTTGAATATTTTGATGGACAACACACAGTGACAGTTCTGAAGGACAGAGTGGCTTTGAAGGAAAACGCAGTGCCTTGCATATTCCCCAATTGCCCTCCTTATCTCACTGATCACAATATCAAGACGAAGAGGCTATCGAAAGAAGACAAAGAGCAGCTGAGGATGGAGGAGGCTTTTTCAAAGAGTTTGGCAGACAACGAAGAAACGGTTGTTAAGTTCCTAGTTACATCATATAATGAGCTTATTACTAAATTACATTTGATCGACCTCCGTAATGGTTGGACTCTCTATTTATCCGATAACAATCCATTGGCATTTTATAAAATTATTGTAGTTGATTGTGAGCCTACCATTGAAAGATCAGTCGTAATTGATGAGGATTTATTTGTGAAGGCTTTTTATAAACAAAGTTCCCTATCTATTTCAATACTTGCTATCAGTGACACTCGTCAAATTGACAATCTTCTTGACGAAGTTGATAGGTATTCACAAGTCAATGAAACTCCCACTCAATATTCTATTAATATCCATATTCAAAATGCTATCAGGGAGTTGGAAAATGCAATCACACTTACTGAAGGAGATTCATTTGAGCAGCCTGACTTAAATGATCTAAGTAATTGTCATGATACATTAAGGAGTATACTACTGTTTTTTATTTGCCAACTCAATAATTTAATCGCTTCTAAAAATAATCGAAGGTATAACGTTCTAACACAAGTACTTTCTCTTAAAATTCACGGTATATCACCTGCTTGTTACCGTCTTATTCAAACATCAAATTGCTTAATACTACCGCACGAGCGAAATTTGCTTTCTATCAAACATACTCTGGGCATAGAGGGTGAATATTTTAAGATCCTTAAGGAAATAACTTCTAATTTTACTGACAGAGATCGTCATGTAATACTGCAAATGGATGAAGTTCATATTCGCAGTGATTCGTGTTACAAAGGTGGTAGAGTTTTAGGTTCTATTGAAAACCCACGAGACCCTGCAACTACTGTGTTTGCAATGATGATTTCAAGTTTAATGAAAAAGTTTTCCACAATTGTAAGGCTAATTCCCCTCGGGTCCTCTTCTGCAACGGAGCTTTACCCAATAATTCAAAACACTACTATTGATATCGAAAGCTGTAATTTATTGGTTGAAGCAATTTGTACTGACAATTATCCCTTGAACGTTAGTTTATTTAAATTATTTTCCCACGACGGCAAAACATTACAGCCAAAAGTTGAACACCCTTGTAATCCAGCTCGAAATCTTATATTATTTTTTGATATCGTCCATATTATTAAGGATACCGCCCTCGAAAAACATCGCCTGACATAAAAAAAAATGGTGAAATTTTTTATTGTTAATTCCATCGAATTAGTGAGTAGTCTACCATCTAATCGTACTTGTTGGACGGTATTTATTTTGATATTCTAGAAATGAGCACCTAAAGCTCAGTAGTACTAAAAATCGGATAGTTATTCGTGGTTTTGCAGCGCAATCATCAATTATTTTCCAGCTTATCTGATATTTTTTCAATTATATGAACCTCAAAATGGTTTTGGCCCCTTTAAATATTATAAAACAGATGAATTTAGAAAAAGAGGCACTCAAAATCCAATCAAAAATATCTTTATGAGGGACTTCATTTCAAAAATGCTCGGGAAATGGCCGTTGTGATATTAGCTATTGTGTATAGAAAAGAATTCTGAACATTTTAAAAAAAGATTTGTTCAGATCCGACCATTAGTTCGTAAGTTATAGTATATTGTATGTAAAGTTCGGACATCAAACCTCTCTATGGCCCCGAAAGTGCTCGATGTCAATGCTTAAAAACTATTGATGATATGTAATCTATTATAATCTTAAATGAAAGGATATATATAATAATATATAGGTTCCTCAAACATCTCTTTGTCAAAAAGTAAATATTTCTTGACTTATCATCGATTTTATTGTAATACAAATTCTATAGAGAACTTTGAATATATTAGAAAATGGCGAATCTTGTCCTGAAATAAGTTCCCAAAAGTAGCTATTATATTCAAAAAACAATGCAATAGTCACTAGCAATGCATACAGAAATTTTGAAGCACTCAACATGATTATTTTTGAAGTTCAAAGCATTTATCTCCAAAATTCGGTCAAAGCCCCCCATTTATGGTCCAAAAACAGATTCCTCCATATCTCGGGAAATATACACCCAAATTCTTAGCTCTCAATTCCTAATATACTTTTCAAGACGGTATATATCTGATTCTTAAATAATAAGTGTACTACATGAAATGGAATGCTAAGTTTTAAATTTTTATCACGTGATGACGTAGCATTTTTCGAAAATCCTAACTTGAAAACTAAAAGTCGTAGACTCTCGCTCTAACTTCCTAATATACTTTTTAGAAGCTCTTTATTCACTCTAAACCGATGAATTATACTTTGTAGTGCTAGGAATATGAATTATATTCCCTAATTGGTTCAAAATATTCGGGGTTAGAGGCCTCAAGGTAATTTGTGAATTTTCAGTATAATTTTGCTATTTTCACCAAAATCTGTTGGAATACATCTAATTCAATAGTATACATGCGATTAAATGCCCATGGATGCTTTTATTTATCGTTAATAGCTCATTTACCATCGTTCTTAACATCAAAACTTCAAATCCCTATATCTCGGGACTTTAAAATTCCAAAATTGACCGTCTTTCAAAAATTTTAACTCAAAATTGCCTTGAGATAGAGGTTTGAAAATTTCAGGAGTTGTTCCATATCATTAGGCAATGAGCGTAGGACCACTCGATTTTCGATATCTTACAAATTTGTGATTTTATTTCTGATTTCCAAAGAAAATCGGGCTTTTTTCGCCGTTTTTTGGCCTTTTTATTCGGACACCGATAAAATTTACAATTTTTCTAATTTAAACTTTCTTCTGGTCCTATGAAGTGGCAAATATGATAGACTATCTATGAATAAATTTTCGAAACATTTGATCCAAACATGTGCTTTAAAAAAATCACAGAGTGGAGGAGGGCTTACCATTAAGATGTGCTAGGGAAGAACGGAAAAAAACCGACTTTGAGACGCTGTAACTCAAAAACTAGAAATGCGAACCAAAAACTGTTTGGCATGTCTCAATATTTTTTAATTGCACTACCTGCCCACGCTTAACATCTTATATATCTCTATTCTTGATATATGCTGTAAGCCAAACCTAAGGATTTTTCACGGGCGGTATCCTTAAATCAATCCGTAACAACTGGCTTAATCTGAAAGATTATGAAAAGACATTTATATTTCCTCGATTTAGCGACTGTACTCAAACACTAGCTAATGCTACGAATCCAGTTTGCAATCAGTTAATAATTTCTATACCTATTACTGGCATTACACTGAACCCTATGGGTATGACTAGTTCCATATGTCCTCCAATTTGTTCGGCTGTATTTGAGGATATTAGAAATATGTATAAGGCAGACAAATTCTCGATCCTTAAGATAGCTCCAAAATTAACTTCCAAAGCTTGTTGGCCATCAAAGTTGGAACGTCAAAACGTAAGCTTGGCTCTTAAAGTTTTTCATGAAACGACAGCTGCAGGGCTATTAAATTACTCCAATGAGCGTAACCTTACTCACCAGACAGTCGAATTCCTAAATTTGATAAATAAAGTTTGGAATATTTTCAATGTCAATTGGGTTGGGAAAAATATTCGATTTAATAACCAAGATATGGCTCCACTGGTTTTAGATGATGACAGAATAACCTTTTTGGAAAACATTGTATACTGGTTAGATTGTTGGAGGCAAATACCTGTTTCGAGAGGGAAACTGACACCACAAACCTTTACTAGTTTTAGGCATACCTGTATTGCTCTCCCCATTTTACTTCTGAGGCTAACCAAATAATGTGGTTTTGAATATTTATTAACATCCAGAATTCAAAATGACTCTTTGGAACACCACTTTGGCCTCTATCGGCAAATGTCTGGTTCACATCACCACATATCTTTTTGTCAAATTCTAGAAAGTGAACGTCGGCTTCAGTTATCAAATATTCTCAAGTTTTTTTTCCATCAAACAACAATCCCCAACGATAGATAAACCATTATCTCTTAAAGAATACTTAAAAGGGTTCATATGGGATAGTAGTGAAGAAGAATAAAAACATGCTCATTTTGATTTTGAATACTATCTAAATGAAATTAAGGGAATCCCAAATTGTGTTTTTAATAGTTCACAGATAGACTGTCTAAATTATGTCGCAGGGTATGCCATATTTTATTACCTAAAACAATCAAGAGAATGTCTAGCCTGTAAAAAGTTTTTAACTTCTCCAAATGATATTCAGGTATACAATGACAGGTTTTTCATTGATTGACATTCTAGATAGAGGTTCACTTAATTATCCATCCGAAATTGTCTATCAATCTGTTAGCATTATGTATGAATTATTTCTCAAAATTAAAAGTCACCCAGGGTTAAGTAAAAGTTTCTTTGAAGGGTCTTGCCGTCGAAAATTGGTTCATTTAACAATTTTACTAGTAATCGAAAAGAAGCACAGTGAAGTTTGGAGAGATTGGTGTACCTGTGCCGTTCCAAAATGGGAAATTCTTAAGAAACTGTGTAACACTGTAGCTAATTGCATATTATCAAAAGCGGTTAAAAACTATAATGCCATGGTAGTAGGTCGTGATAATTCTAAGTTACAAAAGTACAGTAATAATACTTAATATCCTTCTATTCCTTAGATCCGTTACACAGAATACGAGACAAGAAAATCACAGTCACCTTTGTAACCATCCTTATGAAACTACATCGTTAAACAGTCAACAATATACATACTACTCACCGATACAAATTCTGATACAGTCATCTATATGATATGATATACAACCAGATGGTTGCAGCCGCTTATTGCTCTCTTCTCTCCTCAAATAGTGCTTATCTACCTACTAGTCTCTTTAATTTACTTTTTTAGTACTTGTAACACTCATCTAGTTGATATTTAGTATGTATTTACTCTTTATATTACCTACTACATTATACGTTGTCTTTTGAATTCAATATTTATTAATAAGTTATAGTTATCCTTCGAGTTGTAGTTTTAAACTATATAGTGTGGGCAAGGAATAATCTTTGTTAATACGAGGATTCTGATATGTTACTGAGTATATCTATGAAAAAATACATAACTATACTAGTTTGTCCATGGTCCAATAATTTTAGAACGCACCATTGCCTTAGTGTATAGAATGCTATGGTACTACCTATTCTACAACATTGTTTTCAAAATATTGCACCAGAGATGGACTAATATTAATTTAATACAACAATTTCGATCTAATAATGTTTGTTGCTGTTTTTCATATATATGAGCAGGTTTTCATCAAGCTTTACAACATTATTAGCGTGGAAGATGTTGGGGCCCGCGACGCGAGGGGTCTCGCGGGCCCCAAATCTGTCAGTTCTTGTTACGGTCACAACACCATGGCAGTAGCAAGAACTAACATTAGAAACCTACAAGTATATGGAAGCAATGTAATAACTAAATTATACTTATAAAAGCAAAAATGAGTAAAATAAATACGAGTGTTATCTTAGCAGCGGATTCGAAGTCACACTTAACGCTAGCAGAGGTATCCATATTATTATGAAATATAGGCAACTCTATAGTCATTCAGTACACACTATTGATATTAGGCACGTGGTTTTGTCTATACTAGATAGTATTTTTAGTAGTATCAAAATCATTGAATATTGTATGTGCTTGCTGCATTTTTTGGATTCCTAATTTTAGCTCCCATAGACGATAATACAACACAAATAATTTACCTAAGGATTCACTAGTTGTTAGTTCTTATTTGAGCTTTGATTCTATTTCAATGTGATATTGTTCAACTAGTTATCGTTGGATTTTAGCTCTCCAGTATTCAATATTAAAATTATTTAATTTTATTATCTAGGTCATCAATTTAATGCCAAATTCGTCCTCAGCACTAAATTTCCAGCAATTTGATATATATATTGGACACATTTGGAGAAATTCTTCGGCTGCGGGTTCATAGCAACGGCCAGGAATGTGAAAAAATTCCTGGCCGTTGCTATGCACGGACATCCAAAAAATTCTCCAAATATGGTAAATATATATATCAAATTGCTGAAATTCAATGCTGGACACGATTTCAGCATTCAAATGGTGATCTGGCATGGTTCAAAGAAGTTATTGATCTGGGATACCGGGGAATACTATCGAAAGTGGTTATTTTTGGGTGCCCAGTCATCAATAACCAGTTTTTCACACTTTTGATGGAGAAAATTTTTGATATACCATATTTTGAAGTTAAGCACTGCTATAAGTTGTCGAATAAGGATTTTTGCATGTTATTTAATATTCCAAAGCAGTTAAAAGTAATGGAAATTGAGGGACTTATATGAATATTTGTAAAACTCTATTTTCTGAGACTTTTTTTTCAGCAATTATAAAGGTGATAACTTTTTGTAAATTCAACATAGGGGCGAAAACTCAACGATTTTTGATAGATCTCGAAGAGGAGAACATAATGAAAAGATTTTTGATATTCCGAATAAAAAGAGAATAATGAAAAAATAGTGTCAAAATTACTAAAAATATAATTCTTCGGGTGTTTTGGTGTGAATTTTTAACAATTTTCAAAATTTCAAAAATCTTTCTGTTCATTAGTTAGATCATCGATTGATGAATTAATTTGAAAAGTTTCTAAAGGATTGCAAGCATATTGTGTCTGATTTCTTTCTCGTAAATGACCAAATTTTTTAAAAATTGTTTTTATCTGTTGCAATATTTCAATTATTAATACAGTTTTGCAGATAACTCTGCGATTCAAATTTGCACTGAAAAAATGAAATGAATCGGTTGAAGAAGTCAAAAGTTAGCTATTATAGGAAAGGCCAACCTTAACGATAAATAAAAGCATCCATGGGCATTTAATCGCATGTATAATTAGATATATCCAACAGATTTTGGTGAAAATAGCAAAATTATCCTGAAAATTCACAAATTACGTTGAGGCCTCTAACCCCGAATATTTTGAACCAATTAGGGAATATATTTCATATTCCTAGCACTACAAAGTATAATTCATCGGTTTAGAATTAATAAAGAGCTTCTAAAAAGTATATTATGAAGTTAGAGCGAGAGTCTACGACTTTTAGTTTCCAAGTTAGGATTTTCGAAAAATGCTACGTCATCACGTGATAAAAATTTAAAACTTAGCATTCCATTTCATGTAGTACACTTATTATTTAAGAATCAGATATATACCGTCTTGAAAAGTATATTAGGAATTGAGGGCTAAGAATTTGGGTGTATATTTCCCGAGATATGGAGGAATCTGTTTTTGGACCATAAATGGGGAGCTTTGACCGAAATTTGGAGATAAATGGTTTGAACTTCCAAAATAATCATGTTGAGTGCTTCAAAATTTATGTATACATTGCTAGTGACTATTGCATTGTTTTTTGAGTATAATAGCTACTTTGGGAACTTATTCCATGACAAGATTCGCCATTTTCTAATATATTCAAAGTTCTCCATAGAATTTGTATTACAATAAAATCGATGATAAGTCAAGAAATATTTACTTTTTGACAAAGAGATGTTTGAGGAACCTATATATTATCATATATATCCTTTCATTTAAGATTATAATAGATTATATATCGTCAATAGTTTTTAAGCATTGACATCGAGCACTTTCGGGGCTATAGAGAGGTTTCCGAACTTTACCTACAATCCTTACTATTAAAACTCGATTATTGTTTGTTTGTGTATATATATATATCTGTAACAAATTGATTGAAGAAACTGCCAAGCGTAGAAAGCTGATTTTTGGCATGTGGGAGTATTTTGGCTATGGCTCCGCTCCAGTAAGTTCTGAGCTCAGACCAAAATGTCGACTTATCATGGAATTATGACGTCATTGTCACATTTTTAAAAGTTAAGCAACACAGTTATTCGGGCATAACTCAGCTATTATAGATAGAAGGCTGAAATTATGATAGAATCTGTATACTAACACGTCTCACATATGATGCAGCTATCATCAAAAAATGATGACTCATCACTTTGCTATGACGTCATCATTACTCATCAAGTGATATCGATTTTTAAACTAAGATGGACATATTTAGAGATGATATCTCCCTTATAATTAACCAATGTCACCTCCAGGCGACCGAAGGTAGCCTCTGGCGGACACAAAGTGTCCTCCAGCCGCGCTGTGCAAGCAAGCGAAGCGCGCTTGTATACTATAACTTACGAACTAATGGTCGGATCTGAACAATTTTTTTTTTAACTGTTCAGAATTCTTTTCTATGTACAATAGGTGATATCACAACGGCCATTTCCTGAGCATTTTAGAAATGAAATCCCTCATAAAGATATTTTTGATTTGGATTTTAAGTGCCTCTTTTTCTAAATTCATCTGTTTTATAATATTTTAAGGGGCAAAACCATTTTGAGGTTCATATAATTGGAAGAATATCAGATAAGTTCGAAAATAATTGATGAATGCGCCACAAAACCACGAATAACTTTCCGATTTTTAGTACGACTGAGCTTTAGGTGCTCAGTTCTAGAATATCAAAATAAATACCGTCCAACAAGTACGATTAAATGGTAGACTACTCAATAATCCGATGGAATTACCAATAAAAAATTTCACCATTTTTTTTATGTCAGGCGATGTCTTTCGAGGGCGATATCCTTAAAATTTTAAATTTTCACAAAATGAGTTAGCAGTGACACATCAAATTTAAGTCTCAGTTTTAGTTAATATCTCATGAAATATTGACGATACAAACTTTTCCTGTAAACTACGTTTATTTCAGCCTTGGTGTATTTTGTGTTTCAAATTTCAAATTGAATCTTAATTTTTGAACGAATTATTAATATTTGAATTTTACATTATAATAATGTGATATAAATATTAGTAGCAATCCTAGTCCACAAGTTTAGAACGATTTCACAACTGAGATTGTATTAATCCATAGTATTGAAATAAGTTATTGATCAAAATCTAGCATTGTCCTTATTGTTGTTGATTATACAGACAGTATACAGGCACACCTTGCCACTGTTTAAAAATTGGCACTAGGTTCTATCAAATTTATTTAACTTAGATCCTATATTGTTACAGATAGTAAATGACACTTGTGTGTTTATCTTAATTAGGAATAATATATTTTTATTTTATAATTATGAATATACAATCTAGGAACCTATCCCTGTTTTTTCGTTAACCTTTTGTCTCGCTGTTCGAGGAAATATATATTCTCCATTCGCACTAACTCTCAGGAACGTATCCTCGCGGACGGCGATGGATTTTTGTATTCCCTCGGTAATTATTTAGACCATAAGATAAGGTGTACTAATAATCAAAATAATTGCATTGTATATAGCATTGATGTACTGTATTGTATGGGCCTAAAGTTTTCTCCTGGGTCTCAAGTCAATTAAAAGCCAAAATAGCAAGTATCCTTTATTCTAGAGGTCAGTATAATTTATTGAAATACAGTGTCTGTTTTGTTTGATTACAATCTAAATAATATATGATGGTACATGCATTTAAGGATACCGCCCTCGAAAAACCTTGCCTGGCGTAAATAAAAACGCTAAAAATTTTTATTGCTAATTTCATTGTATTACTGATCGGTCTACCATCTGATAGCACTATTTGGACAGTATTTTTTTTATTTTTTGTGAGATAACCCCAGTTTAGCGTTAATAAAAATAATAACTCTATGAATTTAGGTCCGATTTGAAATATGATTATATCAACGTGTAGAGGAGGTCTGGACGTTTCATAATCTCAGTTCAAATCCCGAAATATCCAGTGATGACTTAGCAATTGACCTTTTAATTTTTGTCACAGTTTTTCATGAATATCTCAAAAAGTATACGAGCTATCGAATCAATCTTAGGTACATATGTGCTCCAGGTCTGGACGTTTGTGTAGTTAAAATTTGAAGTCGATAAGTTAAGATTTAGTGAATCTATGGTCGATTCAATTTTTCATAGTTCTTAAGTGTTACTTTAGCAGCGGATTCGCCGTGTCGCACTTAAATGCTAATAACTTTATGAATTTCGATCCGATTTGAAATCTAATCATACCAACGTGTAGAGAAGATCTGGACGTTTGTGTTGTTAAACTTTGAAGCTAATAAGTTAAAATTTGTTGAATCTATGATCGATTCAAATTTTCACTGGTCTGGCTCGAACCAGCCTATTACAACCTCAACTTCACTATGATTATGAAAGTATAGACTGTGTTTATCCCTAGTACTTGGTTAAGAAGCACTTTTTTGAATGTTATATTCAACTTTATGCATTATTATCCATTGTGGTATACAATAACTGCCAATCTATGTTTGTCATAATCCCTGATGTGTTTTATAAGGCGGCCTGCGTTTGGTTATTGTGCCATTGGTCAATCGGGACATAGTGACTACTAACCATTGAATCATTGCCATAAAAATCTAATGAGCCAGTTTCTGATATATTTAGCTTATTCTCTCCTTGATCTCAAAGGACAACGCCCTCATTATAATGCATTTAGTCCTGATTAGATTAAAATTCAGATGTAAAATTTATTATATTTCTAATATATTCAAAGTTCTCCATAGAATTTGTATTGCAATAAAATCGATGATAAGTCGAGAAATATTTACTTTTTGACAAAGAAATGTTTGAGGAACCTATATATTATCATATATATCCTTTCATTTAAGATTATAATAGATTATATAACTTCAATAGTTTTTACGCATTGGCATCGAGCACTTTCGGGACCATAGAGAGGTTTGATGTCCGAACTTTACCTATAATATACTATAACTTACGAACTAATGGTCGGATCTGAGCAAATTTTTTAAAAAAATGCTCAGAATTCTTTCCTATACACAATAGCTAATATCACAACGGCCATTTCCCGAGCATTTTAGTAATAAATTCACTCATAGAGATATTTTGATTGGATTTTATATGCCTCTTTTTCTAAAGGGGCCAAAACCATTTTGAGGTCCATAGAAATTGAAAAAATATCAGATAAGTTAGAAAACAATTGATGAATGCGCCGCAAAACCACGAAAAACTTCCCGATTTTAGTAAGACTAAACTTTAGGGGGTCAATTCATAAATATCAAAATAAATACCGTCCAACAAGTACGATTAGATGGTAGACCATTCAGTAATACAATGGAATTAAAAATAAAAAATTTCACCATTTTTTTTATGTCAAGTGATGTTTTTCGAGGGTGGTATACTTAAATAACATGCATATATCCTTATTCGACAACTTAAAGCAGTACTTAACTTCAAAATATGGTATATCAAAAATTTTCACCATCGAAAGTGTGAAAAACTGGTCATTGATGACTGGCCACTCAAAAATGACCACATTTGATAGTATCCGCTGGAATCCCAGATCAATAACTTCTTTGAACCATGTCAGATCATTATTTTAATGCTAAATTTGTAATCAGCACTAAATTTCCAACAATTCGATATATATATTGACCAGCTTTGGATAATTTTTTGAATGTCCGCGCATAGCAACGGCCAGGAATTTTTTCACATTCCTGGCAGTTGCTAGGAACCCGCAGCCAAAGAATTTCTCCAAATGTGTCCAATATATATATCAAATTACTGGAAATTTAGTGCTGAGCACGAGTCTTACATTAAAATGATGATCTGACATGGTTCAAAGAAGTTATGGATATGAGACATTTCGGTTCATAAATGTGTCCTCTTTTGGGCGACACCAGGTGGTACAAGTGGCTCTAAGTTGCGAAATATTGAAATTCTAAAAATCGAAATTAATGTATGTTACAGGTATTATATTTGAAATATGATCTCCTTACCTTAGTTATTATTCAATTATAGTGGATATGGAATTTGATGATATATATATATACAGTAGGACGTCAGTTATCCGAACTTCAGTTATCCGAACACTTCAGTTATCCGAACCCCTTGGTTGACCAAATAAAATATAATACATTTATAAATGATGCATCTTTGAGTTTAGAATTGAAAGTATACACTGCCATCATTTTATATACTAATTGAAGATACTTACACAGATCAATATGTATTTTATCCATATTCATAATTATAGCTACTTATTACTACTAACCAACTTTTCTATATAATTACATAACAACTTCAGTTATCCGAACATTTCAGTTATCCGAACCCCCTCGGTCCCAACCCGTTCGGAAAACTGACGCCCTACTGTATATATATATACAGTTGAACCTCCGTAATCCGACACCTCTGTAATCCGACATTTCTCTAAACCGACATTATTTCTGTTCACGGATCGTTTTTCTATAGAAAACAACCTCTATAATCCGACACCTCGCTATTCCGGAATCCGACAATTTAATGATTTCCAGTAATGCAAATTCGACCTGTATAATCCGACTATTTTTTCGTCTATCAAATAATGTCGGATTATAGGTTATTTTACCTCCATAATCCGACAAATTATTCGTCTATCAAAAAATGTCGGATTATGGAGGGGTTATTTTACCTCTTTGACCAGACAAATTATTCGTCTGTCAAATATTGTCGGATTGTGGAGGTTATTTTACCTCTATAATCCGACATTTTTTTCGTCTCCCATTGAATGTCGGATTATGGAGCTTCCACTGTATATGGGGAATTCCATGTCAAATCAACCAGTCATTTCACCACCATCAACCGATTTGTCTGAAATTGTTGTGCGAGAAGCCACTGATATGTCTTAACTTTTGTGAATATTTCAGATCAATCGGTCATGTAGTTTTTGAGTTTTGATGTCACAAATTTTTGAATTTTTGCTGTTTGACCAGGATTTTCACAATGGTAAAATCACCATCCCATTTTAAGGATACCGCCCTCAAAAAACATATGATTTGCATTACAGCATACGATGAAAGTAGAGCTATAAGAGATGTTAAGCGTGGGGAGGTATCTCCATCAAGAAATACTGGCACATTCCAAACCGTTTTTGATTCTCATTTCTAGATTTTGAGATACAGTGTCTCAAAGTCTGTTTTTTAAATTTTCCGCTAGCACATCTTAATGGTAGAAATTTAGGCACTCAATGAATTGTTTAGGACATACCAAGGATTCAAACGCTTCCAAAATCGAATCATAGATAGTCTACCATATTTGCAACTTCATAGGACCAGAAGAAAGTTAAAATGACAAATATTGTAAATTTTATCGGTGTCCGAAAAAAAAGGGGCAAAAAACGGCGAAAAATGTCTGTTTTTTTGCGGAAATCAAGAATAAAATCACCGAGTTAGAATATATCCAAAAAATGGTGGTCCTACGTTCATCGCCTAATGATATGGAACAACTCTTGAAATTTTTAAACTTCTATCTCAAACCAAATTTGAGAAATAATTCTGTAAAGACGGTCAATTTTGAAATTTTAAAGTCCCGAGATATAGAGATTTTAAGTTTAGGTGTTAAGAAGAATGTAAAATGAGTTATTAATAATGCACATAAGCATCCACAGACATTTATTCGCATCCATACTGCTGATTTAGGTATATTAAAGCCAAATATTTACCAAAAATAGCAAAAGTACCCTGAAAATACACAAATTTCCTTGAGGCCCCTAACTCCGAATATTTTGAGATAATTGTGGATAATATTTCATATTCCTGGCACTGCGAAGTATAATCTATCAGTTTAGAATGAATAAAGAGCTTCCAAAAAGTATATTAGGAAGTTAGAGCGAAAGTCTACGACTTTTAGTTTCGAAGTTTGGATTTTCGAAAAATGCTACGTCATCATATGACAAAAATCTAAAACTTAACATTCCATCGGGTGTAGTGCAATTATTATCAAAGAATCATATATGTACACTCATAAAAAGTATATTAGGAAGTGAGAACTAAGAATTTGGACTTGTATTTACAAAGATAGAGAGATATCTCTTTTTGGACCCTAAATGGGGTTTTTGACCGATTCTGCGAGGTCCAAGGCCAGAACTTTTAAAATAATTATCAAAAGTTCTCCAATTTTTCTGTACATATTATTAACGGCAATTGTATTCACTATTTAGCATAATAGCTAAATTTGGACACATATTTAATGATTAGATTCGCCATTTTCTAATAGATTCAAAGTTCTCCATAGAATTTGTATTACAATTAAATCAATGATAAGTCGAGAATTATTTATTTTTTGACAAAGGAATGTTCGAGGAACCTATATATTTTCGCATATATCCTTTTATTTAAGGATATAATATATTATATATCTACAATAGTTTTTAAGATATGACATCAGCCTCTTTCGGGACCTTAGAGGGATATTATGGCCGAACTTTACCTATAATATGCGATATCTCAAGAACAAATGGTCGGATCCGAACAAATTTTTTTTTGAAACGATCAGAATTTTATTTCTGACCCAGTGATCGCTAAATATCTGAGATCAAACTTGCGATTTCCCGAGGATTATATAAATGAACTCCCTTATAGAGCTATTTTGTTTGGATTTTATTTGCCCATTCTTTTAAATCTTTGTGTTTTATAATCTCCAAAGGTGCTAATACAATGTTAAGGTTCATATCATTTAAAAAATATCAAATAAGTTAAAAACTAATTGGTAAATGAGTCAAAATCCTCTAATAATTTTTCAATTTTTATTAGCGCTAAACTTTAGGGGGTTATTTCGCAAAAAATACAAAAAAATGCCGTCCAAATAGTGCTATCAGATGGTAGACCGATCAGTAATACAATGAAATTAGCAATAAAACATTTTTCAGTTTTTTTTTACGCCAGGCAAGATTTTTCGAGGGCGGTATCCTTAAACTCGAATAACTCAAAAAATCTTCATCAAATTCTTTCATAAATTGCAATACTTATGTTTTACATATGGAGAATACGAAAAACTAGAGTAAATTAACTTTTGAGTTCCTATTCTTTGTGAAAACTGGAACTGAAACCAACTCCCGAATCAAACTGGAACTATGACGTAACAAAAATCAATATTTTGGAAACTGTTTTATTTTTGGATATTTACTGTTTATATTCATAATTCATTGTATAAAAAAGTTACTTTGGTTTCCATATGTTCTCTTTGAGTTATTCACATTTTTGTACCTGTAAACGTTTTATATATCACAAGTGTAAATTCTTCACGAAAAAATTAGAAAAATTACCAACGAAAATAATTATTATCTTAAGTTACTAGCATATTAGTAGTGCCGGAATCCGTTTTTGATTTGATCTGGTGACTTCAGAATTTTTCAGAAATTGGATTTCCTCATTTCATATTGCATTTTACACGTAAATTGTGATCTGTCCGTCGCTTTGATATGTCCGGTTATTTCCATACTGAGTATGGTATGAATCGATAAGCTTTATAATTACCTGATTATACATGTTTCGGTCACACTAAATGATATTAATAGATAAAACTTTGAAAATCAGTCAAAATGTAGGGTTTTGTATTTTGTCATTTTGTGGTGTCCCACATAGCTGTCAACATATATTTTATATTGCTATTTTTCTTATTTCCGTGTTTAACAAAACACTTGAATAAACAGTATCGGTTTAGAACCTGAGACAACGACTATTTTTCATGATATATAATATATATTATATAATATAATCTAAGGACTGATCATGTCCGGACATTATCCCGCCAAAATAAATAAATTCAATTTTCCAGAAATGTTATATTATCCTCTTCGTTATGTTGATCCGTGACCTACGTTTTATAAGGCCTGTGCACCAAATTTGTGAACCTGGACCATGGATTAAAGGAAGGCTATTGCTAAAAATGTATATTGCTTTAGAAACGATACTGAAAAGTAAATACACGTATTTTTATAAATATACTGAGGTAGGAAATACATACAATACGAAACTGGGTAAGCACGTAAATTAAGAATGTTAATAACAGGTGATATAGTATAGTTGCTAATGGACAATCTAAATCTACTGAGTGTTCCTCAACTTCCTAATTCCTCCATTCAAGTACTTTTAAATTTCTTCAATTTCCTTGTATTTTCAGTATGAAATCTGTGTAAAGAATTCATGTTCTTTATTAAATTAGAGAGGAAACAGTTAGTGGCTGATGTGATTAACTTTTCTAGTATAACCCAACCAAGAGTATCACAAATAGGACAGCTATCTCTCCAGTGTTGACTCTACTCTTCTTCAATAATTCTTAGCATAATTTTCACAATAATTTGCCTTGATGGTCCCTTGACAATATCTTTAAAAAGTAGAGGACGATCTTGAATCGATTTACAAATCTTCCATAAGGAAACAACAACTTCGATTACGCAAGTAGATGGCCATTTTAGTGAACCTTGATCAATTAATTGCAAGAGTGTGTAAACTGAGTCGAGTGATTTCCCAATTTCCATTTCTTTATCTTCGGTCAGAAAAGATAAACAGGCTTGACAACGGTTTGATTTCTTATAGTAAGAATGAACTGTGTATCCAGCAATAAATGCAAGCACTTGAAGAGTTTGTGTAGTAACAGTAATATCTGAATAATTCTGCAGGGAAGATATGAACTGCTCAAGATCTAAAATTTGAAAGTATTGATGTTCTGAAGGAGTAGAAAAAGAACCGATGAACTCGTCAATGGAAAGTTGTTCTGTTGTAGCCGGACTAGAAAATAATTTCAATATATTTGATAATTTGATGCGTCTTTCACTTTCGAGAATTTGACAATAGCTAATATGGTACTGAGCGCCGGACATCATCCTGTATAAACCAAAATGGTGTTCGAGTGGATCATTTTGTAGGAAAGAAGTGAGGACATAAGTAAAATCACAATCCTCTATATTAGGTGATTAATAATAGAAGTTATAGCGATACAAGAATGAAGAAAGCTTGTAAAAGTTTGGGTGGTAAGTTTTCCTGTTTTCTGAGACAAGTTTTTCCAATTATCAAGCCATTCTATAACTCTTGCAAGATATTTGAGACGTGGGTCATTTAAGACGAAAGGATGAGACAATTAGTCATTAAGCCGAATACCCTTAAAAGGATTGTTGATATTGAACATTTTCCAGTTATCACAAATAATAGTGATAAATTCGGCTGTGTGCAAATGAGTGTCGGAAGGAGTTTCTGAACAACAAGCTTTGAGGGCAGAGGCTGTAGAAATATCAAAAACCCTCAATGCCAATTTGACATTCTGACGCTCTAAACTTGAAGGCCAACATGCCTTTGCTGTTAAGCGGGGAGCCAATTTTGCTAGAGACCTTTGATCAGCTTTGTACACAACTCGAATTGTTTCGAAAGAAGCAGAAAGAATTTGGGAAAAATCTTCAAAGCTCGGGAAACATAACGTACGATCGATATCTTTCTGGTTTAGCCAGTTGTTCCGGATTGATTTAAGGATATGAACGAAATCGAATAGTAAGATGAGTATTGTGTTAGGATCAAGAAAATGGGGAACAATTGTCTCCAAAGTGTGCGTTGGGGAAAATATCTTGAATATGTTTACGTTCATGGGATAGTTATCTGTACACACAACTTTAACATACAATTCACAACGCTCGATATCTTCTATCACTTGCTTGATAACAGGGAATATATCCATCGCAGATGTATTTGAACAAGGTAGTAGACGAACGATGGTTGACCACTTTTAGATAAGCTAGAAACCATAAAAGCAAATATAGTTTTTGCTGGCTCAGTAACATTTTGTGATGATCCTATAATACTCCCTCCTTTATAAGTGAATTCTGACTTCACATGGAGTTCGTCCATTTGGACTATCATATTTCGTTCTCTTTGGTTGAAATCAGAGGTAGCCTTTTCCAAAAAATTAATATATTCACTATCAAGGCCAAACTTAGTATATAAACGCTGAAGTGTTGAGTAATGTAGAAGAGAAAGTGAGTCAAGAGATTGCAAATAATGGTAGCACGACGGAGAGATAAGTTGGCACTTGAGTGCTACTACAATAGTCCCAATGTTGTAGGTGCGATGAGTTTTCGGACGAAACAAATTATCCAACTGACACAGAATAAATTGGAGGGAAGAAAGCAGTTGATTATCCTCTTGACAACCATCTAGTATTACCTGTGAATTCGACAACTTATCAACTGTTAGACGCAATTGTTTAGTCACTTCAACTATCTGCTGTTTAAATGTAGGGGTAGATAATTCTTGTCTGGTTTTCAATACCGATATCAATATCCCGAATATCAGTAATCTGCTTTATGTATAAGTAGATTTCTTTTTGTTATAGAAGCCCTTTGTACATAAGGCTTCATTTATCGAGAGAGAACGTTCGATATAATGAGCACCGGTAACATCCGATATAGCAGGTTGAATTAAATAGAGTTGATTCTCATCAGAGTATCCACTGTTTTGGAAGAGCAATACGGACAAGCTTAGATTTTAAATCTTCAAATCCAAGTACTTGAAACTTCTCTTCATCAATTGTTTTCTGCCTCATACTCAGTTCCATCGCAAGAGCCAGGTGATCACGATCTTTAGTGTTTTTGTCTAACCGAGCTGACGGAGTACGTGTACATTGGATTGGTTTGGATAAGTAACTGGGACAACCAGGCAAAAAACATGGAACTGCAAGTGGGGATAGTCTAGGGAGAATGCGTTTTTCTTGCAGGATGGAACCGTCTGGTTGAGGGATACTGAAGAAATTCTCCACATCTTCATCACGGAAATGCTTCACGCAGACATAAATCTTCTTAATTTCCTCAATAAATTCTCTGTGGAGAAATTGTTCCCATTGAGAAACTATGTGAGGTGGACCATTAGGCATCTTAAAAATGGGTGTGTGTGGTTCTCCGTCATAGTTACTCCTACAGCCAGGAGCAGACATTTATTTGGCATCGAGATAGAAAATGCGATAGAAAAGTATAATTTGAACAAAAATAAACAATTTAATGTAGGAATTAGGCAAATGGAAGAGTGATCGGAGAGAAAATACATATTTTTGAGGAAATATACAGACAGAGTATTAATAAAATGGATCTAAATCGTGATAAGATATATTACTAATATATTATCGAAAGAAAATATAAAAATTATGGTTCATTAATATAATAGCCTTCCTTTAATCCATGGTCCAGGTTCACAAATTTGGTTCACAGGCCTTATATAACGTAGGTCACGGTTGAATCTAGATTATATATTATAGTGATGTATATTACCGACATTGTGCGTTTGAAAATAATGTTTCTGAAGATTTTATAAAGGGTTTAGATTGCAAGTAAAACTGAAGAAATTGCATTATAGAAAGGGACAATATACTCAATAAAAATATTTCGCCGACTTGAACTTGTGTGTACCTTTATTTAATATGCTATATATGCAGTAATTATATATCATATATAATTCAATGTATATAGATTCTTTTTATTGATAAGATTTCATGCTTCACAGTTTTTGTTATCATTTGTGGTAGTGAAATTTAAGCTTCATAGAAATTGAATCCATTTTGTGTTTCTAGTATGTACTTTTGTCTGAATCAATAAATACGTAGCTAATTATATTATAAAAACTCAAATAAACAGAATTACAAATCTCATTCTTTCTATTCTTGACAGTTATGGCAATGCCAAATGAAGTATCATTTCTTTGCGATGGTTATCGCATTGATAATCCTTATCGTGTTTGTCGGTTGTGCTTCAACCGAACTTCATCCAGAGGAATACCGAAAGAATATGTTCGCCAACCACTTACTCAGCTTGTAATAAATAGAGCACTTAAATACTACCAAATTGACTTCATGCAAGAGCTCGCCGACACAACTAAGCCAAAGGTACTTTGTTCAGGTTGTCGGTCTCGTTTAGCTAACCTAGAAACAGGAAAATAAACAACTGAAAAATGGGAAGATGATCATGCTAAAATTGCGATTCTACCTTGTATTGAAGAGCAACAGTCTAGTACTCGTGGAACAATAAGGTGCAAAATGGAAAACCGCTGCTATGTTTGTCAGATCAATGCATCGTCACTCAATAATTTCTTGACTAAACTCAAAGCTAATGCGCCTCGACCTGGCAGACCCTTAGAACAGTCGCCATCTGTGGCAATTTGTAGCAAATGCGGAATGTATTTGGACAATCACGACCTTAAATTTTGTTCCAGCGTTTTCAAATATCCTCAGAGCTCCGCAATAGCTGGAAAACTTTTTGCAGAAAGAGTAGAAGCCCGAGGCTACACAAGTAATGTGGCTGTTAACTATGTTAAAGAAACGTTGCAACTAGAAAGAAAGGATATTTCATGCTCTAGTAATAATCCTCCAATTGGTCTGAATCATCCTTATGATTCGAACAATAGACTAGCAATTACTACAGTTGGCTACGAAGGTAGAGGTTCTGTACTTAAGCAGTTGAGTGTTGAAGCAGCAAGAGATTTACAGAGGTTAGGCCATCTTGGTCTTGGGAAAAATTCTTATTGGGAACTAGGGAGAATTCTACGCAGAGATGGAATTTCCTTTCCTGATGGTGGGATTAAACGCGCATGGGATGAAAAATGGGAGATATTTGGAAGTATTTTTACATCAATTATCCTTCCAATGGTAAATAAGAAATTGATACCTATCCAACAGCCTACTCCGTTCGGATGTTGTATTGACATCAATAATCTCCTCAACATTATTACTCATTCTCAGTCAGATTCTATCTCTAGATTGAAGCTTCAAGTTGACGGAGGGAAGGATTTCCTGAAGATGTCAGTGAACATTATATCAATGCATCCTAATAGCCTATATACACCACTCCAAATAGTATACTTTCAAACTTTGTCGTTGCAATGGGAAACGCACCGGAGAATTATCATAATTTGAGGGAACTGTTTACATATTCATCTATTCGCAAATTATTTGAAAATGATATTCCCATACAGATAACTTGCGATTTTAAAGTAGCGGCTTTGGTCTTGGGTATTCAACAAGCATCGAGCAACTACCCTTGTCCATTCTGTTTATGGCGAAATGGTTCACTCTGTACAGGCTTACCAGACAAAGCTAGGAAACACCAGGATCTAATGGTTGATTTAGTTAGAAAACGCCATAACGTCATAAATAACCCAATAATTTCCTGGTCCGAGTCACCAATGGAAAAAATAGCCCTCGCTCCATTGCATATTCTTCTTGGTTTGGTAAACAGACTATACAATGAAGCAAGACCAAGTGACAGTGCATCAATTCGAAGGGATCGTCAGCTTTACAAGCATCACTGCTCAGCGCTCTGTCGATATATGGTACACCGATCTGAATATTGGAATGCTACTCTGGAGGGTAATTCCTGTTCTAGACTGCTGGATCATTTGGATGATATACCATTTGCTGATAGCTCAGTTAAATTCCTAAATGCATTGAAAACATTAAAACAAGTGAAGGATAATTGCTTAGATAAGATAAGGAAAACCGGATGGCGTGAAAGTATACAAGCGTTTAGAGAAGCTTGTCGTGATGCAAATTTACCATGGTCGCTAAAATCTCATATTCTGTCTGATCACTACGAAGAATATTTCAATCGTTTTGAAAGTATACCAGATGCCGGTGCAGCAATTAGTTCAGAACAGAGTGGAGAAATGCTTCATTCACGAATACAACAAGTTTGGAATCTTCGATTCAAGACAGGAAGAGAAAATCCTTTATATCCTCAGCGTCTTGTCGATTGTAAAGTGACTTACAACTACAACCTACAGTGGGACAAATTTACTAGATCAACAACAAAGGTAGAATTGAGTAATAATAAGGAAGGAGAAAATTATGAGGACAGTGATGACGAGGAAAGATTAGTGCCTCATAATTGAGAAACTGATTCTGAAAGCTCTGATTCAGATTAAGAATGGTTATTCCATGCTCCATTCAACTCCTTAGATAATTAAGTTATTTAACTAATTATATGCTTCTATATACGTATATAACATATTAAATTAGGTTACTCATTGATATTTTTAAAAAAGTATACAAATTCAAGTCGGCGAAATATTTTTATCGAGTTTATTGTCCGCTTCTATAGTGCAATTTCTTCAGTTTTACTTGCAATCTAAACCCTTCATAAAATCTTCAGAAACATTATTTTCAAACGCACAATTTCGGTAATATACATCACTATAATATCTAATCTAGGTTCAACATAACGAAGAGGATAATATAACATTTTTGGAAAATTGAATTTATTTATTTTGGCGGGATAATGTCCGGACATGATCAGTCCTTAGATTATATTATATAAAATCATGAAAAATAGTTGTTGTCTCAGGTTCTAAATTGATACTGTTTATTCAAGTGTTTTTTTAAACACGGAAATATGAAAAATAGCAATATAAAATATATGTTGACAGCTATGTGGGACACTAAAAAATGGCAAAATTTAAAACCCTACATTTGACTGATTTATCAAAGTTTTGTCTATAAATATCATTTAGTGTGACCGAAACATGTATAATCAGGTAATTATAAAGCGAATTTAATCGATTCATACCATACTCAGTATGGAAACAACCGGACATATCAAAGCGACGGACAGATCACAATTTACGTGTAAAATGCAATATGAAATGAGGAAAATCCAATTTCTGAAAAATTCTGACGTTACCAGATCAAATCAAAAACGGATTCCGGCACTACTAATATGCTAGTTACTTAGAAAATAATTGTTTTCGTTGGTAATTTTTCTAATTTTTTCGTAAAGAATTTACACCTGTGATATATCACTCAAAATTTTATGCCTTTTGTGAAAATATAAAATTGACATGACGACTCTCAATTTCTGCCATTTTGAAAATGCTTTTATGTCTTCCTCTTTAATATCACTCATTCTTACAACATTCTGCTATTGATATGTGCATTCGGAATTATAAGTATATTTGACCGCAGACAGACTAAACATAAACAGTGCAATGCTGTTGTTGCTATGTAATAGGAATGCAATAAATGTCACTTATGAGTTGAAAAGTTAATTTTAGAGGACTAATATTTGCTAAACAATCCGATATTTAGTCCGACCATAGCACTCTGTATATAAGGGCTTCCATCTAAATCTCAAAAATGGACCAGGGATGCGGTCGAAGATGGTTGATCAAATACATGATCTGCCAAAAATCATGAACAACGCAGAATAGAGCTTCGAAATGTAGTACCAGCATATATAAATATGACGCCAAAGTATCCATATCCGTTGTTAAAATTTCGATTAGTCATCATATGTTTGCACAATAGGTTATATTTGGGACACATTTAGTGAATTTCAGAGGTTGTTTAAGGGCACTTCTAAGTGGTTGTTTTATTATAGTTTTTTGTATAGAACAGAGCTGTGAATGGGTTGATGTGAAAAGTGAATATTTTTCATGGAATGTTGCTACATTCCAGCGTTGCTATGGAAACGCATTTTGATCAGTTGAGGTCATATCTTGAAAACCGCAATAACTATGCATTCAAATTTGATCTTATTTGATAGCCAATAGACTACTTCCTATAAAATGCCATGACAAAATTTCCACGTATAGATTCAATGGTTAACGAGTTATCAGACTATTTATCACTTTGGTCACATTTGGTAATTTGTTTAACGTAAACCATTGAATCTAGACGTGGAAATTATGTCATGGCATTATAGGAAGTAGTCTATTGGCTATCAAATAAGATCAAATTTGAATGCATAGTTATTGCGGTTTTCAAGATATGACCTCAACTGATCAAAATGCGTTTCCATAGCAACGCTGGAATGTAGCAACATTCCATGAAAATATTCACTTTTCGCATCAACCCATTCACTACTCAGTTCTATACAAAAAAACTATAATAAAACAACCACTTAGAAGTGCCCTTAAACTACCTCTGAAAATCACTAAATATCTCCCAAATATAACCTAATGCGCAAGCATATGATCACTAATCGAAATTTTAACAACGGATATGGATACTTTGGCGTCATATTTATATATGCTGGTAATACATTTCGAAGCTCTATTCTGCGTTGTTCATGATTTTTGGCAGATCATGTATTTGATCAACCATCTTCGACCGCATCCCTGGTCCATTTCGAGATTTAGATGGAAGCCCTTATATACAGAGCGCTATGGTCGGACTAAATATCGGATTGTTTAGCAAATATTAGTCCTCTAAAATTAACTTTTCAACTCATTAGTGACATTTATTGCATTCCTATTACATAGCAACAACAGCATTGCACTGTTTATGTTTAGTCTGTCTGCGGTCAAATATACAACAGACTTATAATTCCGAATGCACATATCAATAGCAGAATGTTGTAAGAATGAGTGATATTAAAGAGGGAGACATAAAAGCATTTTCAAAAGGGCAGAAAATGAAAGTTTTCAGGTCAATTTGTTATTTTTACAAAAGGCATGCAATTTTGAGTTATATATAGAAAGCGTTTACAGGTATAAAAATGTGAATAACTCAAAGAGAACATATGGAAACCAAATTAACTTTTTTAGACAATGAATTATGAATATAAACAGTAAAATATCCAAAAATAAAACAGTTTCCAAAATATACATTTTTGTTACTTCATAGTTCCGGTTTGCTTCAGGAGTTGGTTTCAGTTCCAGTTTTCACAAAGAAAAGGAACTCAAAACTTAATTTACTCTAGTTTTTCGTATTCTCCATATGTAAAAACATAAGTATTGTAATTTATGAAAGAATTTGATGAATATTTTTCGAGTTATTCGAGTTTAAAATGGGATGGTGATTTTACCATTGTGAAAATCCTTGGTCAAACAGCAAAAATTCAAAAATTTGTGACGTCATAACTCAAAACCCACATGACCGATTGATCTGAAATTTTCACAAAAGTGAAGACATATCAGTGCCCTGTCGCACAGCAAATTTCAGACCAATCGGTTGATGGTGGTGAAATGATTGGTTTTTTGACATGGAATTCCCCATATACAGGGTGGCCCATAAATTCTGTCCCAAGCTTCATTAGGTATAAATTTTTTAATACTCAAACAGTCTTAGTTATTATGGTCTTTAGAGATTGTTATTCAAATATTCTCAATGATTTTAAAAGATTTTTCGAGTCTAAGAACTGGAACTGTGTTTTGTATGGTGAGTTTTGTGGAAAAAATATGTGTCCTGGCTCGCAGCGAAATTCGAGAATCAGGGTCACTGCTTCTGTAAAAATGTCTCTATAATCGATATTCCATGACGATTTAGCACCAGATACCTTTCATTCATCATGGAAATATTTCACAAATCCAATGAATGCTTTATCAGAAACGAGATAAAGTTATTATTTAACGAGTTAAATTAGGTGCATTTTGCAAAATCACCAAAAATGGCACTTTTTTTCACATCACTAAAAATCTGATCCAAATGGTTCTCAATATACACTGATCTAAACGTCCTATATTTCTACAAAATTAGAGTGTTCGAGGAAAATGTGAGAGCTAATTTGTCCTAGAATTTATAGACTCTAGAAAGATAATTTGAAAAGCAGTGGGCCCTGATTCTCGTTTTTCACTGCGAGTCAGGACACATTTTTTCTCGACAAAACTCACAATACAAAACACAGTTCCTGGTCTTAGTCATTGAGAATATTCGAATTACAATCTCTAAAGACAATAATAACTAATATTGTATGAGTATAAGAAATTTTATACCTAATAAAGCTTGGGACAGAACTTATGGGCCACCCTGTAATAGATTATATATCTTCAATAGTTTTTAAGATATGACATCGCCCTCTTTCGGGACCATAAAGATATTATGCCCGAACTTTACCTATAATAAGCGATATCTCAAGAACAAATGGTCGGATCCGAACAAATCTTTTTTGAAACGATCAGAATTTTATTTCTGATCGCTAAATATCTGAGATCAAATTTGCGATTTCCCGAGCATTATATAAATGAACTCCCTTATAAAACTATTTTGTTTGGATTTTATTTGCCCATTCTTTTAAATCTTTGTGTTATATAATCTCCAAAGGTGCCAAAACAATGTTAAGGTTCATATCATTAAAAAATATCAAATAAGTTAAAAACTAATTGGTAAATGAGTCAAAACCCTCCAATAATTTTTCAATTTTTATTAACGCTAAACGAGTTACCTCACAAAAATCAAAATAAATTCCGTCCAAATAGTGCAATCAGATGGTAGACCGATCAGTAATACAATGAAATTTGCAATAAAAAGTTTTTGTTTTTTTACGCCAGGCAAGGTTTTTCGAGGGCGGTATCCTTAATGATTAGAGAAGCGAACTTTTGATAAACTACAATTATGCTCACTCAAATGATTTTGAAACCGATTTTTTTGCTTACATTATTATACCTGTTGTCTATTTTTCAGCGAAGAATTTTTCACTTTCTAGTAATTATTTATACTTTTGTAGGTCAGAAAGCCATATTATGATAAATCATGACGTCGCTTGAAGTGGGACCTAAATTACATAATCACAAACCAAGATCTTCAAAAATGATTCCAATGCAATCAATATTTTTGAATATCCCAAACAAAGACATTAGTACACCAACATGTATTAATAAAGTAGGCCATTGTATTATTTAGTATTGAATCTTAATTTTATGTTTTAAGATCATGCTATTACTTGTAATACTCAAATTTTTTTTTTAAATTTTAGGTTCTATATAATGAAATTTCGATTTTGTGGTGATCTAGACTGCCCTGATTGGGTACTTGCAGAAATCAGTGTTCTATCTAAGATGACCTCCATTAAAATCAGACAACTTGTTTTGCAAATCATAAAATTTATTCTTACTGGGGAAGTGAATATTGATTCTTTCAATAAATTAATTTATGACTCAAAATTCGAATCTTCTGATATAAAAGCTTCTTTTGCTGCAATATCATTTATTTTAAAAAACTCGACACGATATGCTGTTGACAGTGGCACCCTATCTAATGAATTACAGCAATTAGGTCTTCCTAAAGATAATAGTAATGCGTTGTGCAAAATTTACGCCGAAAATCTTGAGAAATTGAGTCTCGAATTAAAAGATCGAAGTCTTAGAATTTTTCGTCTGAGAAAGGTAGATTGGAGAGTCGATTATATTTTAAATTCGAACATTCTAGATGAGATAAATGAACCAAAATTTGAAATAAAACTTACCGCTGTTCAAAATCTTAGTGGCAATAAGAAAACATTGTTTTTCAGCATATCTAGAATTTGTCATCAAACTCTTTTAGCTGATTTGAAGAATGCTCTGAAAATAATGGAATCCACTCTTTGACCTGGTATCAAAATTTCAATCTATTGTATTTATTATATATATACTGGTAGAAATATATTACTTCATAAATAATTTGTATTAAACTATTAACGTAAAGTTGTCAATATTTCTCTAATTCTAATTTCATTACATCTGAAAATATTTAATATATATTTAGTGAGATAAACGTTTATTCTACATACAGTAGACAATGGATATAGTGATATTAGATATAGTTATATATTGGATATAGTGATATTAGATATGGCATAGCCTACTATATATATGGCCTAAGAGTAACTTAACCAGGGATGCGGTAGAAGATGGATGAAGAAATACATGAGCTGCCTTAAATCATTAACAAAGCACAATAGAGCTTAGGAATGTATTACCAGCATATATAAATATGGTGTCAAAGCACCCATATTCGTTGTTAAAATTTAGATTAGTCATCAAATGATTGCGCAACAGGCTATATTTGGGTCAAATTTAGTGATTTTCAGAGGTCGTTTAAGGGCACTTCTAAGTGTTTTTATTATAATGTTTTTCGCATAGAACTGAGAAGTGAATGTGTTAATACGAAAAATTTGGAATTTTTTCATGGAATGTTCTTACATTCCATTGTGCTATGGAAACGTGTTTTGGTCAGTTGGGGCTATATCTTGAAAACAGCGATAGCTAGACATACAAATTTAATCCCATTTGATAGCAAATAGGCTACTTCCTATTAAGCTATAATACAATTTCTATGTCTTAATTCAATAATTTACGAGTTATTAGACAATTTATCATATTGGTCACATTTGGTAATCTGTCGAATATCTCGTAAACCATTGAATTAAGACATAGAAATTGTATTTTAGCTTAATAGGAAGTAGCCTATTTGCTATCAAATGGGATTAAATTTGAATGTCTAGCTATCGCTGTTTTCAAGATATAGCCCCAACTGACCAAAACACGTCTCCATAGCAACACTGGAATGTAAGAACATTCCATGAAAAAATTCCAAATTTTTCGCATTAACACAGCCACTTCTCAGTTCTATGCGAAAAACATTATAATAAAAACACTTAGAAGTGCCCTTAAACGACCTCTGAAAATCACTAAATTTGACCCAAATATAGCCTGTTGCGCAATCATTTGATGACTAATCTAAATTTTAACAACGAATATGGGTGCTTTGACACCATATTTTTATATGCTGGTAATACATTCCTAAGCTCTATTGTGCTTTGTTAATGATTTAAGGCAGCTCATGTATTTCTTCAACCATCTTCTACCGCATCCCTAGTGCCAAATTCGCAAGTTACTCTGAGGCCTTATTATAGTAGGCTATGGATATTGTTATATATTGGATATAGTGATAGTTTGTCCAAAATTTCCTTGTCCCCGGAACTATTACTAGATCCAATATCTGTTGTATATGAGAATTTGAAGATTTATTGTTCAAATCTTGCTCGAAGCATAATTATTTAAATCAAGCCCGCTTCGCTTGCTTGCGCTGCGCGACTGGCGGATACTTTGTGCCCGCCAGAGGCGCGTTTTGGGTACCTGCGGTCAGATTGATTAATTATAATGGATATGGCATCTCTAAATACGTCTGTCCTACTGTTATGATCGATATCGCTCGAAAAATCACCAAATTTGTCAGTTTTTCAATTTGTGATGCGTGATGATAACGTCATAACAGAGTGATTAGTCATCATTTGGATGAGAGTTGTATCATATATGAGATATATTGATGTACACATTCTAATTTCACCTTTCTATCACCTAAAATGACTGAGTTAAGGTCGAAAAATTTCTCATTATAAAATGCTGACAATGATGTCATAATTCCACGATGAGTCTACATTTTCGTCTGAGCACAGAGCTTAGCAGAGCCATAACCAAAAGATCCCACATGCCAAAAATCTGCTTTCTGTGCATAGCAGTTTCTTCTATCTATTCGTTGTATATATATATACAGTGTGTCGGAAAATTATTGATACTAAGTTTTTACTTAATGTAGTATCAAACTAGTACTTGGAAAGAGTATTATTATTTCAGGATAACTTCATTTATGTATTTTCTTACTATGTATACATTGTTTTGAGTCACACTATCATATCATGTGATTACCCAGCATATGTTCTAGAATGCAAACTTATTCTTTGTCTTAGTTTTTGTCAAAATTCCAACCACAGTTTGCTATGGTATAGCAATGTTTTCTTCTATACCGCTTGATTAGTTATAGAAATATCTAAGTATATGCATATCTTGTAGTCGTGCAATTCTTGAGGTTTTGTTCAAATGATTCGGCAAGACGTAGGCACTGAAAGTCAGAATTAGTGGTGCGTCAGTGATTAGACTACAAAAATCAAATTTCTCGAAAAAAAAATTAAATTTGATAAAATATGATTGTATTTGTGGCCAATCCCCACAAATACCACTAATTATTAGTTAATCCATTACTTTAAACAAGTTAAGTTCAGAATTGTGAATTTTATATGCGAAATTCCACTTTTTACCTTGTTATTCTCTCCGAGCGTCTATCACACCCCTAATTCTGACTTTCTGATCCTATATCTTTCCGAATCTTTTGGACAAATCCTCAAGAATTGCAGAATTGCAAGATATGTGCATACTTAGATATTTCTATAACTAAATTAAGCGGTATAGAAGAAAACATTATTATACTATAGCAAATAGTGATTGGGATTTTGACAAAAACAGATACAAAGAATGAGGTGCATTCTAGAAAAGATGCTGGGTAATCACATGATATGATAGTGTGACTCAAAACAATGTATATCTTATATATTAAAATGCTAGGATTTGTTTGTTTGTTTGTCCGAATTGATTGAAGAATTGGGAAGTCGTAGAGATACGAAAATTGGCATGTAGGTGTCAAATGATAAATCTAGGATTAAGTTCGAAAATCTAAGCAAAATTTTCACATCTCTGCAAAAAAAATGGAAAACAATTTTTAACACCTTCTCTATACAATACTACAAGTATGGGCTTCACTCTCACAATATAAATCATTATAAGACACTATTGAAGGCTGTCATTGTTATTAATACTTCAAAGCAATAACTTATATAAATGACTCAATTATATATGATAGTGTATGGCAGTAAAAAGGTTATTTGTATATTTTCACACGATTTGACGAATTTTGAAAATTATGCTAGAGATTAGCTTCCAACGGTTGACAAGGGGTTTTTAGGGGTGTAGATTTCGAATATCTAATTTTCAGATCGATTTAAATTATTTGTTTAGTTTTGTTTACAACAAGCGCGCTTCGCTTGCTTGTGCTGCGTGGCTGGCGGACACTTCGTGTCCGCCGGAGGCTCCCTTCGGTCGCCTGGGGTCACATTGGTTAATTATAAGGGAGATAACATCTCTAAATATGTCCATCTTAGTGTTAAAACCGATTTCACTCGAAAAATCACAAAATTTGTCAATTTTAAATTTTTTGATGCGTAATGATGACGTCATAACAAAGTGATGAGTCATCATTTTTTGATGAAAGTTGCATCATATGTGAGGCGTGTTAGTATACAGATTCTATTAAAATTTCAGCCTTCTATCTCCAATAATGGCTGAGTTATGCCCGAATAACTGTGTTGCTTAACTTTTGAAAATGTGCCAATGACGTCATAATTCCATGATGAGTCGACATTTTGGTCTGAGCTCTGAACTTACTCGAGCCATAGCCAAAAGACTCCCACATGCCAAAAATTAGCTTTCTGTGCCCGCCAGTTTCTTCAATCAATTCGTTACAGATATATATATATATATATATATACAGTCGAACCTGCTATAACGGCCACTCTATATACCGGTCACCTGTCTATAGCGGTCACCAATGAACAGTCCCGTCCGAAATTCCATAATATTTAACCTGTGTATAGCGGTCACCTGCTCAACGCGGCCAGCGGCCACCCTTTTGTAGTTCCTTACTGACCCTAAAACTGTGTATAACGGCCATCACACCTATCTATAACGGCCACTACCTGTCTATAACGGCCGCCACCTGTCTATAACCGCCATCACCTTTTTCACCTTTTTATGTGTTTATTACATACAGGACATGTTACGAACGATAAACAAGTTTCATGCAATTACTTCAAGCAATGGAACTACACGTAGTAACTATGTTTCATTCTAGATAGGGTTAAGACAATCACCTGTATATAACGGTCACCTGTGTATAACGGCCAATTTTGACCAGTCCCTTGGGTGGCCGTTATATACAGGTTCCACTGTATATAAATAAATATACAATAATCGAGTTTTAATAGTAAGGATAGATACATAAAGTAAACAAATTACAAAAATAGGCTAGAAACTAGCTTCCAACGATTGACATGGGGTTTTCAGGGGTGTAGATTTCGAATATAATATTTTCAGATCGATATGATAAATTATTTGTTTACTTTTGTTTACATTAGATACATAAAGTAAACAAATCTCAAAAATATGCTAGAAACTTGCTTTCAACGGTTGACATGGGGTTTTTATGGGTGTAGATTTCGAATATCATATTTTCGGATCCATATGAAAAATTATTCTTTGACCTTTGTTTACAATATATATACGTATAAAGGAAAAAAATTTAAAAATAGTTTAGATTAAGTAACTCCAGGCGCCCGCAGGGCGACTCTGCGGACACGCAGTGTCTGCAAGCCGCGCAGCGCAAGCAAGCGAAGCGGGCTTGTATAGAAATAAAATATATACTTGAAGTTATCCTGAAATTATAATACTCTTTCTAGGTACAAGTTTGATACTACATTAAGTTAAAGCTTTGTGTCAATAATTTCCGGACACACTGTATTTTTATATATATACAGTCGACTCCGCTTAATAGGGCCACATCGGTCAGAGGACATTTTGCCCCGATTAAGCGAAGAACCCTATTAACCGAAAATATTTTGTATTAGCTTCTATGTGCGAGAGCTATTCCGGTCCTGCCAAAAGTGGCCCGATTAAGCGGTTGACCCTATTAAACAGTGGCCGTATTAAGCGGAGTCGACTGTATATATATATATATATATATATCTGTGGCGGATCCAGGGGGGATAGTGGGGATATATCCCCCCCACCAGACTTTTGACCTCTCAGTCTTTCGAATTCATTCTGATTTTTCTTTTTCATACTATATTTTCAATCATGTCTTTGATTTATAGCCTTTTTACAATTGGTTGTTGCTTCTCAACTTCTCTCGGTTGTGAAATTAGTATAATGTACATATATATAGCTAGGTCAGGAGGAACTGATGAAACTGATTTGCTTGTATAACTCTGGACAGGTTTGATCACTTTTCAATTTTCCCTGATCATTTTTAATTTGCTTGCGTGTGGCCTGATAGCTATTTGTACTTTGACTTTTTTATTGACTTTTTTTTTGTAAACGACTTTTTACATATCTATAATGGCCACTACCTGTCTATAACGCCCATCACCTTTTTCACCTTTTTATGTGTTTATTACAGAAATGTTACGAACGATAAACAAGTTTAATGTTATTACTTCAAGTAATGGATTTCTAAATACTTGATATTTATTGCACTACGTTGATTCCTTTTGGGGATTAAGACAATCACCTGTATATAACGGAACGACCAATTTTGTCCAATCCCTTGGGTGGCCGTTATAAAAATATATATAACCTCTACAGTTTTAAACTATTTCAATCTGTATTACGATATTCGTAATCAGTCACTTCACTATATTTAGACATATTCTTTCCTAGCAATGAAAGAAAGTTTCAGGGATGTAGCAACATTTCAATCTCAAATTTATTTCCTAACCTTATTGAGTGACCCCTCTATTCCGCACGTGAAGCTAGGTATAGTTATGCCATAGCATTCTATATACTAAGGCAATGGCACTCTATTCAAAATCTGGACCATGGATGGCAATTACCATCGGCTTTCAAAATATCAATTATTGTTATACTGCCTTTCATTACTATTCTAAAGTACTCTAATGTAACATTTGATTGATTTTAATGATTTCGCTTTAATGGTAAAATCACAATCAATACACTGCTAAATATAAATAAATAATTAAATAAATAAAAGATAAAGTGTGACAATTCATTTAGAACTAGACTAGATTCTTCATTCTCTCTCTCTCTCTCTCTCTCTCTCTAAAACAAAAGAACATAGAAAAAAATATAGTCAGGACCGCTTATTGTGAACCACCAGGGGGCCAAGAATCTGTTCATAATAGAGATACTTCATATTAATTAAGCGAACTTGATTCAATACAAATCCTATCTAAAAAAGGAATTCGGACCAGGAGGTTAGTTCATAGTAAACGAATGTTCATATTAAGCGGGTTCATAGTAAGCGACCCTGACTGTAGTTATATATATTTTAGCCTAGTGTTATCTCTATTTCATCATTACGAATGTAGACTTCAGAATAATGACATGACGCTCCAAATCGTTAAATTAGAAGCAACTTCTAGAATTTTAGTATACTCACTCTCTAAAACAATACTCTTTTTTATCTTAGCATTAGTGATATTATGAATGGCATTATTCACGTGTTGAATCGAAGGGGTGGATGAGGAAATTACCTTCTCATTTTTAATAATTTCAAATAATTCGACTTCATTAATGATATTTTCCAATGACATGGTATCGGTTAGTGAGTGGCAGGATAGTTAAATTTTGTTTGTTTCCTTATAAAAAGCCTTGTAATATAAATTTTCATTAATAATTATTGAACGTTCGATTGTAGAAATTTCATTATGATATTGTATCTTAAGAAAAAAGATGACCGTTGAATTTGGTCAATAAATAACCCACCGACAGGGAGTTCGACTAGATGCAATTTAGAATTAATACAATTAAGAGTAGAAATAGTAAACTTAGCTTCTGTTTCTTTGAATTCCGCAATACTTTTCTGATATGCTTCTTATATCCTCCTTTACTCCTTGTCATATAGAGATAGTCTTTGACAACTAACAGTAGCGTCCGTCAGATAACTAGGACAGTTAGGAAAGATGCTAGGGACTGCACCCTTCTTGAGACCCACTAACCACTTTCTTCCTTTCCGTCTCAATCATCCTCAATCCATCTGAGAATTGAATGATCATTTCGATGTCTTCTTCATGGAAATGGTGTATGCAGACCTTGAAATAAAAAAACAAACTACAATAGACTATTGTGATTAAAGTGTATTATCCAACATACCCTCAATCGTTTGTTCATCTCGTTATCCAACATAGCCTCAATCGTTTGTTCATCTCGTAGTCTTCTCTCCGCCGAGGTATAGCTCGGAACCATTTTTCACGAGTTACATTGTCAGCAGGAAAAGAGAAAACAGGTTGGATTCATCTTATCACAATAGTTTGACTTACAACCAGCATACATGCCAACCTGAGTCATGATAAAATCGGGACGCAGCGTTGTAAAAAAAGCGGGACATAATGGGGAAATTTCATTTAAAAGCGGGACACTCGATAAAATGAGGTCAAGAGGAGGGTGAAAAAAGCGGAACGTCCCGCCAAAAACGGGACAATTGGCAAGTATGAACCAGGTACCAGACGAGCCATGTTGAAAAGTATGCTGTGAATCGAGTAATAGTGAGAATAGGGTAGAATAGAGCAGACGTGCTGTGAAGATGAATGTTGAATAGTCAAGCGATGTGCAGATAGGCGATTTGAGTGAGTGACAATATTTTGAGACCATTTTGAAATATCATAAAAATATCGTTTTTAATTATTATGGGTGACCAAAATGTGGTTAGTCATTTTATTCAGTGACGTTTATTAGACAGAAGTTGACACATATTGGTAAATTCACAGGCTTATTTCTAAGTAATTACATCAGTGCATATATTTCCTGAACCCGAGGTTAAAAAAATCAAGATGTTGTCATTGTAAGGTGATGTATTCTTATATTTTTCACGCATAGATAGATGATGCAAATATCCAGGAAAATGAATTATTTCAGTTTCGGAAAATTATTCCAAAATATCTTCTAAGTAAGTAGGGAGTATATTAATTTATCATATTTAATCATAAAATCATAAAACTTGATAAATTAATTGTCTAGAAAGTTCGATGGTAATGGCCATCCATGGTCCAGATTTTGAATAGTTTTTTGCCTTAGTATATAGAATGCTATGGTTATGCATATATCGATCCACCAAACTGCCTTTTAACACCATTTGCTAGATTTACTTATAATATCCTTCTTTTAAAACTCGATTAATGTATATAGATGAAAAGTACAGTGCGCGTGTCCATTAGGTACAGTGCGCATGTCCATTAAGTACAGTGCGCAAGTCCATTAAGTTTAGTCTGCATGTATGTTGTTGGGCCCCTTGGGTTGAATTCCCACCGTCCCGGTTTCTGAACATAGGCATATTTCTTGGTATTGGTCACTGGATTCATGGCAAAGTGTACTGTTAGATCCTAGATACGAATGAGAACGAAGATATTTACGTTTCTTTTCTTCTTATTCCATTTGTTAGGGTTTCTAATGTGGAAAAAAAAAACACTGGCTTGGAATACAATTTTGTCTAAAAGATCGCAGTGGGATGTGTGAGCAGAATTCTACTTTGAAGAAAATTCTTTCTGAATGCAGCGAGTTACCAATTCCCCAAGGTACTTGATTATTCAACAGTTTCAACACTAGCAATCCCTTTTGAGCTCAGCAAGAACTTACAGTGAACAGATTACAAGGGGAATCTTGTTGCCCATAGACCCGAAACCAGACACTGCGCATTGCAAACGCAAAAGTTATTTTTGAACTCTTGGCCGAGTCGATCCGAGCCGATTACTGGATTATTTCCTACATCTCTTCTTAGAGAAAATGAAAAGAAAGCCCTTGTTCAACTTTCCCTTGGATCTCCAATTGAATTATGTATACTTTTTGTGATTATCGACAAAATGTATACATTTAGAATACTCATAAATTCTCTTTCTGAAGTAAATGAACAATTAACGACTGCATTCACTCTCCATCCAGTACTAGCTTGCCTGTTTAGAGCAATCCTATCCAAAATTGAAGAGCTTTATAATTATAGAGAACGCAGGAAAATAGTCGATGCGGCAACTTATGACGATTTCAATCAGTACTTTCTAGGCATAACAAGACGTTACAACTTACAAGTAATTACGCCCATTTAATACACATTTGTATATCATCACAAACATTGGTTAGAAAAACTATTATAATGTTAACTTACTTATTGCCATATTGTGAAGGCGAGAAGGAAGAGAAAAGTATTAAAGGATGTACCAAAAATTTTCCCAAACACCAAACACTCTCCCCAGGGCTCTTAGTTTTATTTGCAAACACAAAGTATGCTACGGGTTTGAAATACTTCGGAGTAAAGAGTCGACAACTACAGTGTTTAATTTACTGCTGACTTTATTTGAAACCCCCACGCATTATTATATATGATAATACTTGTAATCTGCGCAACACATGTATAATCAGGCTAGTGACTTCACAAGTTTCATACTGACTGTGAAAAGGATTTCTCCTACTTTGAAATCATGTATAACCCTGTCTAAAACAGCAAGCGTTTTTTTTTCAAAGATACAACATTTTTGGTAGATCGCTTTGAAATATTCATTGTTGCAATGCATTTTATTCTTTGAAATTTGTCAAAAGCGAAAATTTCAAAAGTATTAACTCAAAAGTTTGCGAGCAGCTATTCTCTACCCTCAGAAGAATAGCAACACAAGTCTCATTTATGCGAATAAAAACGTATTTTACAATATAGTATGCTATTTTATGTACTGCTTGAATAAACAAGAATTAAAAACCATATAAATTATAAATATATGATTCTACTATTTACTTATCCTTTGCTAACTTCTTTGATTGGCATTCTCTACATTTAAATTTGACCACCTTCTGAGTTGTATATGTGAGGTCAACGCATGGTTTGTGGAACTATGATTTACAACCTGGACACGATATCATGTTCTTTGAAGCGAATTCTGGTAACCGACACATACACCATAATGTAATAGTATAATCGTACTTTACACTTGAAACACTGATTAGGAATCTATTAGCATGGATTCTAGAATATTCTTTAGTAACTGAACTACTTGTAGATTGTAGCTCCCTATTGAGCTTCCTATCAGGGAGTCAAATAGCATATTTAGTACTATATTGGTATGTTCTCGATGTTAAGTGGTGTGTGTAGGTATTACTACTACTAATTCATTATATCGCTATCGGTTACGTACATGCTGAGACTTACAGTTAAGCAATTACGACACTGACGAGATAAAAGATGGCAGCATCCCATCATGGCTCTTTCGGGGAATTTGACAGTGGTAGTGAGGATTGGGCTTCTTATACTGAGCGGCTCCAACGACATTAAGCAGTCAATGAGATAGAGGCTGTGGGGAAACAGGGCTATTCTTCTGAGCTGTTGCGGGCTCCAGACATACCAACTGATCAAAAACATGCTGGCGCCTGAGAAGCTGGCCGATAAAACTTATGCAGAAATTGTGCAGTTAGTAAAGGATCATTTAGATCCGAATATATCGCTAATTGTCCAAAGGTACATCTTTCATTCCCGTTCACGCAAAGAGTCTCAATCAGTAGCTGCATTTGTCGCTGAGCTAAGGAGATTATCAGAACACTGGGTTTGGAGATGGGCTACAAGATATGTTGCGTGATCGCCCACAATAGCACGATGGGTTGCTTTAGCATGAAATTTCATACTCTTCAATTTGTCTAAAAAGCTGTTTACCATATTCTAATAATATGAGCACCCAGAAATTCATCAAAACTATTTGCTTTAGACAGTCTTGTTCTTTAATTTTGGCATTCCAAAGTCAGGTAACCACAATAGATAAAATTAGAAATTCTTTGTGTTCAAAAGCTGAATTTTGAATTCAAATTCTTATTCAACGAAAATTGATTCAAGGCATGATTATGGGCTCTCAACTATGTTCTATTTTGAGCTCTCTTTAAGATGCAATACATAAATAAACAAGAATGTACAGTGGGATGCAAATATTTATAGTATGAAACCATTGTAATTTTTATGAATTCAAATCTTTTTCATCATCTCTTAAAGTACCAGTACTAATTTTGCATATTGTTGCGAGTTGAAACTTTGATATTTTATTGTTGAGTAGTCGATCTCGAATAAATAAAATGATTTCCAGCCCTACCGGAGTTTTCCCTAATAACCATTTAAATGTTTTTTCCAATCGACCGCCGTTAAATCCTTCAAAAATAGGTTGAAAATTTTCCAAATTTTATTTTATGGTTGATTAGCAATTGGAAATTATAAGACTAGCACACACACCAGACATAATCTCAAGATTCAATAATGGATTAGAGTTAGAACGATTATCGGAAGAGGTCTTAAAGTGAGTAGTAAGTTATTCCGTCGATATAGAGAAATTTTATCTCACAAGTACATCCTTGAAGATTACATTAAGGATGTTTTACCCGATTGCTGTGTCAGAATGACCCACTCCTCTTATTTAATTAAGGATAAAAATCAATCCCAGACGCTAGCGTGTTTAATTGAAGACATTAGTGATTTGTAAATTCACTTATCTTGCCAGAAGATGATTAAACATCTCATTATCTTGGATATATTGTAATTTACAAATATTTTGTAAATTGTAGCATAAATGCGATGACGTCATACTTTGCGAATCTTGAAGCCTTACAAAATTTCTGAACATCTCAATCGAATTAATAGGTTCGATAACCTATAGGTCAATAATACTTTTTTATACCCTATCATTAACAAAAAGTGTCAATGCCACCAAAATGAGGTTTCGTGCCACTGTGATCGCCTAGTCTGTGGGATCAATGATGGACACATTCAGCGTAGACTACTTGCGGAGCCGGAGTTGACGTACAAGCGGGCTTTCGATATAGCACAAGCTGAGTCAGCGGAACTATTTGTGCCAATCAAGGAATGCTCCCTCACTCAGGTCAACATCTATGCGATTTGGGACGTATAAGGCCAGGTTATCGAAGCAATTGGAGAAATCGATATGGATCTCGTTCTAGACTCTAGTTCTAGTACATTGTCCCTCTAGTAACTAGAGGGACAACGTGAAAGATTAAATCTGACAGTTGTAGAAGAAGATGCACCAAGCCTCTTAGGGAGAGACTGGTTAGCAAAACTTAGAATCAGCTGGTGCATGGCCTACTTAATATACGGCTATATATGTCACCGAGAAGGCCATAAAACGAAGAGGCTATTTTCTAATTCCCGTTCTAGGCCAAAATATGCTTCATACAACAACAAATTTGACTTTGTATAAGGTATTAAGTTATGGAGAATCCAGCGGAACCATTTTTAGGATTCCCACGTTTGTGGTTAAGTAGTTTTGGCGCCATTTAATGATGACGGTAACATTATTTGTATTATGATATTGAACTATCATGATATTAGAACTGTTTCAATCAATCAATCAATAATACCAGTATTAACCATAAACTATTTGAAAGCGAATGTAATATCAAATGTCCAAATACTATATAGAAGTCAGCATAGCATGCATCATGCAATAATAATGAATTCCATTGGTTGTGTTGCCACCATTGAATGATATGGAGTGTCTATAAATATATGATTCTCTCAAATCCATTATCTTTTTCTCACGCCAGTTTATCATCAGTTTATCATCTTCATTATTATTATAAATTTCCAGCTGATCCAATATTGTCAAGAAAATGGGCTGAATTATTGAATCGGCGAGATTTTCAGATCACAACCAATTCAGTAATTTGTATAGATCATTTTGAAGAAAGATTTATCATTCAATATTCCACAAGCTCTACACTTAATCATTCAATGCATCCGATTCCGACCATTCATCCCAGTTTCATTCCTTCGAGTCTTGCAACTGTCCCGAATAAGTCTCGAAAACCCCCCGACACTTCGAATCTATCAGTCAGATGAGTTAGAATCCTTCAAATCCAAATTTCAACTAAGCTCATTTGCAGATGTAATCAAAGACCTTAAGACCGCTAAGGAATATAGTGAATTCCAAATAGATGTTTCTGACAAGTGTTACATCATACAGAGTCGTGATATATTCTGGAATTGCAACTGTCAAAGAGTGCATACACATTGATAGTAGTTTTTACATCAAACTCAGCTATGAAGGTTGTCCCATTCCCCTTCCTGGTTACATTAGCTGTGCAGAAGGTTGTAAATTGACCTCGCTTGATATGCTTACAAATCTCCCTGTGTATTGCAGAAATTCTGATTCAATCTACGAAACAAAGGTTATAAGAGAGCTTATGCAACTACAGTTTTACAATTCAAAAGCAAGAACCCCATATTCCAGTACAGTATTAAGATTTGCCCTTCTTATGCGATATACTTCCAATTCAGCATATCGATACTTTAAAAAATTTCTTCCTCTGCCTAGCTATAGTCTATTGAGTAAACTAAAGTCTTTATCTATTGATACAAGTAAAGCTTTGCTTACATTGAAAGAAAATTCATTATTCAGTGAAGATGTAATATTATTGCTTGATGAGATGTACTTGCAACAAGAAGTACAATATGTTGGCTTTAAGTTAATTGGATGTGATTCTGAACTTAAGTTGTATAAATGCATTATATGCTTCATGGTCGTCTCATTAAAACAATCTACACCTTACATACTCAAAGCAATTCCATTGACAAAAATTAATCACAATTTTGTTCAAGATGGTATACTCAACTGCATATCCATGCTCAATCAAAATTTTAATATCAGAGCTGTAGTTTGTGACAACCATTCCACCAATGTCAGCGCATACAAACATCTAAAGAGTATATATCCTTGTTTAATACGCGATAACGCAATGACGAATCCATCTAATCCGGAAAAAATATACATACCTCATATTTGATACGGTACATCTTATCAAAAACATTCGAAACAACCTCCTAGCAAATAGATTTTTCCAAGTACCTGCCTTAGAAATGTCCCTGATGGATGTAACCATTAAAACGACTCCAGGAACTATTCAATTGTCAATATTCCACCGCATTTTTGAAAAACATACAGCGATCGAATGTTATATGAGAAAGGCACCAAAAATTACATATAATGTTCTACATCCTGGCAATAATAAGCAGTCTGTCCCGCTTGCTTTGGCAATTTTTGTTATAACAACAATCGCAGCGATTCGTCAATACTTTCCCGAAGATATACCAGTATCCTCCTTTCTATCTTTAGTTTGGGTATATATCAAGAAGAATATCGATTGTGAAACTTGTAAAATAGCCCTCAGCAACGATCCTGTAACGAGTGCATATATTGATGAACAAAATAAAGGCGGTCTTGAGTTGCCAGCATCATCCCTGAATAACTACACACAACGTGCTTTCTCAAAACTCGACCACTTGGAACAAATTATTCTTGAGTCAGATCTGCCTTCTAAACCTTTGACCCAATGTGTTTTATATAATCTATCATCAGAATGGGATGATTCATTTGTTTGTATGAATCACTCAATAATTGGCCGCCAGAAGGTAAATTCCATCATTTCTAATTGCTTTTTGAAGAATTTAGCTAAAGATGTTAACGAGACTAGTAAGAGAAGGGCTCCCAGCTAGACAAGGAAGGTCTTGCAATAATGTTTGCGGTTAAGAACTTTCATCAGTTCACAATTCTCCAGCGTATCTTTGATCGGAACAAGCCAGTACCCCTTTCGCATCAGCTAGATTGCAGAGATGGGCATTACTTCTTAGGCCGTATGATTACAGGATAGAGTACAAAGGTGCCGAAGGAGTTCAACATGCAGATGGGTCGAGTCGCCTGCGAGTGTTCCAATTCCGGGAGATGCCATTTTGCTCTTACAGAATTAGGAGCTATCTTCATTAAATGCAACGAAAATAAGACATCTTACAGATTGTAACACAGTATTAGCTAGTGTCCGTCTAGTCATTTTACAAGGAAATAGTATGCCCCAATGAAGATTCTTTTGTGCCCTACCAGAACAAACGGGACGAACTTAGTGTACAAGACGGGTGCATCTTGCGAGGAAGTAGATTAGTAGTTCCTATCAAAGGAAGGGAACTCGTATTGGATCTGCTTCATCAAGGGCACGGTGCGGCATTCTCCAGTGCAGAATTCCTGGACTTTGCGAAGCGTAATGGTATTAGACCTACAAGGACTGCACCGTATTACCAGTCGTCAAATGGGCAAGTAGAAAGGGCAGTCCAGACGTTCAAAGATTCCATGAAGGGAAGTTCATCAGACACAATTCAAACCAGAATTTCAAGGTTTCTCTTTACTTATCGGACGATACTCCATGCAATTACTGGGCTTTTACCTGCAGAGTTGCTAATGGGCTGGCAGTTGCGAACTCACTTGAGCCTTCTAATACCGGATATAGTATCTTCAGTAACGAGGAGGCAAGAATATCAGAAGGAACGATATGACACACACTAGAGAAAAGTCGGTAACGGAAGGTAGTGAAGTTCTTATACTCGATTTTCCAGCGAATAAATCTAAATGGATGAAAGGCGTAATAAAAGGTACAAGTGGCCCTATGTCATGTACTATAGAAATGTAGGACGGTAGAATTATATGTCGACACTTGGATCACATAAAGCCATACCTTGTAGCAGATAGGAATTCCGAATACATAGAGCGACAGGATGACAACTAATATCCGCTATCAGATCTGGTTCCTATAATCACCGAACAGTTAACTCCTAAACAAGCTCCGGATATACAGCCACGCCGGTCTAGTCGGATTCGCAATCCTCCGCAACGTTATGAACCAGAAATCTGACCTTCTAGAAATGCACCTTCATTACTCGCTTACTTCATTAGGAAGGAGGAGTGTTGTAACACTGATTAAGAATCTATTAGCATGGATTCTAGAATGTTCTTAGGTAACTCAATTAGATTGTAGCTCCTTATAGAGCTTCCTAGTGAAATAGCATATTTAGTACTATATAGGTATGTTCTCGATGTTAAGTGGTGTATGTTGGTATTACTACTAATTCATTATATCACTATCGGTTACGTGCTGAGACTTACAGTTAAGCAATTAGGACAGCACTCATTTGTATATGAGAAGATAGCCCGGGAGCGTAGGCAGGGATAATAATTTTTCTGTTGGAAACAATTTTGTATTTAAAGGAGTTAACGGAATGACTTCAGTTATTCTTGAAATTGAATGTGGAGAATTGCCGAAAGATTGAGGAGTGATCGGAGAGCATGAGTGACCGAGGCGTAGTGATCGGGTTGAAGGTAGAATAATTGGTGTGGAGGGAGTGGAATTTAAGAGATGAAGAGCAAGGGGAGATGATATGCAAGAACTAGGGGAATTGTGCTTTAATTGGTCACTGTAAATTATAGAGGGGATAGGCGAATGATTCGAATTGAAATCTTCATAATCAAATTCCACCAAGGGATCTTTCTTTGTTATTAAATGTATTGGTGACCTGTCCCTGAATCCCTCAAGGGTTCTGAAGAAAAGTGGTCTATGATCGGTTCGACTACAGTTATAAGTGTAGCTTTGTCCAAATTTTTGACTTTTTAGCAAGAGGGATCTTTTCGGGCCAAAGGCAGGTTTGAATTCATCTTTTCCCCAAATGTTATGCAGTTTTCCTATAATATGTAATAGCATCTAAACTTTATTCTTGTAAACATCCAAAATACAGTCGACTCCGCTTAATAGGGCCACATCGGTCAGAGGACATTTTGCCCCGATTAAGCGGAGGACCCTATTAACCGAAAATATTTTGTATTAGCTTCTATGTGTGAGAGCTATTCAGGTCCTGCCAAAAGTGGGCCGATTAAGCGACTGACCCGATTAAACAGTGGCCCTATTAAGCGGAGTCGACTGTATAATATCATTATCTATTCATGTTGTATATTTACGTCAGATATATGGAGCATAGTAAAGAATATCTACAGTGGAATTCACTTATTATATAAGAAACAACAAATACAAGTCAAATAGTCTGCTAATGATATAAGATAAATAATTGGAAACTTACTAGTTTTCTGAGCCCATGATAAAATCTACCGCAAGGTATTGACATTGTGAGATTTAAGATCTTGTTTTACCAGCTCCATCATCTCAAATTATTTACTAGGAAAGTCAGATTCGTAGGGTTTGGAGAAATTTTCTTTAGAATCAGAAACATGCTTCCTGAATTGATCATTGCCTACTGCTGATAGTGAACCCTTCCAAGAGTAGACCACTGCTATAGATTCGTCAGTCACCTTTTGAAACCTACCGATCGAGTCTAGCAAATGTTTCCTTGCGTTTCCCTTGGTTATACGTGGCATGACCGCTCACACTGATTCTCTAATTCGTTTGTTTTGTTTTATCACGAAATTAAGTCCAATGCTATTTATTAGTTTTGTATTCGAAGAATTCAAATTTCAAGTGATTTTGAGCATTTTAGCTTCCATGTGTACCCCCCGGTACAGTGACATTTTAAGAAAGGAATGTGGCCAAATGAGCGGTAAACTAGGCCTTTTTTGTAAGAATCGTTGTAAGAGCAAAGTGAAAGTGAGCATCAAAATGGCTGAGTTCTAGTCGAAAACCTGAAATTTCTAGTTATAAAAGGTGACAATGAGGTCATAATTCCATGATGAGTCGACATTTTCGTCTGAGGTCTGAACCTAGTGGAGCCATACCCAAAAGACTCCCGCATGCCAAATTTCAGCTTTCTGTTCCAGGCAGTTTCTTCAATCAATTCGTTGCATATATATAGGGCGTTAGGATCTTTCGATCCATGATTCGAAAGATCCGGATCGCGATCATTTTTTTGAGAATCCAGATCGGATCTAAACTTTTAGTCCAGGTCCACTGGGGTCAACCGCGAAATTTGAGAAGTATTAACTTTTTTAGTGGTTTTGAGTTTTGGAGGTCCCTTTGGCCAAAATTAAGTCCATGCCACTTTGGCGTGTTTGGACATATAGAGGAGCAAAACAAGGGGTCACTCGATGGGGTACTTGGAGGTTTGAAATTGGAATGTTGCACATTCCTGCGTCGTCAAGGAAAATATCAGCTCGAAAATGGTCATGTGACCCGACCCCTCTTTCCAAATTTAATGTTGAATTCTTTCTCCAAATTTAATGCTGATTACGAATATCAACATTAATTGAGTATGTTATGACTGGTCCAACCGAGATTGGCAGGGATGGGCATTTACAGTCAGGGAGTGGTCACGTGTTTTTCAAAACCGGTGCCAGGCGGGGCCAAAGAAAAAAAATTCGGGGACCTTGATATGATTTTGGCTTAGGTGGTCGAATGAAATCCGGGGCCGCAAAATCAAACTCGAGGCAAATGCCCCCGGATCCCCCACGCCCTAGGACCGCCCTTGTTTACATTATATCCAAAAATTATTTGCAGTCAACTTTAACTTTGTGTAATATAATAAACATATTTTTAGGAAGAGTATTATAATTTCAGGATGATTTCATTTACGCGTTTTCATCCTATATATACACTATTTTGTGTTACACTACCATATCATGCTGTTAAACAGCACTTTTTCTGGAATGCAAACTCATTTTTTTGTCGAAATATCAATCACAGTATAGCAATGTAATCTTATATACAGTGGAACCTCCGTAATCCGACACCTCTGTATTCCGACATTTCTCTAAACCGACATTATTTCTGTTCACGGATCGTTTTTCTATAGAAAACAACTTCTATAATCCGACAATTTAATGATTTTCCAGTAATGCAAATTCGACCTGTATAATCCGACTATTTTTTCGTCTATCAAATAATGTCAGATTATGGAGGTTATTTTACCTCCATAATCCGACAAATTATTCGTCTATCAAAAAATGTCGGATTATGGAGGGGTTATTTTACCTCTTTGATCAGACAAATTATTCGTCTGTCAAATATTGTCGGATTGTGGAGGTTATTTTACCTCTATAATCCGACATTTTGCTGATTTTCCACAAATGTCGGATTATGGTTATTCGATAAACCTGGTTATTCGGTTATTCGATAATCCGACAATTTACTAATCCGACATTTTTTTCGTCTCCCATTGAATGTCGGATTATGGAGGTTCCACTGTACTAATGAATTTAGTTATGCAAATACTATCATTTAGTTGTGTAATCTTTTAGTATTTTTTTAAAGGATTCAGCAAGATGTAGTAAGCTTTGAAAGTCAGAATTTGGTGCATAATTGACTTTAGCACAAAATGACAATGCAAAAATTTTAATTTCGCCCTTAGAATTCACAATTTTATTTACCTTGTTTGAAGTGATAGTTTAACAAATAATTACGACTCCTAGTTGGAATTAAACTAAAGTACGATTACATTATATTAAAACTATTTTTCCTTTATATGTATCTTACTATTTTTCAGAGCCCAAATATTGTTGAATGCTTTAACAAATGCTCAAAAATTACACCACAAAATATATAGGCTTACTTATATATTTGGATAATTAAATATAGGATAACTCAGAAATGATGTAATCCTGAAATTATAATACTCTTCCTAAACAGATGCACAATATTACACAAAGTTTAAGTTCATTGCCAATAGTTTGGGACATACTATAAATGCCCATTCCTGCCAATCTCCGTTGGACCAGCCATAGCGTAATAAATTAGGTTAATGTTGATATTTGTATTCAGGATTAGATTTGGAGAAATTTGAGGGGTCTCATGATCATATTCGAGCTGAATATTTTCTGGACGACGCAGGAATGTGCAACATTCCATTCTCAAACCTCCCAGTAGCCCCATCGTGTAAACCCTTGTTTTGCTCCCCTATATTCCATGAGTTCAAATAAACATAAATCAACACTCTACATGATCATTTAGTAGGAATTCCTGAATGTGGAATTGTCCGAATTATTTAGGCGCCCCAAAAATATTTAAGCTTGTATAAAAAAAAATCCCCAAACATGCCAAAGTGGCATGGGCCTAATTTGAGCAAAGAGACCCCCAAGAACTCAAAACCACCAAAAAATTGAATACTTCTCAATTTTATCGGTTGACCCCGAAATCCATGATTGGTCAAATTTCCAAATCGGCATTAGTCCCAATTAATTTGACATGTTGTCATTATTCCAAATATATTTGGATGTCAAATTTCAAAATTGTCCAAATTTGGAATTCTTTCAAGTCATACCATTCACAAATAGTTGTTAATAATTTACAAGCGCGCTTCGCTTGCTTGCGCTACGCGGCTGGCTAACATTATGTGTTCGCCTGAGGCGCCCTTTGGGCGCCTGGGGTCACATTGATTAATTAAAGGGAGAAAGCATCTCTAAATACACCTGTCCAACTTTTATAATCGATATCGCACGAAAAATCACAAAATTTGTAGGATGAGCATTAAGAATGTATTACCTGCATATATAAACATGGCATCAAAGTACATATATCCGTTGTCAAAATTTCGATTAGTCATCATATCTTTGCCCAACCGGTCATTTTAAGCACAATTTTGGCAATTGTATAAGCTGTTTTAAGCCTACTTCTAAATGGTATTGACCCTCGCCTGGCTAGGTCTTAAAAGTATGAATAGAGAAAACCCCACTTTCATTTTCACTTTCAGTTCACTTTCAATGTACTTTCATTTTCACTTTCAACATTCCTAGCTAACCGCGGGTTAAGGTGTGATTTTGGCTATGCATTATCCTTACTGTTAAAACTTGATTAAGGTGTATATATGTGTAAATATAGTATATATATCCTTACTATTAAAACTCGATTAATGTATATTTATTTATATCCTTACTATTAAAACTCGATTATTGTATATATATATATATATATATATATCTGTAACGAATTGATTGAAGAAACTGCCGGGCGCAGAAGGCTGATTTTTGGCATGTGGGAGTCTTTTGGCTATGGCTCCAGTAAGTTCTGAGTTCAGAGCAAAATGTCGACTCATCATGGAATTATGACGTCATTGTAACATTTTTAAAAGTTAAGCAACACAGTTATTCGAGCATATCTCAGCCATTATAGGAGATAGAAGGCTGAAATTTTAATAGAATCTGTATACTAACATACCTCACATATGATTTCATCAAAAAATAAAGACTCATCACTTTGTTATGACGTCATCATTACGCATAAAAAGTTTTAAAATTGACAAATTTGGTGATTTTTTGAGTGAAATCGGTTTTAACACTAAGATGGACATATTTAGAGATGTTATCTCCCTTATAATTAACCAATGTCACCTCCAGGCGACCGAAGGGAGCCTCCGGCGGACACGAAGTGTCCGCCAGCCGCGCAGCGCAAGCAAGCGAAGCGCGCTTGTATTTATTAATATACGTGTATATATATATATATATATATATATATGTAACGAATTGATTGAAGAAACTGCCAGGCGTAGAAGGCTGATTTTTGGCATGTGGGAGTCTTTTGGATATGGCTCCACTAAGTTCTGAGCTCAGAGTGAAATGTCGACTCATCATGGAATTATGACGTCATTGTCACCTTTTTTTAATTAGAATTTCAGGTTTTCGACCATAACTCAGCCATTTTAAATGATAGAAGGCTGAAGTTTTAATAGAATGTGTATATTAATACATCTCACATATGATACAACTATCATCAAAAAACGATGATTCATCACTCTGTTATGACGTCATCATTACGAATCAAAAATGACAAAATTGACAAATTTCGTGATTCTTTGTGCGATATCGATTATAACAGTAGGACAGACGTATTTAGCGCTGTTATCTCCCTTAAAATTAATCAATGTGACCACAGGCGCCCAAAGGGCTCCTTCGGCGGACACTATGTTTCCGCCAGCCCCGCTGCGCATGCAAGCGAAGCGCTCTTGTACTAATAAATCTAAACTAATTTATAATATTAATTATGGTAAGTAGTAATTTATTATTGATCAAGTAAAATAAATTAAATATATTTCTTCTTTTTGAGCAGAATTGAGGCAATTAATGTCAGAGTATTAGGAGCAAAGAAGTTTTGGGTTCTTAGAGGTCCCCTTAACCAAAATTAAGCCTATCCCACTTTGGCATGTTTTGGCAATTTTCTTTGCAAGCTTAAATATTTGGGGGCGCCTGAATAATTGACAATCATTCTGGAAATCCTACTAAATGATCATGTAGAGCAGGCGTGTCAAACTGATGCCCCGCAGTTTGCTCAGGGGGTGGCTCGCCTGCCAGTTGCGAAAAAGTATCTGAAATATGATATAATTTATTCATTTATCAATTATTAATGAAACCCAACTAGTTTTGATAGATTTTAATGTGATTCACTTGTTATATTTTCATTATTTTGATAACACAATATACCGTTCTCTAAGAGCGTTAAATATAAATATCAGGATAATTGCTTGAATAATTCAAAAACTTTTGTATCTCTTCATCCTTCAATACATTAGACACGATTGGCTTATTTGACGAAAGTCAAGTGACGAAAAGAGGATAGTCTTCATTTTCAAGAGGAATGGATCTGAAAGTATTTGTTTGATGAATCATTTGGGAACCTACTTACTTGATCTTCCAAGAGGTATTGGGTGTGATGAAATATTACAATCTGAAACGGCACTATGAATCATATCACAAGGTATAGTATGGACAATTGACTAGAAAATTGAGGGACGACGCATTTGCCAAACTACGTGATGGTTTACTGAAGCAACAGGGTGTCTTTCGAAAACCTATTCAAGATAACAATGCTGTTGTCAAGCTAGTTATGTAATTTCGCGGAAAATCGCCCACCATTCAAGACCATCCTTTGATAGAGATTTTATCAAGGACTATCAAAGATTCAGTGGCGATTCTTGATCCCGACAAAAAGAATAATTTTGAGATGGTTAGTCTTAACATGAATACTGTGGCGTCGAGGAGCGAGGACATGAGAAAAACATTGCCGTGCAATTATCAGAAAAGCAGCGAAGTTTGTCCCTTTCTCGCTTACTTTCGATGAGAGTTATGACATCACAGACACTGCTCAACTCTCCATTTTCACATGTGGGATAACCGACTACTTTGAAATCCATGAAGATTTTCTTGGACTAGTTTGTCTTAATGATTGTACCAAGGGTATTGATGTGGCTGAAGCTGTTGTAAAAGGGTTGCTGAGAGAATTCTCAATGTATTATAGAGGAAACTATCAGGTATCACGGCAGATGGAACACCAGCGATGATGGGAAAGACAATGTCGCAGCAGCAATTATATAGAAATATGTTCATCGAGATCACTCCAAGCAAGATGTTCTCAGTGTTTTGACCAAATTTCTCCAAATTTAATCCTAAATGCGAATATCAACATTAAAACTTAATTGAGTTTGTTATGGCTGCTCCCAACGAGATTGGAAGGGATGGGCATTTACAGTATGTCCCAAATAATTCGCAATGAACTTTAGCTTTCTGTAATATTATGCATATGTGTATTAAAATTTCAGGATTACTTCATTTCTGAGTTTTCATCCTATATATACACTATTTGATACAATCATACCATGCGGTTAACCAGCACCTTTTCTGGGTAACAAACTCATGTTTTTGTAGCAATCATTTTGAAAAACCCAGTAACTGTCTACCATAGGATAGCAATGTATTCTTAAATACTACTAAATTTAGTTATGCAAATATCTACTTAAGTCTGTTTATATATTATAGTTGTGTAATTTTAGAGTATTTGTTGAAGGATTCAGCAAGATTTAAGCTCTGAAAATATAGTCAGATTTATCAAGGAAAATTTTTTTTTGTAATATGATATAATTCATAGCCTACTCTAATAATGCCTCACAGTAAAACAACCAAGGATGCGGTAATAGCCGAATGGATTAATACACGATTAGCCTAAAATCGTTAACCATGTAGGATAGGCATTGAGAATGTTTTACCAGCATATATAAACATGGCATCAAAGTATATATATCCGTTTTCAAAATTTCGATTAGTCATCATATCATTGCGCAACAGGTCATTTTAAGCACGATTTTGGCAATTTTCTAAGCTGTTTTAAGCCTACTTCTAAATGTTATTAAGGTAGTATTTTTGTGTATAACTAAGATTAGTACGAGTTGATTTGAAAAGTTTAGAATTTTTCAATGGAATGTTGTTACATTCCTATGTTGCTATGGTAAAGTATTTTCATCAGTTTGAGCCATATCCTGCAAACTGTAAGAACTAGATCTTCAAATTTGATCGTATTTGATAGGCAATTGGCTACTTCCTATTAGGTAATAATACAATTTAAACTTCTAAATTCACAGACTATAGAGTTATGCGACAATTTAGTGTTTTGGTCACATTCTTTAAATCAACCCATAACTCAAAACTCGTTGGATTTAGAAATTCAAGTTGTATTATCACCTAATAGGAAGTAGTCCATTGTCTATCAAATACGATCAAATTTGAAGACCTAGTTCTTACAGTTTGCACGAAATGGCCCAAACTGATCAAAAACTTTACCATAGCAACGCAGGAATGTAACAACATTCCATTAAAAAATCACCTCGTACCAATCTTGGTTCTACACAAAGATCACACCTTAATACCATTTAGAAAAAGGGTTAAAACAGCTTAGAAAATCGCTAAAATTGTCCTTAGAATGACCTGTTGCGCAATGATATGATGACTAATCAAAATTTTTCTAACGGATATATGTACTTGATATCATGTTTATATATGCTGGTAATACATTCTTAATGCCTATTCTGCATTGTTAACGATTTTAGGCTAATCGTGTATTGATCCATTCGGCTACTACTTCATTAATTTTCTGTCTACTGTGAGGCATTATTAGAGTAGGCTATGTATAATTACTATACTTTATAAATTGATAAAAACATTGATGAATTGATAGGGCGATCTCAAGGGGGGGGACATCCAGAGCATTTGCCCCGAGTTTTATTCTGCGGCCCCGGATTTATTTTGACCCAATTTTGAAACTTTAAAGTCCCGAGATATAGAGATTTTAAGTTTAGATGTTTAGAAGAATGTAAAATGAGTTATTAAAAATTAACAAAAACATTTACAGACATTTTTTCGCATTTATACTGATGATTAGGTATTTTCGAACCAAATATTCACGTAAATAGCAAAAGTACACTGATAATCAACAAAATTCCTTGATGCCACTAACCCCGAATATTTTGAGATAATTGTGAATACTAATTCATATTCCTAGCACTACGACGTATAATCCATTAGTTTAGAATGAATAAAGAGCTTCCAAAAAGTATATTAGGAAGTTAGAACGAAAGTATACGCCCTTTAGTTTCCAAGTTAGGATTTTCGAAAAATGCTACGTCATCATATGACAAAATCTAAAAAGTCTACATTCCATATGATGTAGTGCAATTATTATCAAAGAATCATATATGCACCCTCATAAAAAGTATATTCGGAAGTGAGAGCAACGAATTTGGGCTTATATTTACAGAGATAGAGAGATATCACTTTTTGGACCCTAAATGGGGTTTTTTTTACCGAATATGGGAGGTCTAAGTCCAGAACTTTCAAAATATTCATCAAAAGTTCTCCAACTTTTCTGTATACATTATTAACGACAATTGTATTCATTATTTAGCATAATAGCCACATTTGGATACATTTTTCATGATTAGATTCGGCACTTTCTAATATATTCAAAGTTCTCCATAGAATTTGTATCACAATCAGGTCAATGATAAGTCGAGAAATATTCATTTTTTGACAAAGGAATGTTTGAGGAAACTATATATTTTTGCTTATATCCTTTCATTAAAGATTATAATAGATTATATATCTTCAATAATTTTTAAGACTATCCTTAAGATATATTTAAGACACAAGCACTACGTTTGATTTTAAATTCGATTTTAAGTTTGATCTTAAGTTCTTAGTAAATTGGCTCCTGATTGTATATCCTGTGACTCCCTGAACCAATACTTCGTCTGCGATTTTAAACTCAAAAGGATGTTATGCGCCATTATTTTGTTTGAATTTTATTTCATTGGAAAGTGAAACTTGAGATCTAAAAGGCGGAAATTTTATTAGTATGGAAAAATAATTGAATCAGGTTTGCACAATTTTCTTATATTGGCATATTTTCGCGTTCCAATCTCAAAAATATTGTGCAGGAATGCAGACTTGTCAAGGTAACTGGCATTTTGTAGGTGCAAAAGTAACAGTTTGTAATATTTAGTGCAAACAAAAAGTCGCTACATTTCTGTCATGTTCGACATTCGAAATTAATTTAAGGCCATAACTTGCAATATCACGATCTTCAGCTCCTTTATGTTTGGCTATAGATATGATATGCTTTAATATTACATATAAGTGAGATCGTTAAGCCTCCAATTGTAAATCAGCTAAACTTTTGCGTGAATCAGAAGTGTTTTCTATGAAATTGCATCCTTGCAAGCCAAGCACATTGTCAACTGTTCACCCTCACAAGATGGGGATAAACTGGGAATTGTTGGCAAGGAGTTTGCTGGAATATTTGTAGATACATAATTACGTTTCTTGGGAAAGTATCAGCCTCAAGTAAATTGTTTTGATTGTCATAATTCAATATCTTGATTTTTATTGAAGGATTTTCTATACAATTTTAATTTCGCCTACTTACTCCTAATGGAATTAAACCTGGATTCTTCATTATTGAACATATTAATGTTTTTTCGGGCTCCGTTAGGAGGATCCTCGCTGTTATTCAGAAATTCATAAGATTCTTGATTATTCATTTCGAAATTGTACTTGGTGTTGCACATAGGGCATTAGTCTATCCTCAAAAAAAGGATCTAGTTCCAGATCCCGATCCTAAACTTATAAAAGGATCTTTGATCCGATCACGATCCTAATGTTATAAATGGATCTTCGATCCGATCACGATCCCCAAAAAGATCTTTTCAATAATAGTCAGAGGACTATCATTTTTAGTACAGCTCCTGGAAGGAGATGCCTTATGAAATGAACGGCGTGCAATGTCCGTCCGTCTCCGGTAGCCCGGAGCTTACTTAGTGCTTAAGTTAGTATTCAAACCATAAAACACAAAATATATTTAATCAACATAAATTTCAACACTTTCAGCTCCAACTTGGGGATTAAAAAGAAAAAGGATCGGATCGAATTCAGTACAAGTTTCGATCTGATCCCGATCCCGATCCTACTTTTAAAAAGGGTAATCGATCTGATCTCGATCCTCAAATAAAAAAATCGCGATCCGGATCTTTCGATCATGGATCGAAAGATCCTAATGCCCTAGTTGCACAGTTGAGTGATGGAAGGAAAATTAGAGAGATATTGGTTTAAAAATTAGTCGAAAAAGGCAAATATCACTGTTGTAACTTGTAATTACTGCTAATAAATGTCTTTGTACTATAACAAATTAGTTCAATGAATACGACTTAAAATTAATAATTATAATATTTGATCGAAAGTGGGACTTTTGTTAATTTGTTCGGACATTAATTATGGAAAGTTTATTCAGGGAAAAAAATAGTTTCACCTTAAACCATCCAGGCAATTGCTAATATCAACCTTTGTTATATAAACTATGTACTCTATATAGCCACTATACACAACCTACGTAACTATAGCCTATTCACGGTACGAATTTACTTCACCATGGATTACTTCAAGTCTATTTTGTAAACAAACCATGATGTTTGAAATAAATTTGACTACGATTAAATGCAGTGTACACAGCCTACGTATCTATAGCCTATTCACGAAACGAATTTCACCTCACCATGGATTACTTCAAGTCTATTTTGTAAACAAACCATAATGTTTGAAATAAATTTGACCACGATAAAATGCATTGTATAATATAGGATAAGTATCATTGCTATTCTATATTCTATTACCAACAATATTTCATAGATTTTCTTCCTACTAGAATTCCCAATTTATTCATCCACACGTATATTTTCTTAGCAGTATGCCAAATAGGTACTGTGTAGCCAACTTCTGCTCCAATTACGACGCACTGATTACGTTCCAATGTTTGAAATGTTGAATCATTGATCCAAGAAAATGTAAGATGAATGGCGAAGGTTTCTCCATAGAGATGATGCATGGAAATTGGCGAGTCTTCATCTGTGCGAGACATTTCTGTGACAAGGATATACTACTTCACTTCGATATTCTTCAGGGTGTCGGTACAGTGAAGAAGTTTCCAGATAACCTGGTCTTCGGAAAATGCTAAGCCCATCAATCTTCTTAATTGTCCTTCATATTTAAGTGTAAATTGGGACTCCCAATTGTCATACATCCTGATGAAGCAGCCGGACATGTCCGCGAGGAAGACGAGGCTATGGGAGAGCATGGAACTGTGATATGGAGGATAGAGTTGGGACCTAGAACTGCAGATGACCAGGACTACTTTAGCAAGTTTATTGTTGTGAGAGCGCGCTTAAAAGAAGTCAGCTGAAGGTATGCGAGCACCTCACATCTTCCAGACAGGTACGGGGATCAATTTACTATTAACCTGTTGAATACGACATTCGCAATAGCGGCTACAAGTACTTCTTACTCATAGTTGGATCTCTTTTCACACTAGGTCAAGGAAATCGCGTTGAAAGACCAGACCGCCTAGTCCATCGTCGAAAAGTATGTATGTATGTATGTATGTATGTATGTATGTATGTATGTATGTATGTATGTATGTATGTATGTATGTATGTATGTATGTATGTATGTATGTATGTATGTATGTATGTATGTATGTATGTATGTATGTATGTATGTATGTATGTATGTATGTATGTATGTATGTATGTATGTATGTATGTATGTATGTATGTATGTATGTATGTATGTATGTATGTATGTATGTATGTATGTATGTATGTATGTATGTATGTATGTATGTATGTATGTATGTATGTATGTATGTATGTATGTATGTATGTATGTATGTATGTATGTATGTATGTATGTATGTATGTATGTATGTATGTATGTATGTATGTATGTATGTATGTATGTATGTATGTATGTATGTATGTATGTATGTATGTATGTATGTATGTATGTCCGTACGCGCTACTGCGAAATCTAACAGTCCGATTTTTACCAAATTTCGCATGTAGGATCTCATTATGGTGTAGATGTGCACCGTCAACATTTTTTCGCAAAATCTCATCACTTCCGGTTTCTATAAGTATATATTCATATTTTAACACCATCACTGCAAAGCTTTGTTCAAAGAAATAAGCAAGATCTCAACGACTAATGTAGGTTATTTCACCATGTAGGACCGATTGTCGCGATCTGAAAGTAATAACATGACTATTTTATGAGTTATTAACATATTGATATCTAGTACATATGTTCACACATTTTAAAAAAATTTAGATTTTGAGCTAAAAGCGAGTTCTCAACGGCTAATATAGGATATTTTAATACCGTATTTCCCTGAATAAGCGCCGGGGCTCGAATAAGCGTCGGACGCTGGGGCATTTTAGTTCTCTGAACATCATATCAAACTAGTATTCTCAGTAGTGGCATAGATACAAGTGCTTTTTTAAACATTACATTATCCTTTTTTAATAGAACTAACATTTTCAATTGTCGCAAAAATAAAAGTGCCAGTCAATGTAGTAAACAAAAAAAAGAGCGCCGGGACAAAAATAGCGAATTAAAAAAATAAGCGCCGGGGCTTAAATAAGCGCCGGTTCGAATAAGCGCCGGGTCTAAAGGGTGTACGAAATAAATAAGCGCCGCGTTATTCGAAGTAAAACGGTATGTAGATTCCGATTTTCACACTTTGAAAGTGGTAATCTAAGTATTTTATGAGTTTCTAACATATGTATATATACATTGTTTCACACCTTTTGAAAAAAATCTTTTTTTGAGCGAAATACGAGCTGTCAACGGCAAATATAGGATATTTTAAGGAGTAGATGTTGCAGTGCAAACGCGAGATTGGTGTACACTCGTGTACACTGGTGTAAATCCGGGTTTCCATTAAGGTTGACAATCTCGCGTTTACACCAATGTAAACGCGAGTACCTATATAATTAAATATTGTGGTTGATTTATTACTCTAAAATATGATATGATGAGACGTATACTAATTACATCTTCTAATCTGATTTATTCTCGTGTGCAATTCGATTTCAATAAGTATTATAATCTCGGTTTGCAATTCTATGATCTAGACTAAATTGTCAATAAACATATCTACTTATGGCATTTTGCAAGAACATCAAACTCGACATCTGCTCATGCACCATTCCAAGCAATTTAACAGCTGTCAGATTTACTGTAAACAGGAAGAAATATCTCTCGAGATGACAAAGACATTTAATGGATACTTATTTTTATGTTGTCCACATCATACATTTATTTTAGGTTTTCATCACACTTATAAAATCGTGACTTATTTCAGTATGATGCAGATTGCAAATTCTACAATTAATCTTCTTATTTATTCATGGCATGCTACATATAATCTTTAAAATTAACACAATGCAATTAATTACTACAGACTCTCGAAATCCAAACAAATTAAAAGAGAAAATTTTAATACGTAATAAATTTGTTAATTAATATAGTATACTGTTTTAACAATAAACAATTCATCATATCGTATTCTAGAGTAATAAATCAACCACAATATTTAATTATATAGGTACTCGCGTTTACACTGGTGTAAACGCGAGATTATCAAACTTAATGGAAACCCGGGTTTACACCAGTGTACACCAGCTAGTTGGTGTACACGCGTTCACACTGGTGTACACCCGTGTATACCAATCTCGCGTTTGCACTGCAACATAGATTCCGATTTTCCCACCTAGAATGCCCTAAAATCAGTATTTCCCGATGTATTCCGATATTCACATTTCATGTTCATTCGAGTCGCTTCCTGGAGCTGCACTATCGGTCTGTCGACCGAATTTTGTATTATTTGAAATTTCAGTTTAACTCAGTCATTATAGGTAGAGAGCTGAAATTTTAATAGAATGTGTATATTAATATATCCTTACTATTAAAACTCGATTAATATTTAATTGTTTATACATGTTGCAGTCCAAGTGCGAATTTAGAATAAATAAATAAAAACTGTCCCTCTGACCTCTTCCACTAATCTTTTGTTGATTTCCTTCAATGGGCCCGTTTCTCTGCCACATGTGCCACTTATGGCACATTAGAATGTGTTCCAATACTTTTGGCCAGGCAGTGTAGTCCAAGTGCGAATGGTATTATGCTCGACGCAATTGGGTAGCTAAAATCACTAATGGGGCTAGCAACTGCTCTTCTTTATACCAATACACTATGTTGTTATATTTATAAATAGGAATTCAGGGTCTTGAGGTAATTAAATTTGTGTACTACTAACGTAGAGTGGTGTTAATTAGCTTTTAAACATTAATATTATTTGAAAGCATTTCGTCCAAGCACTTATAAATAACTTAGTCAACTTTTAATAACACATAACAATAAGAATTAACTTCTCTAGTAGAAGTTACTGAATAATATGGATCTGAATAAAAAGAAAAAACACAATATATATTCGAATAGTAGTCGGCCTTCGATAATCACCTCCGTCGAATAATCGTCCCCCCAAAGAGTGTACTAAACATTTTATGTGCCTATTAGAAAGAAGATTAACAGTAAATTCTACAATTTCTTGATTCACTCGTGTGGTAACATTCATTCAAAACTCTCATATCTCTGAACTATTCATTTATTTCAAGTGGTAAATGAAGGTAAAAATTAAGATTCGCCCGATACATTTCGAGTATATACAGCAGTGTTCTCAGCGTGGATTCGTTCGGAGAGCCTAAAGGGGTGCTGGAAAAATTTTAACGGATTAAGTGGGTGGTAAGGTTAGAAGAGCGAAGCGTTCTGTATTGCATTACATTGAGATATTGTGTTTGAAGGTACTTCATCCATTTGTAATATATTCTTTGGACATACACTCGAACCTCTCTTATCCGGGCACCGGAGGGTGCCCGGATAACAGAATTTGCCCGGATAAGAGAGGTGCCCGCGCCCGTAACTCAGAAATCAACTTGAATGGCAGTTTATAGTGTTACAGTCTGTTTCATAATTATTTACAATTTTTCAGGTGATTTTGAATGACCATAACTTACTATGAAATCTGTTAGGCAGTACTTCGATGCAATTTTTTTCAACTATACACTCATCCTAACGATTTCTATTGATACCTTTCCAACTCTTTGATACTCAACTTTTTTTTTTTAAATTTTTTCACTTCCGGCGGGCTTTTATCTCTCTTTTTGGTCTCGAAGTTAATTCTGACAAGCTAGTTAAGGCAATTCAACTAATTTTCAGCGAATAATGCAGAAACAACGTAGAGAAGATGTAGCTAAGCTCATTGAAACTTCAAAACTTCCAATGAAGGACATTGCTTCTATGTGCGGTGTCACCCTAAAGACGGCCTATAATGTTAAGCAACGAATTTCAGCGGGCGAAAGCATTGAGCACAGGGGCGGAGCTGGGCCTAAAAGGTGCCTCAACAGAGGAGACAGGATCTCACTCTCTCTAAATATTAAAAACAATCCCCGAATTTCTTTGCGGACTATGCAGAGTAGTCTAAAGGTTTCACGAGGCGTTGATGTGTCGTGTTCAACGGTGAGGAGATGCATCAAAGAGATGTCCTATTCCAGGAAAACTGCAATCAAAGAACCAAATATTACTCCCTCCCATGAAGCATTGATAGTTTTATGGGCTAAGAAACACAAGTTCATCAATTGGAACAAGATCTTCTTTACGGATGAGTGTTCCATTTGGCTTTGCGGCGGGAAAGTACAGATGTGGACCAAGGGTACTCAAAAGCCCGTCATCAACATTCCGAGACATTCACCCAAGATCCATATTTGGGGAGGGATATCTACTCGAGGAACTACTCCTGTGCATATTTTTAGAGATAATTTCAATTCTATCGCATATTGTAATGTGATAAATGAATGTTTGACAGAGACAGCAGACCTACTCTACCCAGACGTTTGGAAACTCCAGGAGGATAATTCGAGCATTCATAAATCCAAGCTCTCTGTCTCATACAATGAGGAACGCGCCATTAGATGTATAGATTGGCCATCCTGCAGCCCTGATTTGAATCCTATAGAGAATTTATGGGCTGTTCTGAAGAAAAGGATTCTAAACAGGGCTCCTAAGACGATTGAAGATGTAAAAAACTATGTAGATATAGAGTGGGGAACCTTTGATCCTGAATTCATTGGCAACTTCACAAAATATATGCGTAAGCGGTGCGACCTTGTGATAGCTGCTCAAGGCAAAAAGATTAACTATTAAACCATATCCTATTTAATTGTTTCTAAGGGGCCATAGAACCAAAATATAACTTAAATGAGTACATATCAACTTGACTTTTCAAGTTTGCATTGGGTATAATAATTGTAAATAATTATGAAACAGACTGTAAAACTGTCAATTTGTATAATGGGTGAGTTTAAACAATATCTAGTGCCCGGAACTTAGAGGTTATCAAAATTTGAGTTCCGGATAAGAGAGGTGATTGTAAAATAGATATTCTATAAAGGAAAAGAAACTATTCCATTGCGATTGATTAATACATTTTAAGCAGTATTACCCCTGAATATATTAGATGTCGCAATTATCTTCCAAATTCATTAACAAAGTTCATTAAATAATATTACATGATAATGATTGCTGGAATTGTGGTTAATAATTGACTTGAAAATAGGACAATGCATATTGACTAAATGTCGAAAGGGCTGCCCGGTTGAGAGAGCTGTCCGGATATCGGAGGTCCGGATAAGAGAGGTTCGAGTGTACTTCGAATTGATTCCTCGTATAAAGAGATTCTATTGTCCCTTGTCTTGTCGATATAGTATACAAATCATCCTCTTTATTTAAAATAATACCTAACAAATTCTTGCTTCCCAATGTTGTCATGGTATCTGGCGATGAGATTTGTATTAAAACACTGTCTCCAAAATGGGCAGGAGGAAGTCTATTTATACTTGATTTTAACATACGCTGATGTTGCTGGGTTTGTTTCTTTTTAATTTGTGCCGCATTGCTTCTGCATCATTTTGATTTCTCTTCAAATCACATTTATTACACACGATTGAACTGCCACATCCTTCCTCTCCAATACTGCGACCACAAATAATATGAACATATCTAAAGCAATATATACAAGTATGTGCTCCAGATGTCTCTAGCTCACAAACTGGACACACCATGTTACTGATAGTGTATCGCCGGTGCAATGCATGTACTGTTGGTATTATCAGAATTTTCTGAACAACTATCAGTAACGGGAGGAACATAGAACTGTAGTCCTGAGGCTCATACTCATATGCTTTTAATTATCTGTACACACTAACAATTTAGAAGAATAAGCAGGTTTAGAATTATTAGTCATTATTTGTTCATAATCCTCTTCTGTCAATATGCTGCTGGAAAGTTAATCCGGAATACCTTGTTGGGAAAGGGCAATAGGAGGTTTAGTGTTGAAGACTGCTTGGAACGGTGACATTCCTAACCCACTATGGTAACTGATATTGTTTTTACTGTATGTACTTCTTTAATATGTTTAACCCGACAAGTTGATTGCCGCTACTAAAGCAAAGCGGTGGAATGCGTATTGATGTCCTTGTTTGCACTCTCATCAATCCTACCAATCCTTGAGTTTCAGGATGTCGAGGTTTCCCATGGATAATTTTTGAAGAAGACCAGTACTGATTTAGAGTATTGAACAAAAATTCCTTTTAAAATTCTCTACCACTATCAGACTGGAATATATGTCCCAGGATATGTCCAGCAAAACATCAGCTACTTCTGTAGCTGTCTTAGTTTTAAGAGCGCGTATCCTCACAAACTTGGTGAAATGATCTTGATAAACAAGCAACTATTTATGGAAAGTATCCTCAGGAAAAGTAGTCGAAAAGTCAATTAAATCCACTTGACCATACGATAAGTATGGAGAAGAAGCGATGGACATAACGACCAAAGACTTTAGGGGTTTCTTAGCTTTTTTTATTTTACATAACTCACAATATGAAACAAATATTTGGCATATATGTTTAGTAATGCCGTGAAACTCCTGCGATATACGTGCATAGAGTCTATCATGTCCGCAGTGATCCATTTCTATTTGGATTCGCTTTAAAGTTTCAAACATGTCCTCCACAGGAATTACACGTTTATTAGATCCGTTATCTTTTCCTCTTAAATAAAGAATGTGTGAAGATTGATATTGTACGATAGTAAAACGAGCATTCAAACGGATCCATTTGAAATGTTCAGGAGTATTTTTCAAAAGTGGTGGTGTGCGCAAAATACGAATCTTATCATCAATATCTTGTTTTGTGAAAAGTTGTGTTATATTTGGGGGTTAGCTGTTTAATATCCACCAAGAAATCAGATTCATGACCCATAAGTTAGCAACGTGGAAACAATCTAACAATTAGATAAAGATGAACAAGTTGGTTTATACAATGAAATAAATTAGGAGTTAAATCAATCAATGTGATATCAGTAATATATATCAACTAATAGGGCCACCTACGTATATTCAGGATGAGTGATAAATCTAAAGATGATAAACCAATACTAACAAACAGCTGAATTTAAACAGAATACCATGATTTGTGTCATTAAAATCAGCATAGCACCTCAATAAATAAAATAAATTAATACAATGACTTGTACTATTTTAATCAAAAAAATCACTTTAACATTTTCGCGATCATCACTGTCCTTGATAGAATTTGATTATAAAAAGATACATGACAATTCGATACACGATAATTAGATACAGATAATTCGATACACGACAGTTCGATACAAATTTGATTGGATATTTATTATACACTTAAGATTATGAATGTAACCATTCAAATTACAGTATCTTGTTTTGTAGATGTCATCTTAGTGTTTGTAATATGACAGTTCTAATTTTTTGCATGTGTCAATACTTTGTTTAAGTAACTACATTAAAGTCGTTAACCTTTTTAGTGTGCTTCCTATATTATTATATTGGATCATGGCCTACTTAATATACGGCTATATATGTCACCGATAAGGCCATAAAACGAAGAGGCCAGTTTTAGCAAAGTCAAAATTTAATTAGACCGATAAATCTAAAACCGCTTCCGATAGACGTTTGAAATGTATTATTACCATATACAGACATTATATCAGAGTATCCAATTCCGCTGTCAAAAATTTGATATGTCATCATGTGATTGCGCAATAGGCCCTTTTTAGAGCGGTAAATGTTGCTGTTCCAGGTCATATTAAACATCGTTATCTGCATTTCTAATGCTTGATTTTTTGATAGAGCAACAATAGGAAGACCTCGAGCGAAAAATCTGAAAATTTTAGTTAGATGTCTATGCATTCCTCAGTTGCTATGGAAACAAAAAATTACATGTTTAAGCCATAACTCGAAAGGTATAGATCGTAGAGTCTATGAAATTACACCATTTAATCCGTAAACTATTACTTCCTATATGAGAATAATACTATACACATGTCTATTTCCAATAAGTTCTGAGTTATCTAGGATTTTATCATGATCTATAGAGAAGTAATGAGATGTGACAAAATCCTAGATAACTCAGAACTTATTGAAAATAGACATGTGAATAGTATTATTCTCATATAGGAAGTAATAGTTTACGGATTAAATAGTATAATTCCTTAGTCTGTACGATCAATACTTTTCGAGTTATGGTTTAAACGGGACGCCGGAATTAGACCAACGCAGAGGTAGGAATTAGACCAACGCTTTTTTAAAGTTAGGAACAAGACCAACGCAGAGGTAGGAATTAGACCAACGTTTAAGGTAGGAATAAGACCAACGTAGAGGTAGGAATTAGATCACTTTTTAACAGTTAGTAAACATGTTGATTTAGAATTGAAAACAATGCAACCATACAAAATTTTTTCCTTTGCACCTAACTCAAAAGGCTTACTTTCACTTTGCTCTTATAATGAATGTTTCCGACATAAAATGCCTGCTTTCGCTCTTATTTGGCCACATTCTTTTCTGAAAATGTCACTGTACCCCCCACCACATTGAACTGAAAATGCTTCAGATCACGTTCAATTTCAATTTGCTCCTAACTCAAAAGGCTTACTTTCACTTTGCTCTTATAATGTTTCCGACATAAAACGCCTGCTTTCGCTCTCATTTGGCCACATTCTTTTCTGAAAATGTCACTATACCCCCCACAGGGAACTGAACGTTGGTCTAATTCCTAGCATCAGGCTAGTTGGTCATATTCCTACCTAAATGTTGGTCTTATTCCGCTGCCCCGTCTAATTCCTACCACTGCGTTTGTCTTGTTCCTAACTTTTAAAATGTTGGTCTAATTCCTACCTCTGCGTTGGTCTAATTCATTTCTCTGCGTTGGTCTTGTTCCTAACTTTAAAATAACGTTGGTCTAATTCCTACCTCTGCGTTGGTCTTGTTCCTAACTTTAAAATAACGTTGGTCTAATTCCTACCTCTGCATTGGTCTTGTTCCTAACTCTAAAAAAGCGTTGGTCTAATTCCTAGCATCATGCTAGTTGGTCTTATTCCTACCTAAACGTTGGTCTTATTCCGCTCCCCCGTTTAAATATGTAATTTTTTGTTTCCATAGCAACTGAGGAATGCATAGACATTCAAACTAAAATTTTCAGATTTTTGGCATGAGGTCTTCCTATTGTTGCTCTATCAAAAATCAAGCATTAGAAATGCAGATAACGATGTTTAATATGAGCTGGAACAGCAACATTTTCCGCTCTAAAAAGAGCCTATTGCGCAATCACATGATGACATATCAAATTTTTGACAGCAGAATTGGATACTCTGATACAATGTTTGTATATGTAATAATACATTTCAAATGTCTATCGGAAGCGGTTTTAGATTTATCGGTCTAATTAAATTTTGACTTTGCTAAAACTGGCCTCTTCGTTTTATGGCCTTCTCGGTGACATATATAGCCGTATATTAAGTAGGCCATGATTGGATCTATGATCCAATACAGGGTGGCTCATAAGTTCTGATACAAGCTTCTTTAGGTAAAAATTTCTAATACTCAAACAATCTTAGTTATTATGGTCTTTAGAGATTGTAATTCGAATATTCTCAATGGTATTAAAAGATTATTCGAGTCTAAGACCTGGAATTGTGTTTTGTATGGTGAGTTTTATGGGGGGGAAATGTGTCCTGGCACGCAGCAAAAATCGAGAATCAAGGTCACAGCTTCTGTAAAAAATGTCTTCATAATCGATGTTCTATGACGATTTAGGACCAGATACCTTTCATTCACCATGGAAATATTTCATAAATTCATTGAATTCATTATCAGAAACGAGAGAAGTTATTATTTCACGAGAGCAAATTAGGTACATTTTGCAAAATCGCCCAAATTGCACTTTTTTTCACATCACCAAAAATCTAATCCAAATGGCTCTCAATATGTACTGATATAAACATCTTAATATTCTACAAATTTAGAGTGTTCGATGGAAATGTGAAAGCCAATCTTTCCTAGAATTTGAAGACTCTAGAAAGATCATTCGAAAAGCAGTGAGCCCTGATACTTGATTTTCGCTGCGTAGGATACATTTTGCCCCCATAAAAATCACCATACAAAACACAGTTCCAGGTCTTAGACTCGAAAAATATTTTAAAGTCATTGAGAATAATCGAATTACAATCTAAAGACCATAATAACTAAGATTGTCTGAGTATAATAAATTTTATACCTAATGAAGCTTGTCACAGAACTTATGAGCCACCCTGTATAATAATCTAGTACCAGGTTGGACAATAAGTTTTGAGACTCATATATTTACATACAACCCTGACCATTAATACTTCTTATATTGATAGCACTATTGGTATATGTATTAGTTTCTTTCAAAATATCTATTTGTTTTCTTTAGAAGTGTATCACTTGTGAGGATTTATTTACTGGCTATTTGCTATTTTATAGAAATCATAGAAAAGTTGGAGTATCGGGCAGTAATCAAATTCTTAACAATGGAAGGGAACTCTCCCACAAAGATCCATGAAAGGATGGAATTAGTTTACAAAGACAAATGCTCTTCTAAAGCAACTGTTGCAAGATGGTCTGCAGAATTTAAGCATGGTAGAGAATCACTTGAAGACGATCCAAGGACCGGGGCCCCATGTTCCTCTGTTAAGGTTGGCCTTTCCTATAATAGCTAACTTTTGACTTTTTCAAACGATTCATTTAATTTTTTCAGTGCAGATTTGAATCGCAGAGTTATCTGCAAAACTGCATTAATAATTGAAATAATTCAACAGATAAAAATTTTTTAAAAGAAATTTGGTAATCTTACAAAGAAGAAATCGGACACAATATGCTTACAATCCTTTAGAAACTTTTCAAATTCATTCATAAATCGATGATCTAACTAATGAACAGACATATTTTTGAAATTTTGAAAATTGTTAAAAAATCACACCAAAACATCCGAGGCATTTTAATTTTAGTAATTTTATCTTTATTTTTTTCATAATTCTCTTTTTATTCCTAATATCAAAAACATATCTGTTCATTATGTTCTACTCTTCGAGATCTATCAAAAACCGTTGAGTTTTCGCCCCTATGTTGAATTTACAAAAAGTTATCACCTTTATAATTGCTGAAAAAGAAAGTATCAGAAAATAGGATTTAGAAAATATTTGTATAAGTCCCTCAATTTCCATTAGTTTTAACTGCTTTGGAATATGAAATAACATGCAAATATCCTTATTCGACAACTTATAGCAGTACAGGCAGCCCTCGCCGTTCGCGGGTTTGCCATTCGCGGTTTCGACTATTCGCGGAAATTTTTTTAAGTCTTGTTTTGCTATCCGCGACTCGTTCCCTCGATTATGGCAATAGCATTTACTGTTTCTATTGCTCTATACTAATACTAAACTCTATTGTTTCTACGTACACTTATAATTTTCTACTAAATAATTACATCAAGCATAAAAGGAAGTTGGTTGGTGATTGAAAGGCTAGACATTACTATTTAGGTATGGTACTTAGGTTTGCTACTAGGGGATCTATATCTTTCATTTATCACTTCATTTATTATTACCATTTCACTTGTGCCAGTGTTTGTAACAGTATGACAGCTTAACTGTTGAATCAATAACATATTTAGCAAACTGTATCTAGCGTCGTTTTTATAATCTAGGAACGTACCCCCACGATTCTCATTGAAATAACGTCTTGCCGTTCGCGATTTTGCCATTCGCGAAATTCTCGGGAACGTAACCCCCGCGAACGGCGAGGGATACCAATACTTAACTTAAATATGGTATATTCGAATTTTTAACCATCAAAAGTGTGAAAAACTGGTCATTGATGACTGGCCACCCAAAAATAACCACATTCGATAATATCCGCCGGAATCCCAGATCAATAACTTCTTTGAACCATGTCAGGTCATCATTTTAATTCTAAATTCGTGCTCAGTACTAAATTTCCTGCAATTTGATATATATATTGACCATATTTGGAGAATCTTTTGGATGTCCGTGCATAGCAACCTCTAGGAATTTTTTCACATTCCTGTCCGTTGGTAGGAAGCCGCAGCCAGAGAATTTCTCCAAATGTGTCAATATATATATCAAATTGCTGGAAATTTAGTGCTGAGGACGAATTTAGCATTAAAATGATGATCTGACATGGTTCAAAGAAGTTATGGATATGAGACGTTACGGTTCAAAAATGTGTCCTTTTTTGGGCGACACCAGGTGGTATAAGTGGCTATAAGTGGCAAATATTAGCATTTAAATTCTAAAAATCGAATTAATGTTTAGAGAACCCCTTTAGGGATCTAAAAATGATTTAAAAGGTCTTTTAGCGAATTTTTGATAAAAAATAAAATGCCCTTAGGACAGGCCAACATTAATGCTGGAACCATATAATTAGTGGACGACATCGTGATAGACAAGCGAAGAGTCTCTCTCCGTGACATTGCCGATATAGTATTAGATATTTCAAAGGGAGCAGTACAGACAATTCTCCATCAGCATCTCAACATAAGCAAAGTTTGAACCAAATAGGTTCCAAGCATTTTGACTCCTCAAATCCTATCCCAGCATCCCTGGTCAAATCATCTCTACCCATCCTAGCGCCCATCCTTACGAAAATCGTAAATGGTTCCCTCTCCACTGGTCATTTTTCTTCTCCCTGGAAGCGCGCCATCATCTTGCCCAAACTTAAAAGACCAAATCTTGATCCCATCTTCTCTAATTATCGTCCACTTAGCAATCTTTCTTTCATTTCTAAGATCACTGAGAGGGCCGCTTCCATCCAGGTCGTGAATCATCTTACATTACATGATCTCTTCCCCGGGACGCAGTCTGCCTATCGTAAACACCACAGTACGGAGACTGCACTCCTGAAGGTCACAAACGACATCCTCCTCAGCATGAATCGCCAGCACGTATCTCTTCTGGTTCTTCCTGATCTTAGTTCAGCCTTCGACACCGTCTACCATACCATCTTACTCCACCGTCTCCAGTCTCATTTCGGCATTTGCGGCTCTTCTCTGTCTTGGTTTGAATCTTACCTCTCTGGTAGGACTCAATTCGTCTCGATTAAGGGTTCTAATTCCTCCAATATCCCGGTCCAACACGGAGTTCCTCAGGGTTCTTGTCTTGGTCCGCTTCTCTTTAGCCTCTATACTAGTCCTCTATTCGACCTCATTAGGTCCCACCTCCCCGACATGCACTGCTATGCCGACGATACTCAGGTCTATCTTTCTTTTAAACCCGGTTCCATCTCTTCTGAAGAATCTGCTTTCTCCGCCATCCAATCTTGCATCTCCGCGATCCGTTCCTGGCTCCTCACCAACAAGTTGCTTATCAATGACACCAAGACTGAGTTCCTTATAATAGGGACTCGTCAACAACTATCTAAGGTTCAAACTGATAGCATCTCTGTTGGTGAGTCGAGAATCTCTTCTTCCAAAGAAGTACGGAATCTTGGAACTTGGCTCGACAATACCCTCTCAATGTCTACTCAGGTCAGCAAAGTTGCCTCATCCTGCTTCTATTACATCTATAACATCCGGCGTATTAGAAAGTATCTCTCTAGGGAAGTCTGTGAAACTCTTGTCAATTCTCTTATCACATCTCGTCTTGATTATTGTAACAGTCTCTTGTATGGTTGCTCCTCATCCCTCTTAGCTCGACTCCAGCGAGTCCAGAACAGTGCAGCCAGGCTTATCTACAATGTCTCTCGTACCTTTTCGTCATCTCCTCTTCTTATTAACCTCCACTGGCTGCCTGTTAAACATCGTATCCTCTTCAAAATCCTCCTCATAACTTACAAAGCCATCCATTCTCTTGCTCCGGACTATATCATCCAGCTCATACAGGTTAAGTCATCCAATCGTACTCTACGATCATCCAACGCCATCCTCCTTGAGCATCCTACTATCAAATCTTCCAAAACTCTGGGTGATCGTGCATTCACTTTAGCTGCGCCTGTTGAGTGGAATCTTCTGCCTCCGAGCATTCGGAATGCCCCCTCACTTCTTCTCTTCAAAAAACTCTTGAAAACTCATCTTTTCCGTATCGCGCACGACACATCCACTTAAATTAATTTCAATGCATATACATACCTTACAAGCATACATACACATACATACGCATACATACACATACATACGTACATGCATAACACACACCTACTTTTATTGAATTGTACAGCGCACTTGAACATATTAATATGGAATCTGCGCTATATAAATGTATATTATTATTATTATTATGTAAGATTCAAAAGATCAAATTTGGCATGTGTTTAATTTTCTGCGAGAACCAAAGTTTTGACTGGATACTGACATTTTCCATTATCGAAAAGTATTGTTATTAACCATAGTAAGTAGCCTTCGTTATCAGACGAGTGAACTAGTGAGAAGGGCATGAAATTATGAATTACTTGTATTTGGTGACAATCATCGAGTTATTATATATTTGTGTTTAGAAAGTCTCCCAGAGTAGCCAAGAGGTGAATCTCGAAGTTCCCAGTCGTGGAGAACTCGAGTCAATCTTCACCAAGCATCACGATCGGTTAGACCACCCTGGAATAAACTCTACAGTTAACGAAATCCAGCAGAAATACACCTGGGTTGGAATGTATCCAGATATTGCCAATTATGTGAGTGAAAATAACTGAATGGGTGAATTGATTATTGTATGAGTATGATTATATTCACCGTTTTGTTTTTCAATCACACTCAGGGCCGGCTGACCAGGTGGTACGCACTTGCTGGACCACTTTTTGAGAATTTTATAGTGATGATGTTTGCCGTACAGTTATAATTTCACATCAACCGGGCTACTTTTGTGTCACGCCATGTTGTATACATTACCTTTGTACAAAGTTACTTAATTACTAATGGTTACCACTAATAGATATTTTAAAGAAATTAAGCTCTGTCGAAATTTACTCATTCTGCATTACGTAACGCACGAGCAAACCCCTACCCCTTCTGTCGCAGTCTGTCACACACTCCTTTTACAACCTCAAAGTGTTGACTAATATTTGAATATACGCTTATACGATTCTACTTGAAACTAATCTTTTGTAAAGTCTGTTTCATTTGATTTCAGTATCATACAAACAGGGCCGTAGCAAGCTCATGAAAAGTGGTACGGCCATTCTTGGTGGATCAGACCGATCGTAGCGAGCAACTATATGGGGTCTTGCGGGCTTGCCCGCCACAAATATTTTGAACCTTATAGGCTCAAATATCGATATCAGCAGTTCTTATCAAGCAACAATAGTTCATTTTTGTAAATATTAGTGACAAATATTTAGGTTCACTTATTGAATACAAAATCATTAAGATGTAGGGGCCGTAAAGTGGCACGGCCACGGCCTTACCAGCCGTACCGGTTGCTACTGCCTTGCATACAAATAACACCTTGGTGAAGTTTGGACAATTGATATAGGTATATGCATGTAGATGAAGACCTGTAACACCTGTCAGCAGACAGCGGCTTTACCACCACAGCCTCAAAGGAAGTTACAGCCCATTCCACCTCCAGACACTCCTTGGAAGCACATCGGAATGGATCTGATCTGCGATCTCCCTGAAACCTCGGAAGGTTATAAACATGTGCTCGTGACAGTGTGTTATCTTTCCAAGTATGTTGTTGCTAGACCCCTCAAAAGCAAAACGACCAGTGAGGTAATTGCACAGCTCGAAGATATCTACCTAGAGTTAGGATTGCCGGATATCATTCAGCATGATCAAGGGAAGGAATTCACCTCCAAGGTAATATTTTTATCATATTAGTCAAGGTTAATACTCTTGTCATCACTTATTCTAATTTGTAGATTTTCCACGAGTTTCACCAGAAATTAGGTGTGCAAAATCGAAGTACACGTGCATACCACCCAATGGCGAACGGATTGGTTGAGGCTCACAACAAGATCCTCAAAACGTAAGAGAACCCATCTCAATCTAATTATATTGGCTATTATTGATTCAATAATTCTTCAACTTGTAAATATATTAATATATCGACGTTTAATTATGTTACCGATATCACAACAGGCCCAGCGGGAGCGGTCGGGCCAATCGGGCCCGGGCCCGACCAAAAATTGAGCTCGAATATTTATGTCGATAACGATTTTTCTGTATCTAGCGCATCCTGTTTACATTGGAGCTCGGCGAACGCAACACGAACCGTGTTCGTGATAATTATACCCGTTGTCTCTAGTGTCATGTTAGTCTGCAATTTGAACATGACGCTCACCTCTAGTTAGCATCAATAGTTTTAAAATTGCTATTCTTTAAATTTACTTACAATTGTTTGTATTTATAAATTATGAAACTAAGATAGTGTACACAGTAGATAATTTATTTTTTCGAAAGCTTGGTAATTTAACTTTTTGATTGTCTCAGTCTTATCACTAATGAATTCGACCCTGTAAAATCTTCAATTATTGCAAGTTACATTACATCGTAAATAGGAAGTTGAACAAGATGCAGATCCAGTCAGGCAATAGTTGGTCGCAACTACTTAAGTCGGCTGTCCTCTGCATGAACTCGACAATGAAGAAATCACACGGTACCACTCCGTTCCGAGTGATGTGGGGTAGGGATTCGCGCTATCAAGACCTTGTTCCCTCCCTCAATGATGTCGCAATTTCAGCAGAGGAAGACATAGAAACGGAAGAAGCAATATTCTCTCTCTATGATGTTCAGCCCGATGATTCAGATGCTTACTCTCCACCTCAAGAGCAGCCACAAGAGTCCATAGCTATTCTGGATGATTACAGAAGGGCAACTTGTGAGCTTGCTGGAGAAAACATTGGTACTGAACAGCTGAAACAGAAGAGAAAGTACGATAAAAAAGTTACTCAACATAGGTGATGTTACTTGCTGTTCATAGTATAATATCGAGTTGATTGTTTTCTGCGTACGAGTTTACGATTCGCAATACGTATTAGTTAGTATAGGTAGTATGGCACAAATGTGTCTAATAATAGTTTGTATTTCGATAAGGTGAACTCATATAGACACGAGATTGAAGAGGGCGATGAGATTTTATACACCAACATGCCCAAATTGAAGAAGATGCCCAATACCAAACTCCAAACTAAATATCTAGGTCCGTATACAGTCTCGCGAATAACCGAAAGCCATGCCGTTATTCCTAATCCCAAAAAAGGATTGATAAAAGAGAAGAAAATCCCGATTGATATCGCCCGGCCATTCTACAAACGCGATTTCCAACCTAATCGCCATCCTGTTCGTAAAAGAAAGTCGGAAGATACAATTGACCCTCCGAACAAGAAACAGCGAATGGTAACTTGAAAGCAATGATTTAATTGTAACAATGACTCAAACTAGTACGTCATCCATATTTCCTTTGTAGTCAGAACAACTGTTTGGATTCTCGAGACGGATCATTCTTACGAAACTTGATTACTTCAAGGTATGAGCGACCACCCGCCTTGATAATTTTTGATTTACTTTGAAAAGTGTAAACATGAATATTTGACGTCTAATCATGTTTCTAATAATATTAGGTGTTAGAATGTGTTTGACAATGATTCCTTTTTTAGGCTATTCTCAAGCAAAATGTGCAAGACAACACATCCCTGTCACCCTTGCACAAGGACCTGCACAACAAAGTCAACCGTTTTCACGACTACGTTCCGAATACGCTCTTATTTTGTTTTCTCAAGGACACCACAGAAGATAACATGGTAATTCTTACAATATGCATTTTACCACCAGTGTCTAGTCTGTCAGCATTTTCGCTATTAATTTTATCTACATCTAGAAAACAGAAATCCGACAACTTTTATTGAGTTGGACAACAGAACTCTACCCGAAGCCGAAGTTTGGAGACTCTCTTGCGGCAAAATACACATACAAAGTGTTGTACGGAATTGTAAGTAATAAGATACGTGTAATCATTTACTGATACTAGTTCAATAACCCAGCCTAGCAAGTCAAATCCATAACGATTTTCCTCTTTAGCATCGTACTTTGATTCTGCTATATTTACTTTACATATCGTGCCTTTTGCCGCGTTGTTACGCCAGGCCCAATCTCATCCCTCATGCTCAGCAGTCTTGGTTGGAACAAATAGTACGGGGTGCCTCATTTTACTGTGTCCAAAAAATACTATAGAGAATGCTGTACTTCAGTAATGATGGGCGACTGACCCATCAATTATCCATACCGATATTTTTCTTAACTGTATTACCCGCGTATTGTTATTTCTGATCTTAACAACATGTTGGGGAATCTACATCTGCGTCAATTAATAACTTAAATGTAAGGTCTGTTGAAAAAATGTTTCTAGGCGATCCAATACCTGAACAGTGTCCTTTGGGAGACATTTCCTGATAACAGCACATCAAGACTGCTCCTGAACTACCTAAAGCGATTCCAAGGATATCCGTCGTGTCGGAGAAATGGCAGAGAGAGATGTGTATAAAGTTAGGACTCAATTTCCATTCATCGAACGATCAACCAAGCAATTTCGTTGGAAAATCTATTTCCGAATTTCAGCCATGGGAAACTACTGAAATTCTTCGTGATGGAAATTGTTTTTTCCGATGCCTCTCTAAAATACTCACAGGAAGCCAGAATAGCCACCTCGACCTACGCTCAATAATTTGCCACTTTATTGCAACAGAGGGAACCACACAATTTGGCTGGTATTTCCATCAAAAGGGTGTAACTCCATGCGAGTACTTCCTGAATGAAAATCTAGTACATCTGGAAGATATGTGGGCAACCGATGCTGAGGTCATGGCTGCATCTGCTATTCTCGATGCTGACATTTACGTCGCGAACGATGATTATATAAACGAAAGGACCTTGTTTCGAGAAGTTCGATGGAAATTACTCCGAGCAAGTAACAACCCAAGCGTCTCCATCTAGTACATCACCAACTACGCAAGTCATTACCAACCAGTAACATCAATGGTCAACAGTCCTACACCTACATATGGAAATGCATCCGATCACGTGCATACAATCGAATGAATTATCAAACAGCATTTCACACTTCAACACCAGTAGATCCATATAAAGTGTATTGCGGGAAGGGCAACGCAACTGATGAGTCTAAGCCGAGACGAAACACTGTGACTGGAATCTGAGAACTGATAAGTTCGAAAAGGATAAATTTTGGCATCCACTGTCTGATTGTCTATCACAGATATCTATAATTTAACTACTCGTATGATACTCGTAAATCATAAACCGCTCTCATTTACGGCACATACGACCAACGGGACACTCGATTGGCGGTACACCCGACCCAAGGCCCCAAGGCTTTATTATTTCACTTGGAGTAACCATCTGAAGTTAAGTCTTCCGACCTACGGTATACACGACTGCGTTTCACTCAACTGTCGATGCACTCGATCTAATAGTAGTTGCATCTTATGTGAGATATATTAATATACACATTCTATTAAAATCTCAGCCTTCTATCACTTAAAACGGCTGAGTTATGCTCGAAAAACTGAAATTTATAATTCCTAAAGGTGACAATGACGCCACAATTCCGTGATTAGTCGGCATTTTCGTCTGAGCTCAGAACTTAGTGGAGCCATATCCAAAAGACTCTGACAGGCCAAAAATCAGATTTCTGTAACTGGCAGTTTCTTCAATCAATTCGTTGCAGAGATATATATATATATATCTACACATTAATCGAGTTTTAATAGTAAGGAGATATATATATACAAGCGCGATTCGCTTGCTTGCGCTGCGAGGCTGGCGGACACTTTGTGTCCGCCAGAGGCTTCTTCGGTCGCCTAAGGTCACATTGATTAATCATAAGGGAGATAACATCTCTCACTACCCCTGTCATACTGTTATAATCGATATCGCAAGAAAAATCACCAAATTTGAAATTTTTTAAATTTTGATGCGTAATGATGACGTTTTAACAGAGTGATGAGCCATCATTTTTTGATGATGGTTGTATCATTTTGAGATATATTAATGTACACATTCCATTAAATCTCAGCATTCTATCACTTAATACGGATGAGTTATGGTCGAAAAACTGAAATTTCTAAGAACAATGACGTCATAATTCGACGATGAGTCTACATTTTCAAATCATTCACAGGCATGTATTCACATTTATACTGATGATTTAGATATATTCCAAACAAATCTTTGGGAAAATAGCAGAAGTACATTGAAAATCCACAAGTTTCCTTGAGGCCCCTAACCCCGAATATTTTTAGATAATTGTGAATAATAATTCGTATTTCTAACAGTACAAATTATAATCCATCAGTTTAGAATAAATACAGAGCTTCTAAAAGTATATTAGGTAGTTAGAACGACAGTCTACGACTTTTAGTTTCCAGGTTAGGGTTTTCGAAGAATGCTACGTCAACACATGATAAAGATCTAAAACAAAATTATTACAATAAAGACAATGATATAAGTCGAAGAGATGTTTGAGAAACCTATATACTTCAGTATTATCGTATATATCCTTTCATTTAAGATTATAATAGATTATAATAAATTATAATAGATTAACCCTAATTGGACTTGGAATGTTGAAGTGAAAGTGAAAGTTAATTGAAAGTGAACTGAAAGTGAAAATGAAAGTGGGAATTTTCTATTTATACCTTTGACCCCAAGTCCAAGTAGGGTTAAGATTATAATAGATCTTCAATAGTTTTAAGATATGACATCGGCCTCTTTCGTGACCCTAGAGAGGTATTATGCCCGAACTTTACCTATGATTAATCAATCACTCAAGAATAAATGGTCGGATCTCAACAATCATTTTAACAATGTTCCGAATTTATTACTAATTCAACTATTGCTAAAATTTGATATAAAACCTGCCTTTACCCGAGGATTAGAGAAATTCACACCCTAATATAGCCATTTTGATTGGACTTGATTGTTCTTTCTTCGAAAGCTTTGTGTTATATAATCTCCAACGGGACCAAAATAATGTTGATGTCCATATCATCCAAAATATCAAATAAGTAAAAAACTAATTGATGAATGCGTCGAAAAACCTCCAATAATTTTCAACTTTTTCAACTTCTATCTCCAGGTGGTTAACTCATAAATATCCAAATAAATACTGTCCAACTACCACGTTTAAATGGTAGACCGCTCAGTAATATAATGGAATTACGTAACAATAAAAACTTTGCAGTTTTTATTTCCGTTAGGGAAAGTTTTTGAGGGCGGTATCCTTAAAGAACAAAATAGTTAGCGATTTTCGGAATACCATTAGTGCGAGAAAAATGAAATTTGGACAGGTGTTAAATGTTTGTTAGCAGGTGAAGTTACTATACGGAAAAAATCATAAAAATACCCCACTTTTCTTCTACCACTGTCATGCAGTCGACCTCTAGACATCCAACATATGCGCCGTGATACAAAGTGAGTATACAGGGTTGTATGCAGAGGGTGTGATGCCCAGAGATCTTCCTCCCTCCTGAATTTCACCCCTTCTAAATTCTGGTCATATATCACTCTTACATATGACTTGTGAGAAAAAAATAGTAATTAGTATTACCTATAAAAACTAATTTGGAGAATAATACGTCTAATTTTTTGAATAGAATATTTTATTTGATTATATGTTCTTGCAAAAACATATTCTGTTCACTTAAGTTTGAAATGCTTATATGAATCGTAATAACATAATATATAAGATTTCATATAACTATAAATTCCTTTGAATGTATGAATTCAGATGTTACATTCCATTTCGAGTTATTGGGCAGTAAGTCTGATCCTTTGATTAGATATATCATCAATCGTTCAACTGCTATTAGAAAAATTTCAATGACTATAATACTAAATTCTTCTGATTGATGCCATATCTAGTTTTACTTAGAATGGAAACTACTGAAATTAATTTAATAAAATAGCTTGAATAAATATCTTTTTATGAAAATTGATTAAATCCTACATTTTAAAATTAGCACTACAAGCGCGCTTCACTTAATTGCGGTGGACGGGCGGCGAACACTTCGTATCCACATGAGGTGCCCTTTGGGCGCCGATGATTCATTCCTTATTAACCTTCGCTTGCCTAGGAATGTTGAAGTGAAAGTTAATTGAAAATAAAATGAAAGTGGGATCATTTCTATTTATACCTTTGACCCCAAGGCATTCAAGGGTATTAATATACTTATTGGAAAATATTTTCAATGTACCTAAAATTTGCTATTTTTATTCAAAATATTAGTATTTCAAAAATATCGATTATCAATGTATAGTATATCCACCCTAAATAATCGTTTGACCTAGTCAGATCAAGTCTATCACTTTTTTTATTCATTCATTATGACGTCATCACATTCGAATCAGAAGATGAAAATGAGGTAAAACGGTTAATTAAGATTGAGATAGACCCATCAAATATATTATCAATGTATAGTATATCGACCATAAAAAATCGTTTGGCCATGTCAGATTACTTGGATATCCTTTGATTTTTCATCAAGACGTCATCACAGGATAATCTGGATATGATAAACAGGTGAAACTGTTATTTAAGTTTGAGATAGACACATCAAATATATTGTCATTGTTAGTATTTCGACCATAAACAATCGTTTAACCAAGTCAGATCACTTCTATCTCTTTTCATTTCCTCATGATGATGCCATAGCACCTGTTATGTGATGAGTTTTAACTACACGTTATGTTTTCGTAGAATACTTATTTTTAGTAAACCTAAGATCGTGGTGCTAGCTCTAATACTTATACATACACTAGTTCGTGATAATCATTAGGCTAATCATAGTGTATTACCAGGATAAATACAAATGGTATCAAAGTATCCATATTCATTGCTAAAATTTTGATGTCATATATCTGTGTCAAATTTAGTGATTTTCAGAGGCAGTTTATGGAGAGGCGCATGCATTATTTCTATTCCATATATAGATGCGTATTATACCTATTTTGAATTTAGACGTTAGTTCTACTTCCAAAATGGGCGTTGATTCTACTTTTTGAAAAAGTACGAGGGGCGTTCATTAAAGATTTCCCCTGACCCACTTCCGATGGATTTAGAGGAACAAGAATTGGCACAGTTATTAGTCTTTCTCTACATAGGTACCACCAAAAGTTACACACTTCTCCCATCGTTTTATGCAACTGTGGAAACCTCGCTTGTAAAAGTCGTAGGTTGCGTCTCAAGCCACGGCTTGACTTCGAAAATCAGTGTTTCATCATCTGGGAAACGTGTTCCCTTCAAAAATGACTTCATGATTGGAAAGAGGTGAAAGTCAGAGGGTGCGAGGTCAGGAGAGTAAGGAGAATGAGGAAGGATTTCATAGCCACAGGACCGCGCTTCCGTCTAGGCAATATGAGAGTTGTGGGCGGGGCGTTGTCTTGCTGGAGACGGACACCTTTGGTTAGCATGCCGCGCCTCTTGTGTTTGATAGCTTGTCCCAAATACCGTGAGCATGACCTTACCTGCAGAGTGTTGAACCCGTGCCTTCTTTGGGTCCAAGTGCTTCCATTGCATCGACTGGACTTTAGTCTCAGGGTCATAGTGATGGACCCATGTCTCATCCTGTGTAATGTCTGTTAAAAAGTCCGCCTGGTTTTCTTGGCACTTGTCCAAAAGAGCCTTTGAGCAATTGACTCGTTCCTGCTTCTGAAAAGGTGTGAGCAACCTAGGAATCCATCGTGCAGACACCTTATGCATGTGCAAATTGTCATGAATTAATGATTTTTTCTACAGATCCTACACTGATCTTGACATCGTGGGCTAACTGACGAACAGTTATACAGCGGTCTTCAAAAATGGCAGCCCCCACTTGACGAACAGTGTCCCCATCAATGGCAGAATGGGGTCGACCAGGAATGGGGGGCCGTTTCCACAGATGTCTGACCACACTTGAACTGGCGATGCCAGTATTTAACAACTTCATATGATGAGGCATCCTCCCCATGAGTTGCTTTCATTTCCTTCGAAGGTTTCTTTCAGTGTGCGACCTTTCAAATATAAAACCTGATCACTGCTCTGTACTCTACTGGCTCCAATGCCAGACTTTATTGAAATTTAACACCTGTAAAAGAGAAAGCATTGTTGGTTCAAAGCTCAAAATTACCACATGACTCATAGACATGTGTACATTCACAATCTCTACTCTGCGTGGTTACTGACTTTAGTCAGATCATGTATTTGTTCAACCATCTCCTGCAGCAACCCTATTCCAAAATCCACAAGTTACTTTTTGGCTTTATATGTCGTAGCCCACGGATTAGCCAAATGTTTATCACGAACTAGTGTATATATTAGAGTTAGCATCACGATCTTAGGTTTACTAGAATTAATTATTCTAAGAAAACATTACATGTATGTAGTTAACATTAACATCATATAACAGGTGCTATAACATCATCATGAGTAATGAAAAGAGATAGAAGTGATCTGACTTGGTTAAACGATTGTTTATGGTCGAAATACTACACAATGACAATATATTTGATGTGTCTATCTCAAACTTAAATAACAGTTTCACCGGTTTATCATATCCAGATTATCCTGTGATGACGTCTTGATGAAAAATAAAAGAATATCCAAGTAATCTGACCTGGCCAAACGATTGTTTATGATCGATATACATCCTTACTATTCAAACTCGATTAATATATATATATATTATATATATATATATTAATCGAGTTTGAATAGTAAGGACGTATAGTATATCGATCATAAACAAATATGTATATATGTAACGAATTGATTGAATGAACTGCCAGGCGGAGATTTTTTTGCATCTGAGTCTTTTGGCTATGGCTCCACTAAGTTCTGAGCTCAGATGAAATGTCAACTCATCATGGAATTATGACGTTTTAGTCACCTTTTTAGAATTAGAAATTTCAATTTTTCTCATTATTCAGCCATTTTAAGTGATACAAGGCTAAAATTTTAATAGAATGTGTGTATTAATATATCTCACATATGATACAACCATCATCAAAAAATGATGACACATCACCCTGTTATGATGTTGTCATTACGCATCAAAATTTTAAAAATTGGCAAATTTGGTGATTTTTCGTGCGATATCGATTATAGCACTAGGAGAGACTTATTTAGAGATGTTATCTCCCTTATAACTAATCAGTATGATCCCAGACGCCCAAAGGGCGCCTCTGGCGGACACAAAGTTTCCGCCAGCCGCGCAGCGCAATCAAGTGAAACGCGCTTGTTGATAATATATTTAATGGGTCTATTACAATCTTAATTAACCGTTTCACCGAATTTACATCCGATTCGAATGTGATCACATCATACTTGATCTGATTAGGTCAAACGATTATTTATGATCGGAATACTATACATTGGTAATATATTTTATTTGTTTACCTCTATCTTAATTAACCGTTTCACCTATTTGACATCTGTTTCGGATGTGATGAGGTCATAATGAATGAATAAAAAGTGATTGACTTGAGCTGACTAGTTCAAAGGTTATTTAGGATGGATATTTTATACATTTATGATCATTCTCTATCTATACATCGATTATAAATAGCAATATTTATTGATTTTATATTTAGGCCCCTCTCTGTTGACGTAGAGTATGTAGTAAATTTTTGAATAGCTAATGGGGAAATTTTAGGAAGTGGCTGGAAAATTTAATATAGTGAAAAATGCTCTAAAACAACATATTTAATCACTAAATTTAGGTTCACAAATATCCCTGAATGCTATCTCTTAGTTACGTTTTGACCTCAAGTGTTAGATTCAGTTGCATTTTTGAGACTAAAAATGCATTCAAATCAAATTGCTACCGCGACCTTTGAACTCTACAAATTTTGAACTACTGACATGATTAATTTTGAACCAATCGAGCATAAAATGATAAATTTATATTGGTCCGAAGTGTTTTTGTTTTGGGTTTTGTTGAGTAAATAATTTCAGAAACACTTAATGAAAGTCCAAAATTTTATTTCGGTGATGTCATAACTTTCTAACGGCTCGACCAGCGATTTGAAACTCATATATTTATCGACTAGTTAAGGGCCTGCGTTTCGCCAACTATCAGGCAAATCGGTTAATGTTGATGAAATTATTGGATGAGTTGACCTGGAATTCCCCATGTACATTAATCAAGTTTTATAGTAAGGATAATTAAATATGGCTATAACTCGATTAAGGAATATATATATATACTTCACTTGCTTGGGCTTCGCGGCTGGCGTACACAAAGTGTCCGCCGTTGGCGCCGTTTGAGCGCCTAGATTAACATTGATTAATCATAGGGTAGTGAATATCTTTACAAGTAAATGCATCTGTCTTACTGTTATAATCGATATCACTAGAAAATCAAATTTTGATCCGTAATGATGACGTCATCACAGAATAATGAGTCCTCATTTTTTGTGATAAGATAGTGTATGATATTTGTAAAATATTAATATACACATACTTAATATTTCAGCCTCATATCATCTAAAATGTTATAGTGGAAAAATGGAAATTTCTAATTGTAAAAAAAATATGATGAGTCGCTTTCTGTGCCTGACAGTTTCTTCAATCAATTCGTTACATATATAATATATATACACTCCCCGGACATAAGTATTCGACCACCACGAAAACCTCTATACAAATAGTATTAAAGTAGGTCTATTCATAATGAAATATGTACTCAACTCGTCAACTGTAAGAAATTCTTTATTTTTTGTTTCAAATTCGTAATTTACACATTCTAATTACTCAGAATTGAGTACTTGAACTGAATTACTTACTCCCAAATTTTTAAAATTCTACTTTTGATACCGGATGCTACTTGCCCCTAGTCACGGGCATAAATATGGCGGCGATTATTGACACAAAGTGGCACAGGTTGATACTTTTCTACATGTTTATGAGGATTTGAGATGAAAGCAAAAAAATGAGTAATTCGGATGTGTAGTTTACGAATTTGAAATCAAAATTAAAATATTTACATTCTGAGTACATATTTTCATTTATCATAGAGCAACTTTAATACTACTATTTGGATGGAGGTTTTCGTGGTGGTTGAATACTTTTGTTCAGGTATTGTATATATATATACTATATAAACATTAATTGAATTTTAATAGTAAGGATATATAAGTATATAGTATCTGTAACGAATTAATTGAAGAAACTGGCACAGAAAGCTGATTTTTGGCATGTGGGAGTCTTTTGGCTATGGCTCCACTACGTTCTGATCTCAGAAAATATCGACTCATCATGTAATTATAATATACGTATTAATATATTTCACTTATGATGCAATTATCTTCAAAATATGATGACTCATCAATCTGTTATGACGTGATCGGGGATGTTATCTACTATATAATTAATCAGTGTGAGCCTAGACGCCCTAAGGGCACCTCTGGCGTACGCTTTGTGTTTGCCACCCGCGCTGTGCTAGCAAACGAATATAATAATCCCAAATCTTTTATGCGTATGTTTACTATTTAACTAAATTATTTGTAGAACTTTAACAAATATTTGCCGCAAGCGAATACGTAATTAGTGAATGACTATTGCTATTCCTAATAGGCATATTCTATTTCAATATAAGCGCATACCATTTGAATGTGTTTTGTCTTATTATTTCTGATTCCAAATTAGAATATGCCTACCTTCAACAAACGTGGGTTCCAAACCCATGAAAGTGGCACAATAGCTGAGAGAGAGGAAAGTTTGAGACAAAACTTCTCAAGAGCGACTCCTTCGCAAGCAACATGACCGTGAACGGAATATGCTGTGTTTGAGTGTCCTGAACCCCAAGTCCAAATGGAGGCGTTTTCGACATCTGAGTCAGCGCCAGGTTTCCTGCTTAGACAGTTAGACGGAGGCTCGCCAAGCTCGTCTCCTTGAACAGCGGGAGCGACAAGCCTGGAAGATAGCCTTCGAGACAAGAGCAAGCCAGCTCACGTCAGAAGTATCAGAATAAGTTGTATGCTAAGAGAGTTCAATCTCGCATTGTCCATTATTTTGCTAGGTCAATTATTGCCACCGATGCTCCTGATAGTATTGTCGACGAGCATTTAAGTGGCAGTATGACAAACAGCTGTTCCTTATGTCATGCAAAATTCTGGGCGGGTGAGAAGCTTTCAGGTAGTACTAAATCCTGTTATAAGTTAACCTCACAGCCTACGTAACTATAGCCTATTCACGGTATTTAACCATGGATTACTTCAAGTCTTATGTGCAAAATGCAAACTATATAGCATATCTATATTTTGCTGAAATTTAATGGAATGTAATGAAAATTGTCAAGGTTCTCTCTTACTACAAACTAACATGTATACAAATAGACGAGTGTTATCTTAGCGGCCGATTCAGCGGCGGATTCGCATGTCACGTTCAAATATGAATAACTCAGCAAGCATATGTCGTAGATGAAATCTAATTGCACCATTGTGTAGAGGAGCATTGGCCCATTCATATTTGATATATGAAATTTTAATATCCCGCGTGATGAGTAAGCAGTGACACTTTTAGTCCATGTCACGTATCTGGTGGAACAAGTCAGTAAATATGAATGGTAGCAATTAGCCCTTTTAACCACATGAAGATGAGCTTTGGTGCACCCCTGAAATCCATTTTCAAGACTAAATTCGGAAAACTGGCTAAATGGCAGAGGGCCAAAGTTTGTATTTACTTGTTTGGTAATAGGCATAACTTCATACTGGTATCCAACTAGGATGTGATCTAGACAAACTTAGCTATTTATCCATAGTTATCTACGCTCTTGATGAATGTCACTGAATTTGTTTACACAATTGATGCATAATTCCTGGTCAATTCATAATTAATTAAATATTCCTCCTTTTTTATATTTGATCCCAGCCTAATTAGTATATATAAATTTTTTTTTTTCGAACTAACATTATTCAAACTTGACGTTTTCATACATTTTTTTTCGCATTTCGCATTTCGCATTTCGCATTTCGCATTTCGCATTTCGCATTTCGCATTTCGCATTTCGCATTTCGCATTTCGCATTTCGCATTTCCCATTTCGTAATTTGCATTCCGCATTTCCATTATCGTTCGCTTTTTTCTTCTCGATTTTTCCTCTGACTACTTCCATAATTCTAAGTCAGAAAAGATGAATAATACGGAGAGTATTACTTTTTGTCAGGCCTTACTCCAATTGGGATACGATTCTTTTGAATCTTTAAATTCAGCATTAATTAAAGAAAACAGGAGAGCAAGCAATTCTCTTTGGGGAAAATTGTGCCTTTCGATGTACGGAGTCAACAGAGAGAGGAAACGCACGTTACTCTATACTAATTGGATGAAGAATCGCGGTCAGATAAAGGACGTAGTAGCTGCTGAGATGTCATCTAAGGGTGAGTTGAACAAGTCCGACGATAAGGTGGTATATCAAGGGAAGTCATATCTTGATAGGAGTGGTAAGATATCTAAGAGTGGAAATAATGATAGTTGTCTTGAGTCAACCCCCATGTTAGATATTCCACAATCTAATCAAGAACTGGAACTTGATTGCTTAAACGTTGTAATAACTAATACTAAAAGTGATCGAAATCTCAACGATGCGCTAAATCTCCCTAGTATTTCTAATGGAGAATTTAATTTTACTTTGGGTGAATGGGAAAATATAGCGATGTTACAGGGCAACCGAGCTATCTTTTCGAGGGATTGGACCAATGTCTTTAATGCTAAGATCGAAGATAAATTTGTTTGTGTTATTTGCTTTAAATACAAAAAAATAGGTAAAATTAATAGTAGGAAAAGCAATACTTGTTTTTTCACTGCTCATGCAGAATGCAAGTTTTCTAATTGTCTTCGTTTTAAATTTACAATACAGAATGAACCTTTTACCTCTCGGCCTGTTAACATTACTGTCAATTATGAAGTAATGGGTACCTTATCCCCTGAGCATTCAAATGTGGACATTGCCTATTCAAGAAAATTGTCGAATAGTTTAAGATTGCAGGTAGCCTCTAATTTAACTGATAAATCAGTTGGTAACTACTTTTATGAACAGTTTCCCCATCCCAATTGTGAGAGCTCTGCGTTATCTTTTGGTAACTTTAACAATGTAAGAAGTGCCTGCGTCTTGAGGAAGGCTAAGTTTGATTTGTCTTGTCTTCAAAGGTTTTCTAACGATAATTGGAGCGAACTTTCTGGTTTACAGGAATATTATAGAAATATTACAGTTAATAACATACTTCGAGGGTACATCCAGTCTTTAGGCCATGATCCATTCATAGTTCAATGTATTCTCAAGATCAAATTCAAGTTTTGAATTATTTTAAGGGTAAGAAAGTAATTGTGCATTTAGATTCTACCGGGTCTATTATTAGAAAAATAAACTCGAGCCAAAAGCGTGTTTTTTATTATGCATTGACTATTCGTCACCCTGAGGTCACAACCAGCCCTTTGCCATTAGCTGAAATGATTAGTTCAGCTCATTCTTCTGCAGAAATATCTTATTTCTTACATAAATGGTCTCTTGACTCAAAAAAGGTCTTAAGTAGAGAAATTAATATTGGCCATGTAGAGATTGATTATAGCTGGGCCCTTATTCATAGTGTTTGTAACGCTTTTATTAAATCTGATATTTTCACATACTTGGAGAAATGTTGGAAGTTATTATTTAGTCAGGAGGAGGTTTGTATGCAATTCGGTGTTATTCTTCACTTGTGTTCCGCTCACCTAATTAATGGAATAGCTTTTAATGTGAATAAAAAGTTTAAGTTATCTAAACCAGTTCGAAAATTGTTTCTTCATACTATAGGATATATGATAAATTGTACGCAAATGATAAATTTAGATAGTGTTTTTATGGATTTGTGTTATGTCTTTTTAAACCGAAATTTCAATAAGAATGTTGAGAAGCATATACAAAATTTAGAATCATTTATTAGTTATAGTAAAAGTTGCGATGATGAATATGTTGAACCCGAGGATAGTAATAATTTGACATCTTTTGTGGAAAATGAGGGTAAAACCTATCGCGATAAATCCCCATTTGGTAAGCATTTTAACACAATTTATGAGAAGTGTAAATCCGAAATTTTACTTTTGAATGATGAGAAACCTTGTTTGGAAGCCAACCCTTGTTATAACCCCGAAATTATTGAATATCTACTTACCCATTATATGGCTATAATTCCACTATGGTCAGGCATTATTTTGGGGTTTGGTTCCAGTGAATCCGATGTTTACATGAGTCATTATAGTAATGCAATTGTAGAAAATTGGATGCGTATAGTAAAGATAGACATATTAAAGTCTCGTACTGGTTTAAGACCAGGGGATCTGATAAGGATTATGCATCCTAACATAATTAAAAGATTAGCAGCTTTTTGCTTTGCTTTTCATCCTAGAGCTAAGAAGGTATTTAAAAGTTATAAGCGTAAAAGAGATCCTTCTGAGGAGGAGAATTGTCAGGAGGAATGGCAGAGAAGGAGTAAGAAGAAATGTAATAGCTATTTAGTATCTAAATCTATCAGTTTTTCTCAAGTTAGGCCATTAGTAAATAATACAAATAAAAGAAAATTAGATGCAGGAAATGACATAAATGAAACTGAAAAAAAGAAATGTAAAATTAGTGTAGATAAAAATGAAAAAACAAAGCTAAAATTTGTACCTAGGTTGCGTCAGAGATTATCTGATTTGAAAAAACGTGACTTTTCTGTCTCACGAATCAGTGATAATATCGACAGTGACGCTGTCGATATTATCACTGATTCAGATCTTGTAGAACAAGATATTTTACGTTTAAAGTTGCCTCCCTTCCGCCCGCCAAATAAAGACTGGCAAAAAAGTATATGTAGTAAATGGAATATTTTGGTTTCTAATTATATTAATTATGAAATCGATCCTCAGTTGGATCAACAAGATCTTAGAGAATGTAAACCTTGTGTTGTTGAAAACATAGTGGGTGATGGAAATTGTTACTTTCGAGCTCTTTCGTTTATCCTTACCGGTAGTCAGGAAAATCATTTTAATTTACGCACAATTATAGTTAATAACATGTTAGGTAGATTAAAAAATAGTTGTGACGCCTTTTTAAGGACTAAATATGTTTACCAGCAAAGTAACTACAGAAGTGTAAAGGATTGGGTTAATAAGACAGGGATGGATAAGAATGGGAAGTGGGCAACGGATTTGGAAGTATTTGCGACAGCGTTACTTTTTGAAACCGATATATGGGTATATTTAGGACCTAGAGGTACACGCTGGATTGGATTTTCTGGTAAAGGGAAAAAATTAAATGAATTTCTCGATTGTCCCTCTATATTTAGAATATATCTACAAAATACTGGCTGTCATTATGAACCTGTTTTGTCTGTTAATAATATGTAATCCAATTCTTCAATTAAGCCAATTAAATATATTCAACTTCTATATATGACTTTATTTTATTTTGTATCCGTGCTGTTGTTGTCATTGTTATTGTTTTTATTTTGTATTCATGTTGTTTTTGTTTTTTCTTTTTACCTCTTCATAGCACTTAGTGATATTATTTATCAAATGCAATCAACTCATTCTCATTTGTTGTCATAACCTGGAAGTGTAGAGTGCGTCAAACACACATTTCTAAAGAATGTACCACACAAGAAGTTTCTATTTTTCACAAATCAACATAGTCTATTTATATATCAAATATTTGACTTGCCCGAAATTTGGAACCAACAAACTTCTGGTGATTCAAAAGAAGCATTCCACGCATACGTAATTACACTTCAGCAGATTTCTAAAAAGGGAAATTAGACGATTTACTCGCTCAAAATGGAAGTGCATTACAAAAACAACACTGGCAGGGTGCTATACTTGTTAATTTTAATTAGTCAATAGCTTAGTCCAGAACCTCAATTGAATTGACTTTATTAATCAGAGTTATTTTAAGCATATTAATAAGATGGTAAATTTACAATTACAATTATTATTCATTATTTATCAAAAAGACAAAGCCGTGTGGTAAATGCATGTTAAATTCATTATAGTGGAACGAAATTACCTGATAGGTTTATTAGCAAGTATTTGTTTACTATTAATGCTCGTTATACAAAATTAAACTTCAAAAGTTTATAATATGTCCTAAAGCGAAAATAAATATATTAAAATCCGGAGCGATTCCAATTTCTATTTTGACATAATGAGGCCTTTTTACGAAATTTCAATTTTTAGGTTGACTTGCATGAATTTTATGTCATCAGTGTATGATAAATAAGGCTGTCCAAACCCTATCTCCTCGGGCAGCCACATTCCATTATTGGGGTCGCGGGGCGAATATATATGTAGATTCAGAAGATAATATAAAATAATATGGCAATTATTTCTCAAATGATTAATAAAAATAACTTATTTTTTAAATATATCAGTCAGTGAACTGAAGACAAGACTACCTAATTATCTTCAACTCTAGGCACTTTGAGATCAATGGATTTTCTCGAGAATGTTTGCAATACCTGTCTCAGAAATCCATTCACCTGCACATTTTGTATTCCCCTCTCGTGAGCAGTTTGGTAGTGGCTACGGATATTATTACCTTGTATGCTGAGAATACCAGCACAAATCAAGCATTGGGGGTTTTCCATGATCATATCTGACAACCCTTTTAGAGCATTTCGCAGAATTTGAACAGGAAATCCTTAAATAATCATCTTAACAATTTTATCCGTGAATAATAAATTTTGGTCTGTTCTTACGAGGAATATTTAATTAATTATGAATTGACCAGGAATTATGCATCAATTGTGTAAACAAATTCAGTGACATTCATCAAGAGCGTAGATAACTATGGATAAATAGCTAAGTTTGTCTAGATCACATCCTAGTTGGATACCAGTATGAAGTTATGCCTATTACCAAACTAGTAAATACAAACTTTGGCCCTCTGCCATTTAGCCAGTTTTCCGAATTTAGTCTTGAAAATGGATTTCAGGGGTGCACCAAAGCTCATCTTCATGTGGTTAAAAGGGCTAATTGCTACCATTCATATTTACTGACTTGTTCCACCAGATACGTGACATGGACTAAAAGTGTCACTGCTTACTCATCACGCAGGATATTAAAATTTCATATATCAAATATGAATGCACCAATGCTCCTCTACACAATGGTGCAATTAGATTTCATCTAGGACATATGCTTGCTGAGTTATTCATATTTGAACGTGACATGCGAATCCGCCGCTGAATCGGCCGCTAAGATAACACTCGTTACAAATAGTCCTCCATATTGATCATGACTCAATCTTTTTTTGCATTTTCCGAAGACCAGATTTTCTGGAAACTTTCTTCACTGTACCGTCACCTTGAGGAATATCGAGGTGAAGTAGTATATCCTCGTCACAGAAATGTCTCGCACAGATGAAGACTCCCGCCAATTTCCATGTATCATCTCTGTGGAGAGACCTTCGCCATTCATCTTGTATTTCCTTGGAACAATGATTCAACATTTCAAACACTGGAACGTAATTAGTGCCATCTTAATTGGAGCAGCAGTTGGCTACACTACACCTATTTGACATACTGCTAAGAAAAATGTACGTGTGGATTAATAAATTGCGAATTGTATGGAATAGTATTGTAGGTAATACTATACAATATAAACTAACAACACATAGTTATCCTATATTATACACTGCATTTTATCGTAGTTAAATTTATTTCAAACATTATGGTTTGTTTATAGAATAGACTTGAAGTAATAGACTTGAGGTAAAATTGTAGGCTGTGAGTTCACCTTATGTTGTGGGTAGGGCAAGGTTGTTCACTTCTTGTGGCTCCACACCCTGAACTGTTGATGCACCTGGTAACTGCTATAGCCCCAAGGGGAAGAGCATTTAGAGAACAGATCAGAGCATACAACAACGCTCTTGCATTCGCTTTGCTTGGAGCGAACCTCGATGGTATGGCTAATGCTAAGCGGGGGGTGTACTTATTTCGTATACACGGAGTGATGTACCATCGGACTGTTGATGCTTAACGAAGGCGAGGCACCAGCATTCGCACAGATCTACTTTCATAACGGAACCGCTGATGCCGAAGTGGCGAACCGTCAGCGCCATCTTAGAGATGCTGCGCAGCCCTGAGCTAAAAGGGTTGCAGCATATGCTGCATGAGGTTAACCCTTATGTTGCATTTTGTAGACAGGGACTAGATCTGATGATAGAGCAGGGGGAATTGACGTGAGAACGGTGATGAAAGCACACGGATACCATGATTCTCGACGTTATAACGCTCCTACTGCTGAAGAAATAGCTTTCACTCTCCCGAATGACGGTTATGGAGAAGAGGTCGCCAGCAGGGATATAGTACTGTACCGCGGAAGTGAGGCCTTCAGCACATTACCGAGACTCAACGTGCGTACAATACACTGCAGTATGTCCTACTATTCCTTCTAGGTGAAGATGGCTGGAATCTCAACATTCCTCTCTCGAAAGGGAGAGGAAATGTCACCGCTATGGTGTATTATGCATTTTTTTTCGGATCTTATGAATAAACAACTTGCTCATGTTTATACTATAGAATTCCAAAAGAGAGGTCTTCATCACCCACACATTATTATACTATCGGATCATGATAAGCCCAGGGAACCGTGTGAGTATGATCGAATTGTGTGTGTTAAACTCCCTGACCCGATTTTCCAACCTCAACTGCAAGATATTATTAAACGCTGCATGATACACGGTCCTGTGGTGTAACTAATAAGAGTGCTCCCTGTTTAAAAGACGGGAAATGAGATTCCCGAAGGCATTTTTATCAGTTACGTCTGAAGATGGCTACTCATTGTATCGTCGTAGAAACGACGACCGTGTTGTTAATGTAGGTGGAGCACGCTTGGATAATAGATGGGTGTACCATACAATCCATTTTATTGTTGAAGTTTAAAGCTCATATTAACATAGAAATCTGTAGTACAGTGAGTGCAATTAAATATCTATACAAATACGTGTAGAAAGGACACGAGCTATTGTAGAATTTAAATCAGGTGGTGAGGAGGCAGAGGCTGCTGGAAAGAAAAAATGCGTCAATTAAATATCAACTTACTTAGATGCCCGGTATGTGTCTGCCACTGAAGCGTGTTATCGTATCTTAGCGTATGAGCTCCACGCGAATCTGTCACATGTGTTTTAGAGCGCTGCATCTTGAGAATCAGTAGCCAGTTTATTGAAGTTGAGAGTGAAGTGGCATGGCACCATGATAGGTCGCATGTATGCAGCTCATCCCGGTGAAGGGGAGCGTTTATATCTAAGAATGCTCCTCAACCATGTCACAGAATGTACAAGTTTTCAGGACATCTGTACTCTCGCTGATGGTACTGTCTGTGAAAGCTTTAAGGAGACGTGGATTGTTGAGATGTTGCAACTTGGATTGGCGGGAAATAGATCAGTGTTTGGCAGAAGCGGCTGTTTCTGCGATGCCCCCTCAGATGCGCTAGCTCTTTGTCACGATCCTTCTTTTAGTGTTCCAACTGATCCCGTAGCCGTTTGGGAACACCATCAGGCCTCTTTATCTGAGGACTTTTTGTGTCGTGCTAAGCGAGTAGTTCTTGATGTCTAATTGGATGAGAACATATTAAACCATGTATTGTTGGATATTGAGAATCGCTTACAGAAACATGGAAAGTCTTTAGAGGATTACCCAGGCATGTCTGTCCCTAAGCATATGCGTAATCTGTACGAAGAACCCAGAATCATACAGAATGAACTTAACTATTATTTTAGTGATCTGTTTGAAATGGTGCATGTCAATGTGCCACTGCTCGATGAGACCAACTGATTGTCTTCAATACTGTGATGAAGGCTACTGATGATTCCGCGATCTATCCTAAGGTGTTATTTGTGGACGGACCTGGCGGTGCCGTTCTAGGAGAGAGATTGCCCTCGCAATGACTTCTTCAGGGAATGCGGCACTCCTCCTAAATGGTGGCAGGACTGTACATTCGAGAATGAAAGTTCCTCTCTCGACCAATACACATTCTGCCTGTAGCATACTAAGCAGAGTGTGCTTGGCCGTTTCATTCAACATGTAAGTTTATTGGTCTGGGATGAGGATCCACTGTAAACATGTTGCTGAATTCATGAATCGAAATCTGGGAGACCTGTACTTTTGCGATCTACCATTTGGCGGCAGGGTTATGGTATTTGGAGGTGATTTCCGTCAGATTCTGCCAGTAATTAGACGAGGAACCAGAGGTGATATTGTTTCTGCATGTCTCAACAGATCTTCTCTCTGGCGTGTTTTAAATTGTTAAATTTGACTATTAATATGCGCCAACGAAAATTATCTTCTCAGGATTCACTCGACGTGAGTGAGTTCTCCAACTTCTTATTGAGGGTTGGAGAGGGCAATGAATCGAAGATGAGGATCACATGATTCACATCGACTAAGTTTGTTGTCTCGGGAAATGATATTTCTGATTTGGTTTCTTGTCTATGGTGATATTGTGAATAATTACCTTGATCAGGATTTCTTGAGTCTTAATGTCTTAGTACCCCACTCATTAGTACAGTGGGTGGGGTACTAATGAGTGGGATACTAACACTGAATTGAATATGATAGGGGCTATGGATCGGATAGATGTAGTGTCAATTAATGCGAGCTCACTATTGGAATATCCAACCAGCTTATATTCATGAACAGCTGAGATTCCTTTAGAGTGTGATCTTATATATGATGGTCGTAAATTTGGTGTTTTATTTCACTGGATTCACCATCAGATAGTTATGGAACAAGTTGATTCAATCTCTAATAGTTAGCCCGATGATTCTACTGACTTTGTATCCTGCATTGAATATTGAATTGGTTTAATTGTGTTGTGTACTATTCGTTAGTATGGTGAGTATATGGCAATCATTCCCGAGACTAGATGCTTCTATTACAGGAGAAAGTGCCCTTCTTAGTCGTTCAACATATTATTACACTTGTTTTATGTGAATTAAAACTGTATTTTTACTCAGTGTGCTGTTTTAATAACATGCGTTCTGATGTATATTAGAGTAGTATTCTCTCAGGTAAACCGATTCCTCTGCCTAAAGGATTTGCTACTTTGGAAGTAATTCGATAGGTACGAGTAGAAGTTCCCACAATGGAATAAATTACATTATCTTGAATCATAGCCTGCTCAATATAAGGCCTGATATCAAATGTACCATGGATTAAGTAGAGGATGGGAATTTAAATTCTTAAAAATATTCTCATTAGCTTGCAAGCTATTTAATGTCCTTAAGACTTCCATTTCCTGATATTATTATCTACTCATAAATCTAACAATATAATTGTATTCAACTTTACAATTTTCAATATCATTCAGAACAACTATATTTCATGTCATTTGTAACAAACTGTTAAAATAACAATAAAATCGATGTTCGTGATTGCTCGCTCTCATTTCTCTCGACACTTTAGCTAGTATAGTACTCTCGATCTCTTAGTCTTCGTCAATATTCTGTTTCCAACCTTTCGTGGGTATAACGGCCTCAAACAATTTTGGGGAAAACTGAATTAATGACCACAGTGTCACACCAATTTCCTATAACTAGCATGAACCCACTCTGACCTTATTTTTAATTTGAGATCAGAGAACTGTGGCTTCGATCAATTTGGATGAGTGAGTAGCTTACGTTCAAAACGTTACTTTCGAGTACAAAATTGACTTAATGAGTAGTCGGCTAATACTTTTCGCGTCCAAGCTGTGTGGACTTCTTTTTCCGGAGATTATCGTGTTGCTGTGATGTCTTCACTCTTCCCACACAGTACTAGATAGAACTTTTTCTACAGTAGAGGAAGTCTTGTCAACTTTTCATCAAGAACTGAATTGAAAATCCCGAGTTTTCGATATGATTTCAGTAGAATGATTTATGAAACAGGGTAATGAATCTCTTATATATTCTCAGAATCATCAATTTGTTAAAATATAAAATCTCGTCTGACTACTGGAACAGGTTCACAATTTACACGATCTGGGGAATAGTTTCTCTACATCCGGAAAGAGAACAGTGGATATCGTGAAAATAGATTGTAAAGTAGCTAATGATAAATCAAATAATTAAGTCAAAAGGTGTCGAGAACTGCTTTCTAGTGGACTAGGCTAAAATATTTATGAAGTAAATAATCAAATATTAAACAAAAGGTGGTAGAAAGTTTGTGGAGCTTATACTTACCATGCTAATTTCATACTAAATAGTTGTGGTTTGCTAATAATTCCCATCCACTACTTCATCCCTAGTCCAAACTTTGAGGTTGATACCAGGCCTTATATTGAGTAGGCTATGCTTGAACCTATTCTACTGAGGTAGTATTTGTCGAAAGTGTTGCACTAATCCCTTCTATGGTAGTTGCAATTAGTTTGTTCGATGTTATGTACAGTCAGTCCTCTCTATTGTCCACTTCTATAATTATCCAGGTTCTCTATTCATCCACTTGCCAGAATAGGAGTACTATGTCCACACACTCAAATTCTCTAATTGTCCAGGTTTTTCAAATTGTACACTTAGGATCCCATTACCCAATGGTGGACAATTAGAGAGGACTTAGTGTTTCTATTTTAGTAGTGCATATTATTAGCTTGCTTTTAGTGACCACTATAGTGCACATACAGTCAGTGGTTGATCCAGGAATCTCTGGTGGGGGGGATATAACCCAGCTGGGGGTCTGGGGTGCGCTGTAAGCCCCTGGACACTAAACTAAATGCAATTTCATGTTTATTTTATTATATTCTCACATATTGAAGGTCTCTCCTATATTCCACTTGTATCCAGTTTAGATAACTACATTTAATCTATATCATCTAATAGCGTATGTATATAGAATCTGAACTATTTTGAACATTTGAACTGAAATTCCAATAAACATTTTCTTTCGGGATCCATAATCAAATTTGGAATATCTAGATTTACAAAAATGAGAAAAAAGTCAAGGTACAAATAGCTATCAGGCCACACGCAAGCAAATTAAAAATGGTCAGGGAAAATTGAAAAGTGATTAAACCTGTCCAGAGTTATACAAGCAAAGGCAAAAGGTGAAGGCAATTACCTGACCTGCTTCATCAGTTCCGCTTGACCTAGCTATATATCTGTACATTATACTAATTTCACAAGCGAGAGTTGCATTATACATTATACTAATTTCACAAGCGAGAGAAAGTTGAGAAGCAACAACTAATTGTAAAAAGGCTATAAATCAAAGACATGATCGAAAATATAGTATGAAAAAGAAAAATAATAATCAGAATGAATTCGAAAGACTGGGAGGTCAAAAGTCTGGTGGGGGGATATATCCCCCTTATCCCCCCCTGGATTCGCCACTGTGCACATGTGATAGAAACTATAGAAATGATATTTCTATTAGCAAATATCTGAAGGTTTGATTTGATTGGCTCCCCTTTGCGAAAGCGAGCGAATTATTGAGTTAACTAAAGTGTAGAAATCATTTCAACATGAATTCATCCGCCCGTGAATGGATTGATAAATTCGGGGAAAGGTACAGAGTGTGTCCCAAGTGCACTCCACGATTTATAACTATCATACAATCAATTGGAACTCAGTAAATTTACGAGAAAATATTGAATTGATAATTTTATTAATTTCTCAATTTCTTATAATAACATTAGAATTAGAAATAAAAAAACAGGTGAGGAGGGGAAGGAAGAGGCTTGGCACTAATGCTAAAGCCTGGACATGTACTTCCAGGCTGATAGCAATAGTCGAAAGAGTGGTAGATATTTACACGGATACCTATATAAACGGACGAGACACACTCATATCACGGTAAAATTCTAATAGGCCAAATTCGACCTGCCATAACTTCTGTTTTACTTCGTTTTCTGCATAGTCATGGCGTCTAAAAGCATGGAAATTCAAAATTCGCCGATTTTTAGTCGATTGTGAACTTGTATATAACATGTTTCTTGGATGCACAATTGAATATATTCACTTTTCCGGAGTTTCTAAGCATTGTAATTGTGAATCCGAGTCGTAGGAATCCTTAAAATAATCAAATCATAGACTACTTAATACTATCGACTGTCGACTCTCCTACTCGGGTCTTTAAATACGGGTTCATTGTTATTATTGAATTCTCATAATCCACTCAAGTTAGACATGGGAAATGTATTTTTGTTAAATAGGAAGTCATATTTTTGGAATCCATTGGTCATGTTGGCTGACCTCGACTATGTGTGGAATCTGAGTTATGTGGTTTTCACAACTGTTTTTTACATATTTAAGATACATTTTGGAGATATTCAAACATATAGTAGATTATCAGAAAGTCGCCGAAATTAAGGAGATTCTTTTTGAAATTTCTCAAAAAAAAAAATTCTGACTCGATTCAAAATAAACGTCTAAAGTTCGAAAATGTACTGTGTTTTTTTATTATTGACATTAAAACTCATTATTATGGATTTAAAGATTAATATCAATACTTTTGTTGAATATACAATGTAATTTTCGGTCAATATTAATAGGAACAAGCGATTCGCTTGCTTGCGATGCGCGGTTGGGGGACACTTTGTGTAGGCCGGAGGCGCCCTTTGGGTGCCTGGGGTTACATTGATTAATTATAAGGGAGATAAAATCTCTAAATACGTCTGTGCTACAGTTGTGATCGGTATCGCACCAAAAATCGCCAAATTTGTCAATTTCAAAAATTTTGATGCGCCAAAGGCCTCCCACATTAAAAAATCAGCTTTCTGCGCCTGGCATTTTCTTCAATCAATTCGTTACATATATATATATATATAAACATTAATCGAGTTTTAATAGTAAGGATAGTTCGCTATACTTTCTAAACTGCAGTCAATGCTGCTCCTTTCGTAATCGCTATATAATATCCAGAGATATAGTACTTTCGCTTACAGTTTAGGGTTTATTTTTGTTATATAGGCAGCCCTCTCTGTTAACGTATTTACCGCTTCCACGCTTTCTTCGGGTGTCATTAGCGTTATATAGTTATCTACAAAACTGCATTAGTGTCCAATATATATATCAAATTGATGGAAATTTAGTGCTGAGCACGAATATATACATTAAAATGATGATCTGACATGGTTCAAAGAAGTTATGGATATGAGACATTTGGCTTCAAAAATGTGTCCTTTTTTGGGCGAGACCAGGTAGTACAAGTGGCGCTAAGTTGCGAAATATTAGCCTTGAAATTCTAAAAATCGAAATTAATTTTTAGAACCCCTTTAGGGATCTAAAAATAATTAACCATAACTTTTGGCAAATTTTAGATAAAAAACAAAATGCCCATAGGAAAGGCCAACCTTAAAGATTATAATAGATTATATATCTTCAATAGTTTTTACGATATGACATCGGCCTCTTTTGGGACCATAGAGAGATATTATCCCCGAACTTACCTATAATAAGCGATATCTCACGAACAAATGGTCGGATTCGAACAAATTGTTTTTTGAAACGATCAGAATTTCATTTCTGATCCAATGATCGCTAAATATCTGATATCAAACAGGCGATTTCCCGTGCTATTTTGATTGGATTTTATTTGGCCTTTCTTCTAAATCTTTGTGTTATATGATCTACAATGGGGCCAAAACACTTTTGAGGTCCATATCTTTAAAAATATATCAACTAAGTATGAAACTAATTGATGAATGCGTCAAAAACCTCAATAATTTTTCAATTTTTGTAGCGCTAAACTTTAGGTGGTTAACTCATCAAAATCAAAATAAACACCGCCCAACTAGTACTATCAGATGGTAGACCACACAACAATACAATGGAATTAACGATAAAAAAAATTTTTTTTTACGTTAGGCAAAGTTTTTGAGGCTGGTATCCTTTATATGTCTACGACATGCCAATTCTTCAATCAATTCGGAGAAATACAAAAAAAATTCTAGCGTTTTAATATATAAGATAGGGATCTATTAAAAGTTGAAGAGGACTTGAAATGTGTTCATCCCAAAAACGTCCCGAGATTTGATAAGCCTGTAACTAGCAAACAACACCAAACATCACACTAATCTTTAGGTTTATGACATTCAGTAATTTTCAAAATCACAATATTTTTGAAAGAAAAATGATAAAATATATTTTTACCACGTATGTATGGGAATTTTTCTGAGGCGTAAGCGGGAATATTTTTTTGCTAAGTGGTACATGGCCTGCAAAGGTTGGGAGCCTCTGATCTCGAGTTTGAAAGGTCTATGAAATTAATTTGTTTGTAATATTTTCTAAATTGAGTTTGGTGGACATGAAGTGTTGGTAAAAAAGCAAAGCTTACTTGTAGTGTGTTAAATTTAAAATTCCAAATGCAATTGATTCTTTATAATTGAGAACAAATTAAAATTATTTTCCTAAAGAAGACTGCTGAAGTGAAACGATCGTTTCATTTCAATAAAGCAATATTTAATCCTGAATAATTGTGAGATCCTGTGATTCCGAATTTACTCCTCAAAACAAATTGCAAGTAGTCTCTGGAAACGGAATGAAAAATAATTTATTATATTAACTATGCAGGCAATTAATTTTTAAAACCACACCGATCAATAAGATTGTATGTTATGTAAAGATTATGTGAAGAACCCTTCGTACTACCAGGTCGACCACTAAAACAGAATTGGATAATCGAAGTTCACTGATGTAATGAGCATTGACGATGATATGATATCAATCCAAATCATCATGGTACACATTGGAGTCACCAATAATAATCGGATACCGACATTTCGCTACACGACATTTCGCTACAGACAATTCGCTACACGACATTTCGCTCCACGACATTTCGCTACACGACAATTCGCTACACGACATTTCGCTACTAATTTGATTGGCTAATTTTCATGGAGATAATTAAGTACATCATAAGATTAATTTAATTGTAGCATTAAATTTAAAAGTAAAAAAAAAGCACCAAAACACATGTTTGTTCGAATATAGTTTGCATAATCATGACAAATGAGCTCTCACAGTTTGAAATTAGAATTCTCATCCTGTCAAATACTTTCTAGAACTTCCATTGTAATGAAATAATCAGCAGATACTTACAGGTTTCTCGTAAACAAGTTGTCAGCTGTTTGAATTCCAATGAAATAAATAGGAGCAAGTAGATAATCTAACCAATTTAACTCTTGACTCATATTGGCTGATTTTGTTTTTCGATTTGGACAGTGAATGACAGAAGACCCTCCTGATCAGCCGTTTCGGCTGATCAGATCTTGTAGAGGAGGAGAAAAACTAGTAGAAGGAGGTTATCTATATGACAGACAGAGGAGAGTAGGAGATGTGAAGCACTGGCAATGCGTGAAGAGAGGAATTTGCAAAGCAAGGGTTCTTACGAAGGGTATGGAGATAGTCAGACGAACCAATGAGCATCTCCATGGACCAGATGAACAGGAGGTAAGTTGTCGTGAGGCTAAGATAGGTATTAAAAGGAAAGCAGAGGAAACCCGGGATAGTTCACACAGCATAGTAGGGGAAAGTCTCCTCACGGTATCTGAGGGTACTGCTGCTAAGCTGCCTAAGCTGGACAATTTAAAGCGTACGATACAGCGTCAGAGGGAACGAGTGCTAGCTGTTCAAATACAACCAACTACCCTTGAGGAGCTCAACCTTCCTCCTGAGTACCAGCAGACAGCGAAGGAAGAGCAATTCTTGCTCTACGACTCTGGTCCGGAGCCGCAGAGAATTCTCATCTTTGGTACACAGCGTAACCTGGATATGTTGCAAGCATCCCAGTGCTGGCTTGCTGATGGTACCTTTAAGACAGCTCCTAACCTCTTTGCCCAAGTGTATGTGTTGCATGCACTCCGAGGAGGACCGGAGCCCCTAAAGGATGGCCATCTTTTACCTAGCCTGTTCATCCTCCTACCTAATAAAACCCAAGCTACCTACACACGGATGTGGCGACAGATCCAGTTACTCTGTCCTAATGCTCAGCCATCTCGGATGCTTATGGACTTTGAGAAGGCTGCCATTAACAGTTTCCAGCAGGTGTGGCCTGGTACACAGGTGAAGTGCTGCTTCTTTCACCTCACACAGAATATCTGGCGCGAAGTACAAGCTGAAGGACTGCAAGCTGCTTACAACCAAGATGAGGAACTAGCCCTACGCTTACGCCTGTTGCCAGCACTCGCCTTTGCTTCACCCTTTGATGTACTCGAGGTGTTTGGTGATGTAGTACAGGAACTTCCAATGCCCCAAGCCACTGGTCTCGTTCTATACTTTGAGAAAACCTATGTCGGGCGCAAACTCCCTGGTGGTACCTACCAGGATCCCTTGTTCCCAATTGAGATGTGGAACTATCACTACCACACGGCGTTTGGGTTACCTCGTACAACCAATGCAGTTTAAGCATGGCACCGCTCTTTCAATGCTACTGTTGGCTGTCACCATCCAAATATTTGGAAGTTTATCACTGCCTTGAAGCGTGGAGTGCATGCAACACATACACTTGGGCAAAGAGGTTAGGAGCTGTCTTAAAGGTACCATCAGCAAGCCAGCACTGGGATGCTTGCAACATATCCAGGTTATGCTGTGTACCAAAGATGAGAATTCTCTGCGGCTTCGGACCAGAGTCGTAGAGCAAGAATTGCTCTTCCTTCGCTGTCTGCTGGTACTCAGGAGGAAGGTTGAGCTCCTCAAGAGTAGTTGGTTGTATTTGAACAGCTAGCACTCGTTCCCTCTGACGCTGTATCGTACGCTTTAAACTGTCCAGCTTAGGCAGCTTAGCAGCCGTACCCTCAGATACCGTGAGGAGACTTTCCCCTACTATGCTGTGTGAACTATCCCGGGTTTCCTCTGCTTTCCTTTTAATGCCTATCTTAGTCTCGCGACAACCAACCTCCTGTTCTACTGGTCCGTGGAGATGCTCATTGTTCGCCTTGATTATCTCCTTACCCTTTGTTTGTTCCCTTGTTTTGCAACTCCTCTCCGATCCATTGCCAGTGTGATCATCTCCTCTCTCCTCTCCCCTCTCCAATCCTCTCTCCTCCAGTATCGACGAAGGCCAGCTGGCATAGATGTGGTGCATATTTATTTCTATATTTTATTCTTATATTACGTATTTAATCATATTAATATTAGTGTTACTTAAACTTCAATATATTAAACATACTTAGTTATTAGTAAATGTATCTTCGAATTGTAACCAGGGCAATTATCCCGTCCCATTTTGTAACTCATCTATTGAGGTAATTTTAAGTGTCTCGTTTTTCCATGAAATTCCTCAATTATGTCCCCTTTATGCACCTGATAATACTTTTCAAATGGGTCCCCCGATTTCCCACAAAATTCGACACTGGCCCCGTGTAACAACTCAGATTATACCCTCGTCCTCGAATATACCCGCATACTTGCCAACTGTCCCGTTTTTGGCTGGACGTCCCGCTTTTTTCACCCTTCTCTTGACCTGATTTTCTCGAGTGTCCCGCTTTTACATGAAATTTGCCCATTATGTCCCGATTTTTTTGACTCTATTTATAATACTTTTCTATTGCGTCCCGCTTTTATCATGAATCAGGTTGGCATGTATGTACCCGGGTATATTCTGTCCTAGCCTAGATTATAACCCCGGATATGAAGCGGGCTAGCCCAGAATATTCTCCCTGTCTTCGTAATATCAAATGAATGTGGATCTTTTGGCATGGCCGTAGGAAGTGGTGCGGCTTGTAAGGCCATGGCCTTACCACTTTTTTTTATAAACTGTCTTAGTTCTATGGACGAAGATGTGGATGACTCACGATGAGCCTTACCACATTTGATTAACACAGCAACGATGGCCTTACCACTTTTTCTGAGCTTCTGACGGCCCTGTTTGGGGTATCTATGTTAACATTTTGTCGTAGGAGTCTTATAAATTGGAAAATTGCCTCAGAGAAGTAGAGTGATGGCATCTACTCCTAATATTATCATGACATTATAGATAGACAGCAGGGACGGACCCAGGGGTGGCATGATATCCAGGGTCTCCACCCTCCACTCAAAGAGAAAGTGCAATCGTCAAGTCTTAGCTAAGAATAAGCTTAATACCACAGTTCGTCCTCTTTAATAAACCTTGATTTGCCCCTGGACATGACTCAACAAAATATTTCTGTTTCTCCAATTATATTTCACTATAATAACAAGTACAAGTGTAAAAATTAGCAATTCCGTATACGTAGCAGTACACCTTTGGTTATTAACAAACAGCATCAGTCTGCTACTTTAAAGATTTCTATTTGGAGAAGTGAAATTGTTCGGCTAATCGAAGGCTTACTGTACTATGGTGATCCCATACTATGTGTATCCCAAATACCAACTCGTCCAAAGACACACAAAGAACCCCAAAGACTCCACTGGTCTCAAGGATTCCTCAAAACCCCCAAAACCCTCCTTATCAGGTTTTGAACACAGGACGAGTTGACCAAAAAAGGACGAGTTGACTGGTCCCTTATCAGGGTTGGGGGCATAATCAGGACAGTTTATACCGGGTATATTCTGTCCTAGCCCAGAATGCACCCCATGGGGGTATATTCTGAGCTAGCCCACTTCATACCCAGGTATAATCTGGCCTAGCCCATAATGTGCCCAGGTATATTCTGGGCTGCTACACCTGTATTCGGAAGTGCACCGTATTATAATTAGCAGCACATAATCCACATTCTCTCTTCGCATAAATCCTTGCTACGTAAACTCCTTTGGTGACATTATCGAAACGTAAGGTTCCTTGTCATATTAATTTTGACGTCCGAAATCCCACCAGTAAACCTAAACTCAGATAAAAGTACCCAACTTGTTGGGATGAAGCCACTGACATCGAAATGATGATAACAAAATTTCATGAACTAACAGTGTAGAATGGAGGTGAAGTGTATTATATAAGAACATTGTTTATACTAAAATTATACGCCTGCACATAGAATTGATAAAAATGAATCTAGTGTAGCATAATACAAGTATGTTACTTTAAAGTAGGGAGAAACCTAGTAAATTTCAGCAGATTTCCAAAATTACAAATCATGGTCATAAAGCGATCTTACAAGTATTTGAGAGAGATGAGAATTCACATTCCATTGTTCAGATACTATTAATTATACGTACTTCAAAACATCTAAATATGTCAAAACTGATGTTTTGATATCTTTTAATTATCGACTTAGCACAAAAACGTTATATTTTCATAGTATATTAGATGTTAGAAAATTAGCCAATCAAATTAGTAGCGAAATGTCGTGTAGCGAAATGTCGGACTTCCAATAATAATAGAAAGGTAAGCGAACATGAGGTATAATCATCTGGAACCAACCACAAACTTAGATATCGTATTTGGAAAAGTAATCATAAACACAATGAAGTCAAGGGGGGGTGTCACTTCCCTATGCAAGTAGCACAGGGAAATAACTCACCAGAATATGCATGGTCTATGTTCAAGGGGTCAGTTTCCTAAGGGCAGGGTTGGGTTCAATTATAATTGTAATTAATTCAATTACAATTAATTATGTTTTTGCATAATTGTAATTGTAATTGTGATCGAAAAACACGAATCCATATATAGGCAGTTCTAATTGAAATTGAAATTTATAAATGTGGTTTTACAAGTTGACCGAAAAATTGTCTATTATAGGTTTTCTTAGTGTTTGTTATTAATATAATATTGTTAGACACTAGTACTAGCTTTGGCTTCCCCATTTACTAGACTTCTAGTAGAGTGTTGATTTTAGATGAACAAAATGTGCTTCTCTTTGTATCATGAGTGTATTGATATGAGTTTAGTAACCAAACATAGCCAAAAAACTTAACTAGTAGTTTAGCTCGTTCTAGCTAACTACATTTATATCCTATGATTTATTTGTTAGTTCTAATTCATTGATACATAGTCTACTAGTATCTTGTCTGAATAAGCTCTCGCCTTCGCTCAACAGTATATATACACATTGAGCATTCAGTACTAGGCCATCTTGTTATTCAATCCTGGAAATGACCCCTCCGATAATCAAACACTTCGAAGAACCTGCTGGTAATATCACCGGTCATTTCAAAATTAATTGTAAGCATTCAAAGAAATCAGTGTCCGGTTCCTATGCAGCAATATTCAACCTTAGTCTCTCTTTATAATAAAAACTGGTACCCATGATAGTTTATAACTTGATTCATTCTGATAAAAATACAGTATATTATCCAATAATCTATTATTACAATTATAGATTCTCAATCATAATTGTAATTGAAATTCTAAGGACACCATAATCCTTACTATTAAAACTCGATTAATGTGTATGTGTGTATATATATATGTACAGGGTGGCCTATAAGTTCTGTCCCAAGCTTCATTAGGTATAAAAATTTTTATACTCAAACAGTCTTAGTTATTATGGTCTTTAGAGATTGTAATTCGAATACTTTCAACGATTTAAAAAGATTTTTCGAGTCTGAGACCTAGAACTGTGTTTTGTATGGTGAGTTTGGTGAATAAAAAATGTGTCCTGGTTCGCAGCGAAAATCGCAAATCAGGTCCCGCTGCTTCTGTATAAATTGTCTACAATCGATGTTCCATGACGATTTAACACCAGATACCTTTCATTCACCATAGAAATATTTCACGAATCCACTGAATTCATTTTCAGACATAAGAAAAAGTTATTCATTCGCAGTTCAAATTAGGTAAATTTTGCAAAATTCCCTAAAATGGCACTTTTTTTCACATCACAAAAAAATCTGATCCAATTTGTCCTCAAAATGCACTGATCTTCACATCGTATATTTCTACAAATTTAGAGTGTTTGAGGAAAATGTGAGAGCTATTTTTTCCGAGAATTTGAAGACTCTAGAAAGATAATTCGAAAAGCAGTAGCCTCTGATTCGCAATTTTCGCTACGAACCAGGACACATCTTATATTCACCAAACTCACCGTACAAAACACAGTTCTAGGTCTCAGACTCAAAAAATCTTTTTAAATCGTTGAAAGTATTCGAATTACAATCTCTAAAGACAATAATAACTAATATTGTTTGAGTATAAAAATTTTATACCAAATAAAACTTGGGACATAACTTATGGGCCACCCTGTATGTTGATGATGATATCTCCCTTATAATTAACCAATGTCACTTCCTGGCGACCGAAGGGAGCCTCGGGCGGACACAAAGTGTCCGCCAGCCGCGCAGCGCAAGCAAGCGAAGCGCGCTTGTAATTATAATTGGAATTGGAAAAATGTAATCAAACCCAACCCTGCCTACGGGGGGGGATATTTTCCTATGCACAGTTCCCCAAATTTTTGTTAGTTTTTGCGAGTTTCTATATAGCTTAGTTAGTGTGTCTACATGAACATTTCAGGTTTGAATTAAATCCAAAATATTGAAATTCAGTTTTCAAGTTAGTTATAAGGCTGGAAACCTCCTCTCTTTCCAACTTCCCTCTATAAAACATGGAAATTTTTTGATAATTTCATAAAATTAAGTAATATAAAACTGGTCTCTACTTCTCTGCTCATAGAGGGAAATTTGTAATGTAAATGAGCTAAAAATGTCCACTTTGGCCCCATTTGTAACGATAATACGTATAACAGTGATTATGGTGTTTAAATTTCATAAATAACATCTATTTGTATTTAAGGAAATGTTAAATTAGAATTCATTATCCTGGTGATCGCATTGCTTCGAGATTTTCTGTCTATTTATTGATGGAAATTGTTCCCACTTAGCGTCTAATTCAAATTTTCTAAACTCTTGACTCAATTCCAATGGTTCACAAACAACTCGCTTTGATTCATCATCATATCTTACTTCTACATATCCAGACAAAGGAAAATCTTTTCTAAAGGGATGACCTTCAAATCCATAATCAGTAAGAATACGTCTTAAATCAGGATGATCTTGGAAAAATATTCCAAACATGTCCCAAAGTTCCCTTTCAGCCCAATTAGCAGATGAAAAAACTGTAGATGCCGAATCTATTGGAGTTAATTCATCGGTATATGTTTTAACAAGAACACGTGCATTAAATTGAATAGATAAGAGTATATAAATTATTTCAAATCTATAAGTTTTAGAAGGAACATCATAAGCAGTTACATCAATTAGTTGACGAAATTGGGAATTTTGATTATCGCGTAAGAATGTAAGCACAGGTATAATACCATCTGGATGAATATGAATTACAAGTTCGTTATTGGAATTTATATCAGTAAAAGATACAAATCTTGGCATCATTTCATTAATGCAAGAACCAAAAATAACTAGATCATCAATTTTCAAGACTCGTTTTTCAGATCTTGTTGAATTTTCATTCCGATTAAAAGAATTCCTTATTTGAAACTTTTGCATTGATGTTAAAGGAAAGCGTCGAACAATCATCCGCTGATAAAATAATCGACAAAACATTCTAAATTATAAAAAAATGGTTAGAGTACAGATGAATTAACTGAAGACGCTGTTACAAAATGATATAAACCCTTTACAAACATAAGAGACATTATTCGGATAGGTTATAAATTATTAATAAATTAATCAAATATCAAAAGAGAATACTATCTAACTTAAGGGGGGGCGGATTAAGGGGGTGCAGATGGGGCGGTCGCCCGGTGCCTATACAAAGCTGTAATATTTGTATTGAGAAATTTTTGCATTATATTGTTTGAGTAGTGGCAATAACAATGATAATGATTGCTTAAGGATACCACCCGCGAAAAATCATATGATTTGGCTACAGCAGATGATGAAAGTAGAGCTATAAGAGATGTTAAGCGTGGGCACATAATTCCGTCTAGAAATACTTGCACATTCCAAACAGTTTTTGATTCTCATTTCTAGTAATCAAAAACCGTTGAGTTTTCGCACCTATGTTGAATTTACAAAAAGTAATCACCTTTATAATTGCTAAAAAAAAGTATCAGAAAATAGGATTTAAAAAATATTTATATAAGTCCCTCAATTTCCATTAGTTTTAACTGCTTTGGAATATGAAATGACATGCAAATATCTTATTCGACAACTTATAGCACAGGGTTGCCATCTCCTCAGTCATAAAAAAAAGGACACTCAGGGATAGATCGAAGATTTAGAAAAACGATGTAAAGAGAGAGCGTAGCGAACGACAATAATGGCTGTCTGGGTGCTAGCACCCCAAGGAATTGTTTTGAATGTTTTTAGTGTGCTTCTATATCATTATATTGGATCTCTGATCCAATATAATGTTATAGTAGCACAGTTCTAAAATGAGTGCTGGTGTCCGGCCGTATGTGGTGTACAGACATGAGTTTAAGAGATATCGTTTTGAATTTATTTGTGAAGCTGCGGACATATATGTAAATTCTCAGCTAGGGTTTCGATTTCCAAAATATGCTAAATCATCATGGTAGCCATTCTAGTATATAATCTACAAGTAAAACGTAAAAGGACAAGAATGAGTTTATAAGAACAAAAAGGACAAAAAGCGAAGAAAAAGGACAAAAAGGACAGCATATTTTAAAAAGGACAGGTAGCAAAAAAGAAGGACTGTCCTTTCTAAAAAAGGACGTATGGTAACCCTGTTATAGCAGTGCTTACCTTCAAAATATGGTATATCAAAAATTTTCACCATCAAAAGTGTGAAAAACTGGTCATTGATGACTGGCCACCCAAAAATAACCACATTCGATAGTATCCGCCGGAATTCCAGATCAATAACTTCTTTGAAACATCTCAGATCATGATTTTAATGCTAAATTCGTGCTCAGCACTAAATTTCCACCAATTCGATATATATATTGACCATATTTGGAGATTTTTTTGGATGTCCGTTCATAGCAACGACCAGGATTTTTTTTCACATTCCTGGCCGTTTCTAGGGACCCGCAGCCAAAGAATTTCTCCAAATGTGTCCAATATATATATCAAATTGCTGGAAATTTGGAGCTGAGGACGAATTTAAGATTAAAATGATTATCTGACATGGTTCAAAGTAGTTATGGATATGAGACATTTCGCTTTAAAAATGTGTCATTTTTTGGGCGACACCAGGTGGTATGTGGCTCTAGGTTGCGAAATATTAGCATTGAAATTCTAAAAATCGAAATTAACGTTTAGAACCCCTTTAGGGATCTAAAAATTATTAGAAAGGCCTTTGGCAAATTTTTGATGAAAAACAAAATGCCCATAGGAAAGGCCAACCTTAATGGTAGAAATCCGACCACTCCATCTGCTTGGGTGGTGCGGTGGTTATGGCGTTTGAATACCAAGACTTAGGTCGCGGGTTCTAACCTCGCTCTAGTCATTTGCATTTTACTCTTAATTACATTGCTTCGGTAATGTAATCTGAGCCTATACTCTTGCAGAACCTTATTGAGCTGAAAGCACTAAGGATGTCATCTCGTTTAAAGGTAAAGTTAGGTCAGGTGCTATCTTTCTTGCCTACTGTTAGCCGAGTTTTTCTCTGTAACACGCCATCATATGCACACAGACATGCCATCATATGCATACAGACACGCCGCATGCACACGTTCAGCAACTATCAGTAGCTTTAGCACCTCACCCAGATTGTAAACCCCCTGAGAACATATTAGCATGGATTCGGGGGGGTATACAAATCTATAAACTTTAACACTGAACAACGTTTTTTCAAATTGGAATTTCTTCTTTGATGTATTCAAACTTTTATTAGCCAATTTCTTTTGCTGATTTCAAATATGGCATTCATTTGTTAGCTACACGTTTAGATTTTTCAAAAATCAATTTTGAAAATTTACTTCAACCGCAAAATCAAGGATAAAAATACATTTTCCAAATTCTACCAAACATAAAGAACGATCCTAGAGTATATTATTCGAACCCATATAACAATAATAGTAGGTTTCACTAATCGTTAATATAGTATTTTATAGTCGTTAAGACAATATTCTTGTCATTAATTCCTTTCTTATATCAATTTAGTATGAAGGATATTATAATCATGATTGAATTCATCAGACATTAGAATATATAGGTAAACAAACTATTCCTATATGGTTTGGATAATGTAAATGATAAATAAATAATATCTAACAGCTTTAGCAAGGAACATATGGAATGAAACGCTGTTTTCTTGGCATTCGATTGTGGACTGTGTTGCTGTCCCTTGTTAAACACCAGCAATAGTCTACCATCATATTTGAATTCCATCTACCTTGGTATCTTCTCTCCATTTCACAAATGTCCTGATGAAACCGCCCACCTTGTTCCTCACTTAGGGCACCAAGATTTTTTGGAAAATATTCTAAATGCGAATCTAGAAAGTGCATTTTTATGCTCATTCTACAGCCAAGAGATTTATAGTTAGCAAGCATAGTTTGAACAAGTTATTTGTAGTTTTCCGCTCTCCTGTTTCCTAAAAAGTTTTCTACGCATTCTTAAAATATGTCCAGGCATTTCTCTCAACGATATTCTGTAATGCTTCAAACTTAGGATCCCGAAGTAATTGACGGATTTGAGGTCCCACAAAATCCCTACTTTTAACTTGGCTTCACTTATTGCTGGAAATTTTTTAGTGAGATACCTATAAGCCTCACCTTCCCTATTTAGAGCTTTGACTAAATTCTTCATTAGACCAGGTTTGATATGGAGTGGTGGCAATATGACCATATGGGGATCGATAAGAGGATTTTATCTCACATTATCCTTGCCAGGGATAAAATCAGTTCTAGTTGGCCATTCATGCCTTGAATAATGTTGAGAATCCGCTCGGCTATCCCATAAGCATAGAAGGATTTTTGTGCATCCTCCTTGTTGACCAAGTAGGAGAGTAATAACTTTTAGATCACCACAAATTAACCACTTAAGTTCTTCATACTTCAGTTTTTCTATGAGTAATTTCATGGTTACATAATTCTAATGAAGGAAAACTGAATGGGCTACTGGGATTGAGGACACGGAGTTTCCGTTGTAAAGGAGCACCGCTTTGAGGCTCCTTTTAGATGAATCGATGAAGAGTCTCCACTCATTGGGATCATAGTTCATTCCCATCGTTAAGATTAGCCCTTTAATATCATTGCAATAAACCAAGTCGTTGTCTATTGAAAAGAACGGCTCAAATTCTTGCTCTCTACTCCTATACAAGTAAAATGTTGTGTTTGCTTCTAAAAGGTTTCTTTCTTTAAGGTTGGTGTTTCCTTCCAGAACTAACTCAAAAAGTTTTCATTATTTTCTCCTGAAATTTTTTGTGGAAACTGTTCTCGATGAGTTATCTGCAAAATACACTTTTCGGGAGCTCAAGAAGCAAGAAATTTTTTTTCAAAAATCACCTAATTTATAGAGGACACATTCAAGGAAACTTCGATGGCTTATGCCTCTTTTACTAAATTATTCTTGCATGAAATGGTTGAATAAAGAAAATAATAGGAATAGAATTTTCAATTTTAATTCAATTAATTTTTTCTTTGCAATTTCGTTAGTACAATATTTAGAAGCAGATCTTCGTAAGGAAAAATATTTTAACGTTTTTCTAAAGCAGAATATCGAAAATCTGTCTCTATCATTTTGTTCTACGTGACGAGATCTTTCCAAAACCTTTTTTTACTCTTCGAATTTTGTAACTAGAGATTACTCCTTTGTAAAATTGATATTTTTTGAGTGCTAAAAACAGGCTACAAAGCAATTTTCTTCGGAAAAGCTTGATTTCCATCAGTTTTAACTACGTCGTAGTATTAAATAACATCTAAACATCCTAAATCAACAACTTATAGTAGTACTTAACTTCAAAATATGGCATATTAAATATTTTCACATCATGACACCTTCAAAAGTGTGAAAAAGTTGTTAGTTATGACTGGGGACCCAAAAATGACCTTGTCCGATAGTATCCGCCGAATTCCCATATCTATAACTTTATTTGACTATGCTAGGTCGTCATTTTAATACTGAATTCGTGCTCAGCACTAAATTTCCAGCAATTTGATATATATATTGACCATATTTGGAGATTATTTTGGTTGCCTTTTCCTAGCAACGATCAGGAATGTGAAAAAATTCCTGGCCGTTGCTAGGCACGGTCGAACGAAAATGTTTCTAAATATGGTAAATATATATATCAAATTGCTGGAAATCTAGTGCTGAGCATGAATTCAGCATTAAAGATGATCTGGCACTGTTAGAAGTTATAGCTGTAGGAATTTCGCATTTAAAATGTGTCGTTTTTAGAGCGACACCAGGTGATACAAGTGGCTCAAAGTGGCGAAATATTGGGGCTGAAGTTATAAAAATCGGAAATATTGTTTAGAACCCCTATAAGGATCTAAAAATGATAAAAACGCAATTTGGGCAAATTTTTAGAAAAAAACAAGTGTCCCATGGGAAACACCAACCTTAAGTCTTGAACCCAAAAACATAGCGGACTCCTTCGACAGGTCAAGATCCCTGACCAAATCATTCAAGTCCTCTTGTGAAAATAGCTTTGGGGCATCACTTTGTACCTCAAAATATGTATCCAACTGATCTTCAGGTTCATTCTCAATAAATTCGTGGACTTCAGATGCGATAGGACATTTATGTACAGGGATTTCTAATTCATGTGCTACAGGGCGCAAAGCTGAAGGCAAATTTGGGTATATAATCCTAGATTTTGTCTTTATTGAATGTCCTTTTACTTTTGTCAAACAAAAATAACAGTCATCTAAGTGGTTTCTTTGTTCCCTCCATACCATCGGGACACCAAATGGCATGCTTTTAAGTTTCCCTTTGATCATTTGATTAGGTTATTACAACAGGTGTGACAAGCATAGTGAGGGGCCCATGGTTTGTCTTGGTCTCCGACTTTACAGCCGAAATACAGACAGTATGTTCCATAACTAAAGGAGTCATTGTCTTGAATCTACTACCCATTATGTAGATACCACATATATAACAAAAATTGTCAGGATCATTTTCACACTTGCGATGCATTGATTGAAAAATGGTGGCTTTAAAGTCCTGTAAAATTAATCACAACAAAATAATAATAGTATCCATGAAATATTAATGGTATCATTTCCATAGTAATGAAATGTATCAAAAATTATTCAAAACTGAAAATTCATGGCATATTTAGAATCAGCACATTTTTTTGGTCTAGAAAATGTCACCTTCATTCAAGAAGAAATTTAGTGGTTGACCAGTGTAATCTATCATATTTGTCACTTCATTGGACCGGAAGAAAGGTAAAATGACAGAAACTGTAAATTTTTATTGGTGTCTGAAAAACCCCGTTTTTTTTTGGTAAATCAGGAATAATTTTTAGTTATAAGATATCGAAAATAAAGTGGTCCTACGTTCATCGCCTAATGATATGGAACAACTCTTGAAATTTTCAAACCTCTATCTCAAACCAATTTTGACTTAACGCTAGTGACCTCGAAGTTCTATCACGTTATATGACTACTTTCACAATCTTCGAGCATAGCTTTAATTATTAGTAGCCACTTTACTTTCAGTGTGAAAAAGGCAAATTATAAGAATATCTGCTTGCATTTTTAGAATCACTAAGGTAGTTATTTTTAATTGCATTTTTTCGCTTCCATCATTTATAATACAACCAAAATTATTTTTCACAATGACTCTATACAGTGCAATCAATGTTTCTGCTTCTAATTTGTTTACGTAAAAGAAGTGCTAGAAAGGCAATGATCGAAGTATTTTAGCTCTCTTCTTACCAGATTTTGTATAATCGGTCATTATGTATGCTGAACGCCGAATTTTCGTTTTTTTTACAATTTTCCCTCATAATTCACGCTAATTTTTGAAACAAAGTTTAATATAGAAAATCAGCTTCGTTAAACATTTAATTTACGACCAATTACGTGTTTCTGCAAAGTTTTAACCTTATATCTCAACCTGTTTCTTGCAGAATTTATTTTTTAGCTACTCATTATTACTATTATGAAATATTCGAGAACTGATGTACAATTCAAATTCACTAATTCAGCAAGTAAATAATAAAAGATGCATGCCAATTACGATATATCTATATCACAAGCAGCACAAAAATAGGGGTAATCGCCCAACGCTTCGACGTCTTTTATTCCAACACATCTCCCATGAAACCACTCGTCATATATATCGCAGCCCACCCAATCATCTATCTTACGTTTCCGTCTGATCCGATGGGACAAGACCGATGCCAAAGCCATATTTCCCTCATTGAAGCTCGATACTGCTAGGGAGGTGCTTGCTTCGAGAGATTTTTGCCCCATGTATTTGGTCTTGGGAGAGTTATGCCAAATTATTGAGTGGAGGGACTCATTTGAATTTTGTGTCATTCCCATAGTAACAGCAGAGCACATGGAATCGGATGCAAAAGTTTGGAAAACTTCATGAGCGTGGGAAAATCTTTGGATCAGTAAGATATACGGTTGACGGATAAATGGGATGGGAATAGCATCATCTTCTTGGTTTTCAGCAAGTCCACGTTTGTAATAGCACCAAGAATGTTTTGAACGACAACTAGAGAATCGAGCTGTCCAATTCTCTCAGCTTTTGTGTATCCGATAGCTGGACATATTTTCGACTTTTTCGATGGGATCTCAGCCGCCTCCGAACATGACCCATACATTCCTCTTTCCTGACAAATTCTAGACTATTATATGGATTGTATTCGACGACCTTCTTGTAACAGGAAGAGTCTCCATCGCCAATATAAGTTGAGTAAACAAGCTTATTTTTTGAAACAGATCTATTCCAAATCTCCAGGGCTGCAGAACTTTCCATTCCTTGACTACTACCAGAGAAGTTTGCGGCACACTCTGATTTATGTGACTCCCAAAACTCAGAATACTCCTCTGGGTTACAAGTTCTTCTTTCTTCAGGCCAAACCTAACATTTCTTACATATCCTTTGGTAAAGAACGTAGTCGAGGACTTTACCTGAGATAGAATCAATGGCAGCTCCGAAGCCTTGATTAGAATAATGGCCCCTTCTATTCCAAGAGGCGTCATAGCTTACATCACACTTGATGGCCCTATGGATGTTGACTGCTGGGCTCCAATACTGTCTCTCACCTGGGCAGGAGAATGTGCCTTCGACCTATCTGAGACAACATTTGTGGCAGCGATCAGTTTCTCCAGAGAAAGTTTGCTAATGTTATGCCCGGGAACTGGAAGGTCCATAGTGGAGCAGAAAAGCAGGAAATCTTGCCAGCTCATAGATGTAGCGTGAACTGCTAACAAAGATCGCATGTTGACTTCGCTTGTTCTACGCTTCATCATCTTTGGATTATTCACTGTATCTTCTGGTGTTTCTCCAATATGCACAGAATTAGAAAACTCCGCTACTACAGAATGGCAGTCTAAGCAATGGAGATTGAAAAAGAGTGGAGGCCATCGAAATATTGAAACTTGCGAAGGCGAAGTCTACCACCGCAAGTAGATTGGGGGCATCGTAATAGCGAAAATATCCAAATTCATTATCTCAGCTCCATGTGGAACCAACATGGATTTCAAGTGAAGTTTGGTTCCCTCTTTCAATGAGATGTTATGTAGTAGAGGAGCTTCAGGAAATTCTACACCGTCCATAAATGTAGATGACCCTTTTGAAAGTGATAACCTCTTTGATTTGGTAGGCGTTTGGAAAATATTTCGCTTTGGTGCTGTTATCTTTCCCCATCTGTTAGGATACTTCATGTGGTAAACTCTCCTGGGTTTCGGTGTTGAAGTAGTGGAACTGGTTGGCCCAGGGCTATCTTCGACTTCAGCGAAAGTTAAAGAAGAAACAGAGGAAGTTAGCTCTGCAGTCGGTGTAGTTGGCATATCTGGAGTAGATGGTGATGAAAATATATCATCCGAGTCAGAACTATCTTTATGGTTTGAACTCAGTCGGAATATCAATTAGGGGTAGGTCTTGTGGTCTAAAATGAGAAATATCCTCTTTTTCTGATGACATTTGCTAAGATATGGAAAATTATTTTGTTAGAAACGGCATTTTTTTCTAATTATGAATAAATATGTATATATGTTTTGAAACTAAAACATGAGCGATCATGTCTTTCGGACTAGAATAACATCTTCGAAATTGTAAAAAATACGCAAAACATGAGTATTTAGAAGTAAATACTAAATGTTTAAGTAAAACCTAGGACTATTACCGTATACAAGTTAATGCAAGGTTTATTTCGTAAAAGCATTGGAGAAAATTACTCCAAATTTGAGATATCAAGTGTCATGTTCAAAATATTTGCAGTATCTATGAAAGTATGATTTTTATTGGATCACTCTTGAGTCAAGAGTAAGGAATTCGATTATCATATAGACAAGAATTCTCATTCGAAATATTAGAAATAATTTCACGTGCGTCATTTCAAAGTACAACTATAGTTTTGGACCAGAACCTTTATCATCCGATTTGGATAAAGGTGTGGTTCCAGCGTTATAGAACTCTTTGAGATATGAAGAATGAACTAAAGAGATTCAAAATCGGACAAAAATTGACTGAGTAACACTGATTTTTCTGTTATAAGTCAAAGTCTATGGGAAAATCATGTTATACTAGTGAATGAAGCCAATTATTTTATAATCATTGAGTTATGCAATATCCTTGCTTATCCACATACTACGCTAACACGTTTTGTTTTGTTTTTAGGTTAAAATCATGATGCAACTACCACTCCCATCTAAATGTTGTTATTGCATGTTTTCATTGAAAATGTTGGGTACAATGTTTCAAATGCAATTTACATATTATTCAACAAATTTGGGATATTTTGTTTACTTTACTAAGGGCAACCCATGGGTTCCAGGATTAGAGATACAAAAATTAATTAAGCAATAATTATAAAGGTAAAACTACATTAAATGTTCAAAATATTCCCCCTTATTCTGAATACAGAGTTCCAACCGCTCCAACCACTTATGAAAAGTTTAACTCCTTAAATGTTTAGCGTTAATAAAAATTGAAAATTATTGGAGGTTTTTAACTCATTTACCAATTAGTTTTTAACTTATTTAATATTTTTTTAATAATATGGACCTTAACATTGTTTTGGCACCTTTGGAGATCATATAACACATAGATTTAAAAGAATGGGCAAATAAAATCCAAACAAAATAGCTCTATAAGGGAGTTATTTATATAATGCTCGGGAAATATATAGGTTCCTCGAACATTCCTTTGGCAAAAAATAAATAATTCTCGACTTATCATTGATTTAATTGTAATACAAATTCAATGGAGAACTTTGAATCTATTAGAAAATGGCGAATCTGATCATTAAATATGTGTCTAAATTTAGCTATTCTGCTAAATAATGATTGCAAATGTCGTTAATAATGTGTACAGAAAAATTGGAGAACTTTTGATAATTATTTTGAAAGTTCTGGCCTTTGATATCGCAGATTCGGTCAAAACCCCCCATTTAGGCTCCAAAAAGAGATATCTCCCTATCTCTGTAAATATAAGTCCAAATTCTTAGTTCTCACTTCCTAATATACTTTTTATGAGTGTACATATATGATTCTTTGATAATAATTGCACTACACCCTATGGAATGTTAAGTTTTAGATTTTTGTCATATGATGACGTAGCATTTTTCGAAAATCCTAACTTCGAAACTAAAAGTCGTAGACTTTCGCTCTAACTTCCTAATATACTTTTGGAAGCTTTTTATTCATTCTAAACTGATAGATTATACTTCGCAGTGCCAGGAATATGAATTACTATTTACAATTATCTTAAAATATTCGGAGTTAGGGGCCTCAAGGAAATTTGTGGATTTTCAGGGTACTTTTGCTATTTTTTGTAAATATTTGGTTCTAGTATACCTAAATCAGCAGTATGAATGCGAATAAATGTCTGTGAATGCTTTTGTTCATTATTATTAATTCATTTTACATTCTTCTTAAACACCTAAACTTAAAATCTCTATATCTCGGGACTTTAAAATTTAAAAATTGACCGTCTTTACAGAATTATTTCTCAAATTTGGTTTGAGATAGAAGTTTGAAAATTTCAAGAGTTGTTCCATATCATTAGGCGATGAACGTAGAACCACCATTTTTTTGAGATATTCTAAATCGGTGATTTTATTCCTGATTTCTCCAAAAAAACTGACATTTTTGGCCCTTTTTTTTCGGATACCGATAAAATTTACAAATTTTATCATTTTAACTATCTTCTGGTCCTATGAAGTTGCAAATATGGTAGAGTATCTATGATTCGATTTGGAAGCATTTGATTCCTTGGTGTGTCCTAAACATTTCCTTGAATGCCCAAATTTCTACCATTAATAACCCGCGGTTGGCTAGGAATGTTGAAAGTGAAAATGAAAGTACATTGAAAGTGAACTGAAAGTGAAAATGAAAGTGGGGTTTTCTCTATTTATACTTTTGAGACGTAGCCAGGCGAGGGTTAAGATGTGCTAGCGGAAAACGAAAAAAACAGACTTTGAGACACTGTATCTCAAAAACTAGAAATGAGAATTAGAAACGGTTTGGAATGTGCCAGTATTTCTTGATGGAGATACCTCCACACGCTTACCATCTCTTATTGCTCTACTTTCATCGTATGCTGTAAGCCAAATCATATGTTTTTTCGAGGGCGGTATCCTTAATCACCAAGAATATCAAATTCAAACAAAAGGTCCCTCAGCTCGTAGGTAATGGTGGCATGACTAATTTCGTTTTAAGTGTAATATTACGAATAGGCCATGGGCCTGGCCACATTTTACATTTGTTCGGTCGACCTCGTTGCGAATATTCACTTTTTAATAATCTCATATGGCAATTACCATGATTGGATCTAAATTAACTAGAGATATAGGTTAATTATGTAAATGACTGATGCTGTAATCATAAAATGCCTTCCCCAACAACTGGGAGAACGACTTAACGAAGTTCCTTAATTTAGATAAACTAAAATTAGTGAGATTGTTAAACATTCTTATTCTTATGCATTTCATTCATATTTTAAAATATTTCTAGAATATTTGGGTAATTAAAGGGTTTGGTGAAATCATTGGTATGTACAATTGAGAGTAAAATTCTATTGTAAAGATGTTTGGAATGCATATTCAAAGTGTATGCTTTTTATTGTACTCTTACGTATACGACCCTGAATATTCCTTATTAAGAATTAGATTTTATCTGTCTTAGTACCAACTATTATGAACTTGACAAGATGGCTCTTTCAATTTAATTTAGAATTCGTTATATGTACATATACTATACATATATACATATTTACATACAGCCCAGGAAACTTTATAATTGATGACATAATATTACTCGCACATGACACTATTGAGAATATTATTGCTTGGATGAGAAGCCATGGGTTATTGGCACATAGAATGAGGTGTAGATGTGGTGATGAGATGTATCAAACAAAGTCGACTCATTATCAAGAGGGCTATTAATGGAGATGTAGGTAGATGTTCGCCCAGACAAGGATCCTTCTTCACGCCATCACGTCTCACACTTCTATCGTTGTTGAAGTTTCTATACTACTGGAGTGAAGAGATACAGTCACACGATTTCATAGAGAAACACTTGGGATGGAGTCCGAATACTGTTGTAGATTGGAAGAACTTTCTCAGGGACATTTGTGTGGAAGAGACTTGTTAATCCAGAGCCTATCGGCGGAGTAGGTACCATAGTTGAGATTGATGAATCCAAGTTTGGAAAACGCAAGTACAATAAAAGAAGACTATTAACTGGACAGTGGGTATTTGGTATGGTCGAGAGGGATACAGATAAAATGGTGATGGTTACTGTACCGGATCGTTCAACTGCTACGCTACTACCTATTATCCAAACATTCGTTTTACCTGGGACAACTATATAGTCTGATGAATGGGCATCTTACAACATTTTAGCGCACACGGGTTATCATCTCTAGACAGTGAATCATTCAGAAAATTGGGGAGGAGCTAAACGAAAGCTGAGGAGATCACAGACCACTAACCCTGACCCACTTGAAACGTACATTGTAGAAGTATGCTGGAGGAGGAGACACAAGAAGGAAATTTTTGAAACCATAATTTCGGCTATCAGAAGGCTATACCCTGTTGTTTAAAAGGGAAACTTTATATATTTTCATAATCTAGAAAACTTTCATTTTATTTAACTTTTACAATAAAATGTGAGCCGTATGACGATACAGTACCATTCTCAGCAAATTTAAAAGGAAAAATAAACATATATCCTTTTCTCAAAAAGTTTTCTTACTTTAATTTAGGTGGGATTTCACTATTTCAGGTCTTTAAATTATATATAAACAGTTGCACTACATTATACTGAACAATTTCGCTATTCTTTATCAACAACATATATTTGCTGTTAAGGATACCGCCCTCGAAAAACATCGCCTGACATAAAAAAAAATGGTGAAATTTTTTATTGTTAATTCCATCGGATTAGTGAGTAGTCTACCATCTAATCGTACTTGTTGGACGGTATTTATTTTGATATTCTAGAAATGAGCACCTAAAACTCAGTAGTACTAAAAATCGGATAGTTATTCGTGGTTTTGCAGCGCAATCATCAATTATTTTCCAGCTTATCTGATATTTTTTCAATTATATGAACCTCAAAATGGTTTTGGCCCATTTAAATATTATAAAACAGATGAATTTAGAAAAAGAGGCACTTAAAATCCAATCAAAAATATCTTTATGAGGGACTTCATTTCAAAAATGCTCGGGAAATGTCCGTTGTGATATTAGCTATTGTGTATAGAAAAGAATTCTGAACATTTTAAAAAAAGATTTGTTCAGATCCGACCATTAGTTCGTAAGTTATAGTATATTGTAGGTAAAGTTCGGACATCAAACCTCTCTATGGCCCCGAAAGTGCTCGATGTCAATGCTTAAAAACTATTGATGATATGTAATCTATTATAATCTTAAATGAAAGGATATATATGATAATATATAGGTTCCTCAAACATCTCTTTATAAGTTTTATAAGTATATAATTATAAGTATATAAGGATTTTTCATATAATTATAAGTTTTATAAGTATATAATTATAAGTATATAAGGATTTTTCACGGGCGGTATCCTTAAGGATACCGCCCGTGAAAAATCCTTAGGTTTGGCTTACAGCATATATCAAGAATAGAGATATATAAGATGTTAAGCGTGGGCAGGTAGTGCAATTAAAAAATATTGAGACATGCCAAACAGTTTTTGGTTCGCATTTCTAGTTTTTGAGTTACAGCGTCTCAAAGTCGGTTTTTTTCCGTTCTTCCCTAGCACATCTTAATGGTAAGCCCTCCTCCACTCTGTGATTTTTTTAAAGCACATGTTTGGATCAAATGCTTCGAAAATTTATTCATAGATAGTCTATCATATTTGTCACTTCATAGGACCAGAAGAAAGTTAAAATTAGAAAAATTGTAAATTTTATCGGTGTCCGAATAAAAAGGGCCAAAAAACGGCGAAAAAAGCCCGATTTTCTTTGGAAATCAGCAATAAAAACACAAATTTATAAGATATCGAAAATCGAGTGGTCCTACGCTCTTCACCTAATGATATTGAACAACTGAAATTTTCTTACCTCTATCTCAATGCAATTTTGAGTTAAAACTTTTGAAAGACGGTCAATTTTGGAATTTTAAAGTCCCGAGATATAGGGATTTGAAGTTTTGATGTTAAGAACGATGTAAAATGAGCTATTAACGAAAAATAAAAGCATCAATGGACATTTAATCGCATGTATACTAATGAATTAGATGTATTCCAACAGATTTTGGTGAAAATAGCAAAATTAAACTGAAAATTCACAAATTAACCTTGAGGCCTCTAACCCCGAATATTTTGAACCAATTAGGGAATATAACTCATATTCTTAGCAGTACAAAGTATAATTCATCGGTTTAGAATGAATAAAGAGCTTCTAAAAAGTATATTAGGAAGTTAGAGCGAGAGTCTACGACTTTTAGTTTTCAAGTTAGGATTTTCGAAAAATGCTACGCCATCACGTGATAAAAATTTGAAACTTAGCATTCCATTCCATGTAGTACACTTATTATTTATAGAATCAGATAGATACCGTCTTGAAAAGTATATTAGGAATTGAGAGCTAAGAATTTGGGTTTATATTTCCCGAGATATGGAGGAATCTGTTTGTGGACCATAAATGGGGGGCTTTGACCGAATTTTGAGGATAAATGCTTTGAACTTCCAAAATAATCATGTTGAGTGCTTCAAAATTTCTGTACACATTGCTAGTGACTATTGCATTGTTTTTGAGTATAATAGCTACTTTTTGGAAATAATTTCATCACAAGATTCGCCATTTTATAATATATTCAAAGTTCTCCATAGAATTTGTATTACAATAAAATCGATGATAAGTCGAGAAATATTTACTTTTTGACAAAGAGATGTTTGAGGAACCTATAAATGATCATATATATCCTTTCATTTAAGATTTTAATAGATTATATATCATCAACAGTTTTTAAGCATTGACATCGAGCACTTTTGGGCCATAGAGAGGTTTGATGTCCGAACTTTTACCTACAATATACTATAACTTACGAACTAATGGAACATTTTTGAAATGAAGTCCCTCATAAAGATATTTTTGATTGGATTTTAAGTGCCTCTTTTTCTAAATTCATCTGTTTTATAATATTTAAAGTGGCCAAAACAATTTTGAGGTTCATATAATTGAAAAAATATCAGATAAGTTAGAAAATAATTGATGAATGCGCCGCAAAACCACTAATAACTATCCGATTTTTAGTACTACTGAGCTTTAGGTGCTCATTTCTAGAATATCAGAAAAATACCGTCCAACAAGTACGATTAGATGGTAGACTACTCAATAATCCAATGGAATTAACAAAAATAATTTCCACCAATTTTTTTATTGTCAGGCGATGTTTTTCGATGGCGGTATCCTTAAGCGCACTAGTTTACATTAGCTTTTTACTTGTTGTTAACTTGTAACTATTGACCAAGGCTGGTAGCAGCTATACTGTTTAAGTTTTGGTTATATCGTTCGTTGATTCCGAATGTAAATGTTCTTTGCGTTTCCTCAAACCATCATATCTAGTGAATATTAAATGGAAGATAATTTAACTTATGTTGCATGTACTCATCATTTGGCAAATTTTGATGCATTAATTTCTATGTACTTATATTTAAACTTTCTCTTTTTTAAAGGTCAGCTTAATGAAGTGTTTCTTCTTTCCTTCTTGCATCTCCTCCAACATACTTCTACAATGTGCGTTTCAAGTAGGTCAGGGCATAGCCTACTATATATAAGGCCTAAGAGTAACTTTACCAGGGATGCGGTAGAAGATGGATGAAGAAATACATGAGCAGCCTTAACACATTCACTTCTTAGTTCTATGCGAAAAACTTTATAATAAAAACACTTAGAAGTGCCCTTAAACGACCTCTGAAAATCACTAAATTTGACAATCATTTGATGACTAATCTAAATTTTCACAACGGATATGGGTGCTTTGACACCATATTTATATATGCTGGTAATACATTCCTAATCTATATTGGGCTTTGTTAATGATTTAAGGCAGCTCATGTATTTCTTCAACCATCTTCTACTGCATCCCTAGTGCCAAATTCGCAAGTTACTCTGAGGCCTTATTATAGTAGGCTATGGTCAGGGTTAGTGGTCTGTGATCTCCTCAGCTTTCGTTTAGCTCCTCCCCAACTTCCTTCAATTTTCTGAGTATGCGCTCCAGTGGTTAGATCGACAAAACTTTCTGAATGATTCACTGTCTCGTGATGATAACCCGTGTGCGCTAAAATGTTGTAAGATGCCCATTTATCAGAGTACAGGTATCCCTCGCCGTTTGCGGGGGTTACGTTCCTGAGAATTGTCGCAAATGGCAAAATCGCGAACGGCAAAACGTTAGTTCAATGAGAATAGTGGGGTTATGTTCCTAGATTATAAAAACGACTCTAGATACTGCTTGCTAAATACGTTATTGATTCAATAGTTGAGCTGTAATACTCATACAAACACTGGTACAAGTAAAACGGTAGTAATAAATGAAGTGATAAATGAAAGAAATAGATCCCCTAGTAGCAAACCTAAGTATCATACCTAAATAGTAAAGTCTAGCCTTTAGTACTAAACCTAGATTGTAGATACGAATATGGTTATGGACTTATGGTAGCCCATGAAACTACTGAAGAGAGTAACGAAAACCGCAAATAGTCGAGGGAACGAGCCGCGAATAGCAAAACAAGAATCAAAAAACCCTCCACAGACGGGATGGAAGTGTGCTACCATTTTACATTTTGATGACGTCATCGTCACCTTAGGATCATATGTTGACTTCTATCTATTTTCTAACTCGAGTTATCGAACTTTGAATATTTAATGAGATGATGACGAGATAAAATTTTGATCCGTCATTGTCACCTTGGATATCGGCCCGATCAATTGGAGACTTTGATACTATCTAGTGGACTCCATTGCCTACCTTCGATATCAATATCAAGTTTATATTATTTATACTTTGGCTAATATAGGAGAAATGGTAAAAGTGACAAAATGCTGTGTCATCATGCTGATTCAGCATAAATCAAAAATCGTATACCGAGGTGCACATTTCCATATCACTTTGCACCTCCTGTAAAAATTTCAAGACGATATCTTTTAAATTTTCCGCGAATAGTCGAAACCGCGAATGGCAAACTCGCGAACGGCGAGGGTCGCCTGTATATAGTTGTCCCAGGTAAAACGAATGTTTTGATAATAGGTAGCAGCGTAGCAGTTGAATGATCCGGTACAGTAACTATCACCATTTTATCTGTATCCCTCTCGACCATACCAAATACCCACTGTCCAGTTAATAGTCTTCTTTTATTGTACTTGCGTTTTCCAAACTTGGATTCATCAATCTCAACTATGGTGCCTACTCCGCCGATAGGCTCTGGATTAACAAGTAACTCTTCCACACAAATGTCCCTGAGAAAGTTCTTCCAATCTACAACAGTATTCGGACTCCATCCCAAGTGTTTCTCTATGAAATCGTGTGACTGTATCTCTTCACTCCAGTAGTATAGAAACTTCAGCAACGATGGAAATGTGAGATGTAATGGCGTGAAGAAGGATCTTTGTCTGAGCGAACATCTACCTCTGCAAGGTGTACATCTCCATTAATAGCCCTCTTGATAATGAGTAGACTTTGTTTGATACATCTCTTCACCACATCTACACCTCATTCTATGTGTCAATAACCCATGGCTTCTCATCAAGCAATAATATTCTCAATAGTGTCATGTGCGAGTAATATTATGTCATCAATTATAAAGTTTCCTGGGATGGTGGCGAAGGTGACTGGGATTAATATTGGATCATTGATAGGGCTGTAATATTGTATGTTTTGAACTATTATACTATAGTAAACATCAAGCCAACCTTAGATACATTAGCACAGTTTGATATGCAAATATATTGTGTTTGTGGTTACGTGTATCAATATTTGCGCTAACTTTTTAATACATCGTGGTTTTGAAGTACTTTTATTTGTTCGAATAAAACACACAAGTGCACACATAATTAATTAACTTAATTGACTCTTAGTATAAACGTAATGATTAAATTCATTGAAACATTTTGGTTGCTTAGCATGATCAAAATTTGTTTTCAAATCACTTAATACTTGAATTACAAGCGCACTTCGCTTGTTTGCGTTGCACTGCTTTCGGACACTGTGTGTTCGCAGAGTTACCCAGTTGGCGGTTGTGGATATTAGAGAAACAATACATCGCATTATTGTTCTCTACTAAGTATGCTGAATTGTCTTTTGTCTGCAGTTACTTGAATGAAATCAGAACTGTAGCAGAAAATTTAGGTTCGTGCGTGACCTACGTTATATAAGGCCTATTTACCAACTAAATTTTTCTGAACCATGGATAAAAGGAAGTCCATTTTATTAGTTAACCATACCATTCAGAAATAATTTCTGTTTAACATTAAGAATCCACTTTATAATATGAATTAAATATTTTGACGATATATTTACAATATCTCCATGTTCCATATTATATATGACGACTCGACATGTTCCTATTTATATCCGACGACTGCTCGTCGCATGACTACGTGACAATATAGTCACATAAATTCAATTGTGTTTCAATAGTTTTGATATTTGTATATATTACATACTCGTTTAATCATTGAAATTCTATCACATATGAGAAATAATGCCAAATAGATGTTCAGCACCAGGATGCAGGAGTAATTACTCTGGCGAGAGACCTACACCTGTATTCAAAATGCCAAAAGGACCACCTCAACTTGTTGCTCAATGGAAATCATTTCTTCATCGAGAAAACATTGAGGACCTTAAGAATATACATGTGTCTGAAATACTTCCACGATGAAGATGTGGCAACATACTTTTCTATTCCTCAACCCGATGGAACTAAGTTAGAAGTTAAGCATACCATGCCTAGACTTCACCGAGATGCTGTTCCAAAGCTCCTACCAGGTTGTTCGAGTTATCTTTCTAATTTAACTAAGACACAAACTCGTTTGGATCTTTCTACAAAAGAACGTGATCAGTTGGATGTTGCGATAACTCTAAGCTTAAAACAGCAACAAATAGATGAAGAGAGGTTTAAAGTATCTACATTCTGTGAGTTAAATTCATAGGTGAATAATTTAACCCTCCTAGTGGAGTGGCTACTATGGTCTCATGGAATTCACACTGAACATTTTCTATCATATGTACAAGAATACTCGGCAATTAAAGTTTCGACTTCAACTCTACAGGCACTTGTTTTATTGCTGGATATACAGTTTATGGTTACTTCAAGGATTCTACCCGTTGTCAAAATTGCTTATCTTTCCTTACAGAAAACAAAGAGATGGAAATAGAAGCATCACCTGAATCAATCTACAAGTTGTTACAAGTTATGGATCGTGGTGCATTGAAATGGTCATCTGGTATTGTAATTCATGTCATAGTTAGCTTGTGGAAAGTGTTTACCTCAATCGAACAACAGCCTCAACTTTTCCAAGAACTTATTGAAGGACCATCTAGACAAATAATAGTTAACCTAACATTAAGAGTACTTGAAGATGAAGAAGATGAATACTGGAGGAATAAGTGCCCCAATTGTAATACGATTGGTTGGGATATATTAAACAAGTTACTCACTACTGGTGCCAATTGTTTTCTCTCAAACAAAGTCAAGAACTTGAATCCTACATAAACTCGAGGTTGAGAATATTCGAAAATTGAAGAAGTTTAAAACCACTTGAAAGAATTTCATAGTTCTTTTTCAAGTACTATTAGTACTAGTTTCACTTCTTTATAATTCATATTTAATTTTACATAGTACTCTCTGTATTCCAATTACACTGTGTAAAGTACTTCTATCTTAATAAGCTTGAAAATAGTGAGACTATGTCAATTAGCTACATATAGTACATCAATTGAAACAATGGACTTCCTTTTATCCATGGTTCAGAAAATTTAGTTGGTGAATAGGCCTTATATAACGTAGGTCACGGTTCGTGATAAATATAATTTACTTCGTAAGTCAACTAATCCTGAATGTAAGGCCAATTTGAATCCACAAAGTTCACATTACTAAAGATTAGTATATTTGAATAATCATCCAAATTCAGTTCATGTCTTGAACAACCATTAAAGTGTGTTATATGTAATGAATCAATCAATTCGATCATAAAATACCTATTAAGATTCAAATTATAGACTCAAAATAGCTGTATTCAATCATTTATATGAAATAGAATCGTGTGATCGTGAATAGCATTATACAAGTCTGATAATTGATTGGTTCTCACATGAACTAATGAATTTAAATCACAAATAGTCCTGTTGCGTGGTATTCTGAGGCACCGTGGTATTTTGAGGCACTAGTCAAATTAACCATGGATATTCATCTAGCGTGGTATTCTGAGGCAACACCAATCCTGTGATCATGATGCGTCATTTACATAGTTCCAATTTAGACAATGACTTTCAATGTGAGTAGTGATACTTGTATGTTTTCCCTGCTCTAAATAGTGTATTGTGCTTCATGACCTGCAGGGGCCTGATTATTTACCAAACTACTCAAATTAAGTTTTTCTTAAACTACTAAGTCAAAATTGAGTTTAAACTACGTAACTTTGAAACTAATTTGGTATTCACAAAGCAAAACTAACTTAGTTTTTTCATTTTTTACTAAAAAGTCAAGTGAACTTGGCTTAAATCGATATTTTTAAAATTTTACATTGATTTGATAATTGAAAGTAAATGAAATACGTACATATGTAACATCGAAAACCTAGATGATGAGTTGTGGTTACATTGATATTGTGTTCTGAATTCATCACGATATGATTTGCTTATTTACGTAATATATAACACGATTAAGTTTGCATTTATTTGGTTGCATTTCTGGGCTTGACAATCTAAGTATGTAACAATTACAATTATGAATCCTAAAGATATAATACATGTATAAAAGATAGTTATTTCGCGAATGACAAATTTTATAAATCAATATTAATATTTACATTTTGGTCCTTCAATCAACTTGAATATTGTACTTACAAGTAGTATGACAAAATTAAGTTTAATCTATCATGCGATCAGGATCGCTTATAATGAACAAACCCAATTTTGACCTCATAATATTTGTATTGCACTATAAGGTCATTTAATTCTTCATGTTAATTGACTTTTTAATGACTGCTTTATTACGAACCATTTTTGCCGTTCGGATTCAATAAAAGCGAACTTGACTATTAGTCATTTTTCAAAATTGAAAATTAGCAAATATCCAGAATTTGCTGAATGGAGCCAAAGGAATATGAAGATATTCATAATTTCCTTTCTAACGGTGTATACCCTCCTGCGGTATCCTCTACATCCAAGACAAAATGGAATTTCCGAAGAAAGATATCACTGTATTCAGTTGAGGAATCAGATAAACTATTCAAGGTAATTTTGTACAGTAAAATACTTTCATATGTAAGAAGTTTTATAATGTATAGTGTTGTACATACTTGTTTCAAACTTGCTTTTTAAAGAGGATCATTCTTAATGGGAAAGAGACGCAAGTTGAAGTGCCAACAGCTGGGGAAGTTCAGGGAATATTAAGGAAGCTGCATGACCAGGTTGGCCATCCTGGAATCAACACCACCTATTCTGCAATACTACAGCGATTCACTTGGAAAGGAATGTATCCCTGCGTCGAGGACTATGTAAGTATAAAATTATCAAACTTATTCAACTGCATCAATTTTCTCACACCTTAATCGGATTAGTGTATTTACTACAATGCAACTTTGAATTAGTGTAAATCAAGAGGGTTTTCATTAGCATTTCTTCAACTTATAATCTCAAACAAGTTTTACTTACTTAAAGTTTTCGCTTAAATTTTTTTAATTTATCATTTCATCATTTCAAAAAAGTCAAATCATGTGAGATATGCCAATTGACAGCCTCATTGCCACCACAGCCACAAAGGAAACTACAGCCTATTCCACCCCCAGATCGACCATGGCTGCATATTGGGATGGATTTATTATGCGATCTCCCAGTAACTCAAGACGGTTTTCGACACATCCTTGTCACTGTGTGTTATTTGAGTAAATTTGTAGTAGCTCGAGCACTAAAATCTAAAACATCTGAAGAGATTCTTGAGAATCTAAAAGATATATATCTTGATGTCGGATTACCGAATGTTATTCAGCACGACCAAGGAAAGGAGTTTACTAGCAAGGTGTGTTTAGAAACTCAATTTTATACGTTATGTTTATCATCAATATCGACTAATTAACTTATTATATATGTAGATATTTCAGGAATTTCACCAAAAGCTAGGAATCGACGATCGTAAGACCCGTGCCTATCACCCTATGGCTAATGGCTTAGTTGAAGCACATAACAAGATTCTCAAAACGTAATGTTTATATTTCTTGAACTACTTCTTAATTAAGGGAGAACAGTCTGTTAATTGGGCAGAATTTCAATTTTTTAAAATTATTCATTTTGTGTAAATAAGTTATTAAATTTAAAGGACCTTTTAAGAGTCTGTCATCACAATATTATAATTTTATTATACAAAGTTACTCATGGTAAATTATAATTCGATTAATTAGGAGGTTGAACAAGCTGAACCTCCAAACTAAAAAGATTTGGTCAGAGCAACTAAAGTCTGCAGTTCTTTCTATGAACAGTACCCAAAAGAAATCCCACGGATATACTCCTTACATGGTAATGTTTGGAAGAGAGTCAAGGTATGAGGATCTTCTCTCAGCGATCAATGATACCATATCCACTCCACAAGAAGATTTGGAGTTAGAGGAAAACATATTCGCTGAATTCCAACATACAGAAGATGAACTTCGAGAACAAGGACTTGAAGAGATATCTTCCATTGACCATGAGCGAGCTAAAATATACAAATGTGCAGCAAATTCGATTCGATCAGATCAATTAAGGCAGAAAAGGCAATTTGATAAGAAAGTTAATGATACCAGGTGTGTTTTATTTAATATTGGAAATTTGCGGATCTACATGGCAAGAGGTGGATTCAGGTTTTATATGCACTATTTTATCTAATTCATCTTATTTGGCTTAAATTAGCCTAGCATAGGCATATTTTTAAAAATTATAAACTTCTCCAATGAAATATAGCTTAAATTTCAAGTGGTGAGTCCACCTTTAGGTAACGAGGATATGACTGATATATTTTCTATTCCATTTGTAGACCTCAAATTAAAACAGGTGATATGATATTATACACAAACATGCCTAAACTAAAGAAAATGCCTAATACTAAAAGACAGCAAAAATACATGGGGCCACAAACAGCAAACGGGTTACTGACAGCCATGTAGTCATATCACAAGACCAGCTAGGGAAGCAGAGAGAAAAACGCATTCCTATTCACATTGCTCGTCCTTACTTTGAACGGGATGCTAATTTGCCCAGGAAAGCAAATATTATAATTACAGCAGATTCTCATATTGATACTTTTGGCAAGAAACGGATTAAAGTCAGTGGTAAACTATACATTCGATGATATTCTTAAATACATTTATCCATTCCGTGGTATTATGTTAGTTGCTAAGCATTTAGCAAAATTTGAGAAATATTTTTTGTTTAGAGTGACCCCATTATTTTTGGGTTTCCTAGTGACTCAATAATTGCACATCTCAACACTCTCAAGGTTTGTATATTATTCAATCTATTTATGGTTTACAACATCCAATTTTAAATAATAAATATAAATACTAATTATTAACCAGTTAAGATTGACATTTACTTAACTTTTTTTCTTCTTTAAAATAATTGATCTGTTGTCCTAGATGCAGGTTTATCATTCAAATTTTATTTTCAGGCTATCCTAACACAGAATATTCGGGATGGAACATTTATTACTCCATTGCATGAGCAACTGCACAATATGCTTAATAGATATCACGAGTATGTTCCGAACACACTTCTTTTTACTTTTCTAAAAGATTCAACTGAAGATGATATGGTATGTATTCTGCCGTATTGCCAAGGACGATTTAACAAAACTTGACATTATTTGTAACATTAAATAGACCACTCTAAAACAAAACTCAACGGTGCTTCTCTTCCAAAATTAAATATTGATATTACAAGTATTACTATACAAATCTAATTTATAGAAAAAGGCGATTCGAGACAAATTATTAGGCTGGACAACAGATTTATATCCTATGTTCGGCGACGTGTTAGCTGGAAAATATACAGAAAAGGTCTTGTATGGAGTGGTAAGTTTGTAAGAGTGTCCTTAACATTAAAAATACTCAAGACAAGTAAATTTCAACGAAACCTATCTGATTTTATGTGGACTGAACCCAGGGCTTCATCCAGCTTTCGTAGGATATGCGCCTAAAATATCCCTCTAGTTATTTTGATACACCTAGCGCTAGCCTATACACTAAATATTACGATATCGGAGTTCAGGCAATTTTCGCGCGCCTAGACCAATATAAGATTAAATTGTAGGCGCACCGCATACGCCTGGATGAAACCATGAGTCTGACTCTTGTGTAGTGACAGGCACTTCTCATTCTGAACTTTCTCATTAGGCAATTCAATACTTAAACACAATGTTATGGGAAACATACCCTGATGATTGGCGAAACTGGATTCCCAATATGGCAGTTAAAAGTCCAACAATGACAGTTGTTGGCGAAGCATGGCAACGTGATAAGTGTGCGATGTTGGGTATTACATACCAGACTAATTGCAGGCAACCAGATCACCTTATTGATGAGCCACTCTATAGATACCAACCCTGGGAGACGGAAGCTATTGTAGGTGATGGAAACTGTCTATTCAGGTGTCTATCAAAAATAATTACAGGAGAACAAGACAGCCACCAACAACTACGAAGAATCATTTCTAACTTCATTGCGAGCGAAGGCACTACCAAACTAGGGTGGTATTTTAGAAAATTCCGTATTACACCTAGCGACTACTTCCTTAATGAAAAAATGCCACATCTTGATGGTGTTTGGGGTGGAGATATCGAGATCATGGCAGCTTCAGCAATTCTCCAAGTTGATATTTATATTGCTAACGACAACTACTTAAATACACTACAAGAAAGTAAATTTAGCCATCAGGTACGCTGGAGCCTACTCAAAGGTAGCAAGGACACAAAGTTAGCAATATATATCAAGAACTTTGCTAATCATTACGAACCAGTGATATCTATGATCAATTGTCCAACTCCCACTTTCGGAATAATTGAAGAACCCCTGAATTCTCAAACAATATTATAGTACTCACATATTTTTTTCTATTTGTATTGTATGTCTTGAATAATGAGACGAATAAACATATCATTTAAGCATTCCAGGTCATGAAGCACAATACACTATTTAGAGCAGGGAAAACATATAAGTATCACTACTCAAATAGAAAGTCATTGTCTAAATTGGAACTATGTAAATGACGCATCATGATCACAGGATTGGTGTTGCCTCAGAATACAACGGTGCCTCAGAATACCACGCAACAGTCCTTTTGATTGTATACATAAGTCACTACTGTTTGATCCTAATATATTTGCATTTTCAAAGAAATTAATTTCATTGGTCAGCACAATTTGTCACCTATCATTGCGTTTTAATATATTTTTAATTTTTTATGATATAAGATTACTTTATCAGTGGTATATTTCTATAGTTTATGAAATATGTCTATAACGACACCTAAGGGACTGGTCAGAAATGATTGTTGCAGTGAGGCAAACTTTGGAAACGGAAATTCATGAGAATTGATGCAAAAATCATTTTAACTCATCCTCCAATGCTTAACAGTGCCTTTTTAATTTAAATCAGTACAAAAATATTTGAATAAAACCCTTGCACTTGTATATATTAAGTTGCAATGGTTTTCAAACAAATGGATTCCGAATCTTATTTTCGAGGACTACGATTGATCATTTTAAAAATGTCATATCAGTATATCGACAATAATTTTTGTCAAAATTTTATGCCTTTAATTCGGATGTGATATAGCCATATAATTTGAAAATGAAAATTGTTCGATCTCGGTTTAAAATTTATGTACATTAGCTGATCCCTGCTCAAAATGTGCAGAAAACGTTTAATATTTTATTTCATTTTCCTTAAAATTCACATTATTTTGTTGTATAACGTTTCTCTATGTCTCCTCCAGTCCTGAGTTTCATGATTTTAATTAACCCTAGATGAACGACATTATTTAAATAAGGAATCAGAATAGCAATCGACCGTTTCTTAAATATTCCCAGGCACCCGTAGGGCTACTCAGCGGACACACAGTGTTCGCAAACTGCGCAGCGCAAGCAAACGAAGCGCGCTTGTCTTACTTAAATTGCTAAAATATATTTGTTTCAGAGTCAAATCCCTTCTATGCACACAAAAAATATTGCACTTGTATCTTAAAAGTAAAAATCGTCAACTTTCCAATGAAACCAGATCACCACATTTAGATGGGAGAGGTAGTTGCATCATGATTTTAACCTCAAAACAAAACAAACGTGTTAGCGTAGTATGCGGAAAGCAAGGATATTGCATAACTCAATGATTAGAAAATAATTGGCAACAATCACTTTACAAGATTTTCCCATAGATTTTGGCTTATAACAGAAAAATCAGTGTAACTCAGTCAATTTTTGTCAGATTTGAATCTCTTTGGTTCATTCTTCATATCTCAAAGAGCTCTATAACGCTGGAACCACACCTTTATCCAAATCTGATGATAAAGGTTCCGGTCCAAAACTATAGTTGTACCAATATATTTCTAATTTAAAAATTCAAAAATTGACAAAAAAAATTTTGGATGCAATTTTTTAATTTTTCCCAAGGTTATTTTTTATTAAAGACGGTCAATTTTGAAATTTTAAAGTCCCAAGATATAGAGATTTTAAGTTTAGATGTTAAGAACAATGTAAAATGAGAAATTAAAAATGAAAAAATCATTTACAGGCATTTATTCGCATTTATACTGATTATTTAGGTATATTCGAACCAAATATTTACATAAAATAGCAAAAGTACACAGAAATCCAGAAATTTCCTTGAGGCCCCTAATACCGAATATTTTAAGATAATTGTGAATAATAATTCATATTCCTAGCACTACGAAGTATAATCCATTAGTTTAGAATGAATAAAGAGCTTCCAAAAAGTATATTAGGAAGGTAGAGCGAAAGTCAACGACTTTTAGTTTCCAAGTTAGGATTTTTGAAAAATGCTACGTCATCATGTGACAAAAATCTAAAACTTATCATTCCATAGGATGTTGTGCAATTATTATTAATGAATCATATATGTACCCTCATATAAAGTATATTAGGAAGTGAGAACTAAGAATTTTGGTTTATATATACAGAGATAGACAGATATCTCTTTTTAGACCCCAAATGGGGTTTTTGACCGAATGTGGGTGGTCCAAGGCCAGAACTTTCAAAATATTCATCAAAGGTTCTCCAATTTTTCTGTATACATTATTAACGACAATTGTATTCATTATTTAGCATCATAGCCACATTTGGATACATATTTAATGATTAGATTCGCCATTTTCTAATATATTCAAAGTTCTCCATATAATTTGTACAAAATCAAGTCAATGATAAGTCGAGAAATATTTATTTTTTGACAAAGAATTGTTTGAGGAACCTATATATTTTCGCATATATCCTTTCATTTAAGTTTATAATAGATTATATATCTTCACTAGTTTTTAAGATATGACATCGGCCTCTTTCGGGACCATAGAGAGATATTATGCCCGAACTTTATCTATAATAAGCAATATTTCATGAACAAATGTTCGGATCTGGACAAACATTTTTTGAAAAGATCAGAATTTTATTCCTAATCCAATCACCGCTGAATATCTCATATCAAACAGGCAATTTCCCGAGCATTATATAAATGAACTCTCTTATAGAGCTATTTTGTTTGGATTTTATTTCTCCTTTCTTCTAAATCTTTGTGTTATATAATTTCCAAAGGGACCAAAACAATGGTAAGTTCCATATCATTAAAAAATATCAAATAAGTTAAAAACTAATTGGTGAATGAGTTAAAACCTCCAATAATTTAACTTTTAGTAACGCAAAATTTTAGGGGGTTAACTCATAAAAATCAAAATAAATACCTTCCAACTAGTACTATCAGATGGTAGACTGCTCAGTAATACAATGTAATAAACAATAAAAAATTTCGCCTTTTTATTTTACGCCAGTCAAAGTTTTTCGAAGGTGGTATTGAGTTTGAACGGTGAAACAATAACAATGATAAACTTAATTAATTTTGAAGTGTGAAGCAATAACAATACTTACAATTAATAGACCAATTAGGGAACACTTTTGGGATTGTTGAAAAGTGTTCCTAATATGGAGGTGTTCCTTGATAAGAGGTCTGCCTAAAGGATAGGAGAAAATCGGACTTAAAAAAGGTGTTCCCTAATTAGGGTTGCCAACCCTCCCGGATTGGCCTGAAGTCTCCCGGAATCTCAACCAGTCTCCCGGAAATTAGCAAATCCAATCCGGGAGGTTTTATCGTAAATCTCAGCAGAAGTATACATTCAAGCAGCAGAAATAGAGAAGGAGCACTAGACCTTTTTTAGTTAGTTTGCTTTATTACTGGATTATTAAACTTAGGCCTATAAATCGTTGTTCTCTGTTTCTAAGCAGCTCCCACGATTGCCCCCTCCCCTGAAAACAAATATCTCCCGGAATCAAAATGAGTCGAGTTGGCAACCCTATCCCTAATGGAGGTTTTACTGTATAATGTAACTCTAAGGATTATTTTCTTCTATAAGTAATACATGAATACGTAATTACGTAATTAAAATAATTAAATAATAATCTACGTACAATAATTTATAGCACAATAGATTAATGGTAATGAATAATAATGCAATGATGATCACAAAGGACCCTGTAGGATTATATTCAAGGGGTGTCCCTAAAGAAACTCCTAAAGGCCCGTGGTTGATGTCCGCCTGGTACCCAATGTACCTACAATCCGTCTCTGATCTAACTAATACAAGCGCTTCGATTGCTTGGGCTGCGCGGCAGGAAAACAATTCCACGGGTACTCATAGATATCCATGACTATTCGGACGCCTATGTTAATACAGTAATAATAGCAGCATAAATTAATAAGATAAAATGTCCGATTACTATAAGCAAGAAAAATTTAATAAAAGTAAGTAATGGATATTTGATAAAAATATCATATCATAAATTTGCCTAATTTTTGGCCCCTAACCCCCTAAAAATATTAAATTGCTACCAAAACGTTAAACTACTTTAATTAAACAAAATGTTCAATTCACCTTTAGTATTCTTCGAAATAACCATATCGATATTTTGCTCTGCGTTTTAGTTATATATATATACAGTAGAAACCCGCGTATCGGGGCACCCCTCTTATCGGGGCGGTAGGATGGGAATTTGTTTCTTTTCACTAAAAGTGAACCCCGCGTATTGGGGCGTCATTCGCTTATCGGGGCACTCCGCCAGAGATTTTTTTCCCTCAAGTAACATACCTTTTGTGCTTGAAAACTTAGTATTTCTCTATAATGGCCGCTATGCGTCACCCACTCCCGATAGAGACACGTGCTGAGGTCATTGAAGTGATTCTGGTATCATCCAGACTGTAAAGCTTCTCTATCGGAAGCAGCTGCATAACTTCATTCTCAGCACTCTCACGCATGAAGGTGGGGAAAGAATGTACCCGTACAAGAAAATCAATATTTCAAGGGTGATTGTGTGTGGCTGAAGCTTCTCTTCAGGCAATTCCATCTATCGAGATCATTAAGCCAGAGGAAGATGTGGCAGAGATTCCAAACAACAAGCAGGTACTGCAGGCCATTCATACAATCGAGCTGTACGCTGCTGGTCGTGGAGACGACGAAGTGCTGGGAGGAAACTTCAACCTAGCGTGGTATAAGCAAGTTGTCGAGGGTAGAGCGTATATGGAGGGGAGGCAAACCACCGTGGACAACTTTTTCAAGAAAACGAATTAGTAGATATTATAACGTAATGACTCTCCTAGTGCACGTAGAATTATGTAAAATGTGAAGTGATAATGTGTAGTTTTGTGCATAATTATCAGTCTAAGTGTCTGGTTGTGTTGTGTAGGTTGTAACTTGATTATTTTCACAAAAGTACAAGTATATTATAATTTTCCCAGAATCCCGCTTATCGGGGCGCATTGTGCTTGGACGGAGGTGCCCCGATACGCGGGTTCTACTGTATATAAATATATATATATATATATACACTTCCTGGACAAAAGTATTCGTACACCCCATAATTCCCCATGCAAATAGTTGTAATACTGATTTATTTAGCGAGTCAAGGTATTTAATTGGTAAGAGACACACTTAATTTGACTTCAAATTCGAATTCTCCACATTCAAATTACACACTTTATAAGTTTTCAACTTAATTACTCTTCTTCAAGATTAACTATTTTCAGCATTTGCTTTCCTATGCCACATATCGCGAGTGATCACCATTGTATATGATGGCATTGGTGGTATGAGTTGGCACAGTTTGAAAAATTTTAACCTTGTGAGAGTGTAAACTAGTTAAAATATTAAAAAGTGAGTAACTCGAATATGGAGAATTCGAATTTGAAGTTAAATTAAGCGTATCTCTTACCAATTAAATACCTTGACTCGCTAAATAAATCAGTATTATAACTATTTGTATGGGGAATTATGGGGTGTAGGAATACTTTTGTTCAGGCAGTGTATATATATATATCAGACAACATAATAACGAAAAGCGCACTTCACTTGCTTGCGCTTCGCAGCTTGCGGACACTTTGTGTTCGGAGAGTCGCAGTTTGGGCGCCTGTATTTACTCAATCTAGCCTATTTTGAGAATTTGTTTACTTTATATAAATAATGTAAACAAAAGTTATCAAATGATTTCTCATATTGATTCCAAAATATGATATTCGAACTCTATAAAGTTTAGAAGCCGACACTCTTGAATTTGTGGCTTATCGGTACATTTTAGTGGCTATCGCCACCAAACAACCACATTTGTCAACCACTACTTCTCAGTGTTTCAAATATAAACAAGTACGCTCCGCTCACCTGCGTAGCGAGTCAAGGGAACACTTCATGTTTTTGTTGATACTTTTGCAGACATAAAAAATATCGCTTAAATCTTCGAATTTGATCTTAGATTCATCATTTGACACCTATATTTCTATTTTCATATCTCTATGACTTGCCAATTATTCAATCAATTTCAGACAAAATAGAAAGAAACAAACAAAATTCTTAGTGTTTTAATATAAGCTTTATCACTTGGAACTGAGCTGTAAATCGGTTAATGCAAAAGATGTAATTATCCATGGAATGTTAGTACATTCCGAGGTTGTAATGAAGAGTTATTCCACTTACTATAGGATTCAGAAAAATTATGTTTAACTCCCTCAAATCCCATTAGTATTAACTAAATCGTAACATTCAATAGCTTGCAAACATCATTATTCAACAACATATAGCAGACTTCATAATATGGTATTTCTAAAATTGTTACTCCTTCAAAAGTGCGAAAAACCTGTCAGCATGCCTGGTGCCCCAAAATACTACATCAGATAACATCCCCCGGAATCCCGTATCTATAATTTCTTTGAGGGATGTCAGATCACTATTTTAATACTGAATTCGTGTCAAGTATTTAAAATCCAGCGATTTGGTCAATATATTTACCATATTTGGAGAATACTTTTACTTCGTCTTCCTAACAACGGCCAGGAATGCAAAAGTTCTGGACCATTGCTAGGCACGGATAACCAAAGTATTCTCCAAATATTGTTAACAAGCACGCTTCGCTTGCATTCGCAGTGCGGCTGGCTAACACTTTGTGTCCGCCAGAAGATCCGTAATTATAAAGTAGATCACATCTCTAAATACGTCTGTCTTACATTTATAATCGATATCGCCTGAAAAATCACCAAATTTGTCACTTTTAAATGTTTGATGCACAATGATGACGTCATAACACAGTGATGAGTGAGCATTTTTTATGAGAATTGTATCATATGATACATTAATATCCACATTCTATTAAAATTTCAGCCTTCTATCACCTAAAATGGCTGAGTAAAAGTCGAAAAAATTTTCTAATTATATAAAATGGGACAATGACGTCATAATTCCACGATGAGTCGACATTTTCGTCTGAGGTAAGAACTTAGTAGATCCATAGCCAATAGACTCTCACATGCCAAAAATCAGCTTTCTGTGTCTTGCATTTTTTCAATCAATTCGTTACAGAGAATTCAGCATTAGAATGATGATCTGGGGCCTTATTCACTAAGAAAACTTAAGATTTGCTTAACCATAGCCTACTCTAATAATGCCTCACAGTAGACTGAAAATCATGGACTAGGGATGAAGTAATAGCCGAATGGATTAATACACGATTAGCCTAAAATCGTTAACCGTGCAGAATAGGCATTAAGAAAGTATTACCAGCATATATAAACATGGCATCAAAGTACATATATCCGTTGGAAAAATTTCGATTAGTCATCATATCATTGCGCAACAGGTCATTCTAAGGACAATTTTAGCGATTTTCTAAGCTGTTTTAACCCTATTTCTAAATGCTATTAAGGTGTGATTTTTGTGTAGAACCAAGATTAGTACAAGGTGATTTGAAAAATTTAGAAAATTTCAATGGAATGTTATTACATTCCTACGTTGCTATGGTCAAGCATTTTGGTCGGTTTGGGCCATTTCATGCAAACTGTAATGATTAGAGCTCCAAATTTGATCGTGTCTGATAGGCAATGGACTACTCCCTATTAGGTGATAATACAACTTTAACTTCTAAATTCAACGAGTTTTGAGTTATGGTTGATTTTAAGAATGTAACCAAAACACTATATTGTCGCATAACTCTGTAGTCTGTGAATTTATAAGTCAAATTTGTATTATTACCTAATAGGAAGTAGCCAATTGCCTATCAAATACAATCAAATTTGAAGACCTAGTTCTTACAGTTTGCGGGATATGGCTCAAACTGATCAAAGTGCTTTACCATAGCAACGCAGGAATTTAACAACATTCCATTGAAAAATTCTAAATTTTTCAGATCAACTCGTACTAATCTTAGTTCTAAACAAAAAATATACCTTAATGACATTTAGAAGTAGGCCTAAAACAGCTTTAAAAATTGCCAAAATCCTCCATATAATGACCTGTTGCGCAATGATATGATGACTAATCGAAATTTTGACAACGGATATATGTACTTTGATACCATGTTTATATATGCTCGTAATACATTCTTAATGCCTATCATACATGATTAGCGATTTTAGGCTAATCGTGTATTAATCCATTCGGCTATTACCGCATCCTTGGTTATTCTACTGTGAGGCATTATTAGAGTAGACTATGGCTTAACTATATATAACTTTACATAGTGGAAATTTTGAAGAGTTGCATTACGATTTGGGTAAATAGATGTTCAATGATACCAATATAAACTACCTAAATACTGGAAATATTCCAAGTCACTCTCGAAATATTCGTGATGTCATACTTAAGTATTATGACGTCATACTTAACTTAAAATATTACGTAACTTTCTGAAAAGTTTAACAAATGAGTCAAAATTTGTCAAGCATTTCAATTGTACCACTTAAAATTAATAGAGTATGCAATCTATTTGAATTATTTAAAAATCTCTTCTAATTTTGAAGATTCAAAAGTTCTTAGTGAATAAGCCCCCTGGCTTGCCTAAAATTTATAGATATGGGAACTTTCGTTTAAAAGATGTGTCTGTTTTAGGGCGACACCAGGTGGTCCAATGGCTCTAAGTGGCAAAGTATTAGCATAAATATCGATATTAATGTTTAGAATCCTTAAAGGGATCTCAAAATGATAAAAACTCGTTTGGTAAATTTCTGAAAAAAATTCCCCATAATAAATGCCGACCTTATTAAGTTTAGTAGTTAGAAATAACCAGCAATGTCGTTTTATATAAGAAGTGGACACATCTTACATTTTTATCGTACTTTTAGATTGAATAATTGGTTTAAAACTAATTTCAAATTTGATTATTGATTACTATCTCCTTTAATCATTGATGAACTTTGTTAATGAATTTGGAAGATAATTGCGACATCTAATATATTCAGGGGTAATACTGCTTAAAATGTATTAATCAATCACAATGGAATAGTTTCTTTTCCTTTATAGAATATCTATTTTACAATCACCTCTCTTATCCGGAACTCAAATTTTGATAACCTCTAAGTTCCGGGCACTAGATATTGTTTAAACTCACCCATTATACAAATTGACATTTCTTCCTGCTTGTTTATACCTACATTCTAAAAGTAATTTTCTCAGTATTGTTACAGTCAGGGTCGCTTATTGTGATCCACCAGGGGACCAAAAAATGTGTTCATAATAGAGATACTTCATATTAAGCGAACTTGATTCAATACAAATCCTATCTAAAAAATGAAATTGAGACCAGGATGTTAGTTCATAATAAACGAATGTTCATATTAAGCGGGTTCATAATAAGCAACCCTGACTGGATCAGTATTAATAAGGTTAAATCACGGTATAGAGGTCAAAACTACACAATCGAAAAATCTGGACACTGAGACTAGAAAGGAGTTAAAATTTGTAGTTTTGCAGCAAAGATCACACGAAGCAACCTTTGGATGCTTTTCTAAACTAAAATTTCCCACTGGCATCAATAACTTTGAATTCAAATTTGACAAATTCTCAACCTCGATAGTAGCATAACTCAAAAGGAATTTATTCTGTAAAATATACTCACTCAAAAATACACACCGTAGACTCCACTTCAAAATGAATTTAGTTTAAGAAAATGCCTTTTGCACAGGAAAAAGGTATAACACTTCAAAGTAAAAAGACAACAACAAAAAACGGGGGTCACGTTTGTTTTTAAAACGTTCTTACATTCTTAAATGACTTTTTTTCGAAAATTAAACGAGAAATTAAAAAAAAAATAGGGTAGACGACGCTGCGTCCTTTTGAAGCAGGGATTTTTTATACAATTTGAATACCAACCAAGTTTTGCTACCACCAAAGATTCGAGGTTGATAATTTTGTCGAAGTTTATATATCCAATTGGGCATTTAGGTAAAAATCCACGCTTATTACAACCAAGGAACCTTTGAACATTGAAGAGGGGCAGTTAGAACGTGGTTCATTTTTAAACAACACCCAATCCTCAGATTATACCTCGGAAACCTTCGTGCGATTATAATTTCTTTCCATTCTCTGATGAGAGCCTAGTATATTCTTCCAAAATTTCCTATCGCTCACATTCCTAGACTATTCAGCATGTTTACAATGGCTCTGAACATCAGAGAAATCGAACGCTCTACCAACAGGGAAATATACAGTCTGCTTTCGACTTTAAACGCGCTCCATGCATCACTTCATGTGGTGAATAGCCTGTGCTAGCGTTTATATACGAAATGTACGTAAATGGTACCTCTTGTACTAGGGCAGGCCAATCAGTCTCAGAGGTTTGTCACTCTGCTAGCAAACAACGCATAGCTGCAAACGTTTTAATACTCCTCTCGGCCTGACCATGGCTCCTCAGGGCGATATGGCCAAGACCGAATATAAGTGTTACCTAACCTCTCAGTACCGTCCACGTTCTGACTTTGATCAGACCGTATTGCCAGGGGATTTATTTATCATAGCCATACAGTAGAAATCATCCCTACTCCAAGCAGGGTTGGCTAATTTAACCCACCCCCCGAGTTAAACCCGGGCTGTGCAAAACCCCCTTTTGTCGGTTAAACTGGGTTAAAGTGGGTTTGATTCTAATGTACTTGTAAATCAAGTTAATTTTAGCGATATCAATTGTTTGGATTGAAAATTCTTATTCTGCAAGTATTATATTGAGATTCCGTAATGATGTTTTTAATAAGACCTGATGTACGAACAATGGAGTTCTTAAGTTACAACAATCTGAGGTGCTTTAAGTAAACATTCAAAGGATACTACTACTATATAGAGCAGTTTGTTCATCTTACCTACTCTAATCATAGCGGTTACTATATGGATAATGGCTAGTTTTGTTGGTGGCCCAGTGATTCTGTTCAAAGCTTTTTTCTAAAAGTAGAAGGTCCAAGGTGAGGCACATACATGCTTCAATTGAGCGGATATTTTCTAACTTTAGTTTATCCAGAACAAACTTCGGAATAGATTAGACTTAGAGAACCAGCAAAATTGGTACCTGTTATCGCGAATTGAGAGGTTCAGTGGAGTTTGACTGGTGATTTGCTTTTCATTTGTTTTAGATTTTCATTAGTGTATTAGATTTTGATATGCACCCTTACAATAAGTACGCTTATATAATTAATTATATCGTTAAATTTGGAAACAAGGACAATAACTGGGAAAATCCGTTTCTGAAGAATAAAACCCGTTTTAACCCGAGTTAACTTAATTAAACCCGGGTTTAACCCACTGAGCTGGGCAAAACCTATTTAACCCGGGTTAAATTCCAACCCTGACTCCAAGGCTCATACAACTGAGGTCGCCTCCTGGGTCTTCATTGGTACTGCTTCTAGATATTTAGCAAACAAGTCTGTCACATCACCAATACGTACCGAAATCCTCCAGGTGAATAGGGAGAGTTTCTCTATCGTATCGTTGCTCTAGGGATATTTTACTTTAACTAAAATTGTTCGAAAGCAACATAAGTATCCGAAAAACTATTCTCTTGCTTTTTAAGCAAACATCACAAGACCAGAACCTTTCTACATCACCGAATGGCCTTCTATAGTGAAACTTCTTTCTGACAATTTCAAAAGTTCTCTGGACGAGACGCATGCAGTAGATCGAATATTTATTTTGTCGATATGTCGACATCATTTCTGGCTGTTGCAATAGATCAGGGTTCTCAACGGGGGCGCTGAGAGTGAAAGGGGCGCTAGGGGGGCGCCAGGGGGGCGCTGAGGGGAACTTGGGCCCTGAAAGAAAAAGATAAATTTTAGGGGGTATTTGCCCTTCTAAATAACATATTGGTCAAATTGTATTATGAAAGTAGTAGATGTGGTTTCAAGTAATATTTATCGAATTACAACTAAAAATTGAACTCAAGTAAGATAAGGATTCTATTATTAACTTTATGTATTCTGTTATTGACAAGAAGCGCTTATTTGGATTCAAATAACGCCCACTTCCTCCTGAATCGTCTGTATTCCATTCATCAATAGTATAAAAGGAAAACGAAATTCGTAATATATAATTATCGTCCAGAATATATTTAGATAAAGGCTGAATGACTGCTTCAATTAAAAGGTAATGTCGACAATATTCCGTGGATTATTTGCGTTATGGATTTATCTCCTCACCATATAATTGTCAGCTTCCTATGTGTCTCCTTTGTGATCATGTTTTTTCCAATGAAGCGATGAAGCCGTCCCGATTGAAAGAACATTTTTCTACAAAGCATAGTGATCACGTCAATAAAGACATTGCATTCTTCGAACATTTGAAAGATAAAGCCATTAAGCAAAAGCCTGTTTCTGATATGTTCAAAAAGGCAATATTAAGAATAGAGATGGACTCGTAGCATCATATAACATTTCCAAATTAATTGCAAAATGTGGGAAACCACATAATATTGGAGAAACGCTAATTCTACCTGCTATTACAGAAGTTATTTCAACCGTTATGCACCAGAGTGCCCCAGAGATAGTCAGATCCATCCCTTTGAGCAATGATACTGTATCTAGGAGAATCGACGAGATGGCCATTGATGTGGAGAATCAGCTAATTGAAATACTTCGAGTTATAGAATTTTCTCTCCATTTGGATGAGTCTACTCTTCATGACAATGAAGCACTATTACTGGCATACGTACGCTATACAAAAGATGGAGTAGTATTCGAGGAATTACTATTCGCCACTGCAGATCTCTAGTTACGGATACGAGGGGAGTATCTATATTTGAAGTTGTTCGATCGTTTTTTGACTATCATAATATTCCTTTGTCGAACATTATTGCATGCTCAACGGATGGTGCACCTTCAATGATAGGTTGTTACCGAGGATTTATTGCTTTGTTAAAGAAGGCAGTTCCCAACGTGTTTACCATACACTGTGTAATTCACCGACAGCACTTAGTTGCCAAGAATCTTAGTGAGAAACTCAATGTCTCACTCCAATTCGTTATTACAGCAGTAAATGCTATCAAGACACGGCTCTCAAAGGCCGTCTTTTCCGACAGCTTTGCCATGAGAATGGTGAACAATTTGAACGTCTCCTTCTCCACACAGAAGTCAGATGGTTGTCGAAGGGAAACTGTTTAAAACGGTTCAATGAACTATTTGATACAATAATCCAGTTCATGGATGATTTCAATCCAAAGTTAGGTCATGATATCAGTATTCGAAAGCATGATATCGCATATCTAGCTGACATATTTGATAAATTGAATTCACTCAATTTGCAACTTCAAGGCCAAAATGTTAATTTGATAAGAACTAAATCTGCCGTTTTATCATTTATAAATCGACTAACTCTGTATAAACAGAACCTCTGCCGTAGAGAGTTTTATCAATTCCCTTATCTGCAAGCAGTTCCAGATGTCACTGATGATCAACTGCGAGTGTATGCTTCGCATATTGAATCAATCAAGGAAGATATGCTGATCCGGTTTAAGGACCTGAGAGAGCTCAATGTACCAGATTGGGTGGTCGACCCTTTTACTGCAGATCTAGAGAAGGTGGAAATTGAAATCCAAGAAGTATTAGCTGAGCTACAGGCTGATATTGAAGCTCGAATAGAGTTTGGCAACTTGATTTCTCGACCTTTTGGATACAAAAGAAAAATATCTTACGCTGGCCGCAGTTATGGGAAAGGTCAAAGCTTTTGTTCATCGCATTTCCAACATATTTAGTTGAGAGGGATTCAGTACAGTAATGGAACTTCACACTAAGCAGCGAAATCGGTTGGATATAGTGAAAAATGGCGACCTACGTTTAATGTTGACGAATTTTGAGCCTGATGTAGCGAAACTTGCTGGTGATCATCAACCTCAGGGTTCCCATTAACTATGAATCTCAAGGATAAATTACTAGAATTTGACTTTGAACTACATTGATTGACAATTATTACAGTATGCTTGACATAGTATTAATCATGATTCTAAAATTCCTAAGGTTACAAATTACAACTAGAAGGGGGGCGCTGAAAGAATTTATAGCGACCAAAGGGGGCGCCAAAAGAAAAAGGTTGAGAACCACTGCAATAGATCGACGAATAATTCTGACTGTTGTCGATTGATTGATTGCAATTTAAGGAGTTTATGGATAGATCGTCTATTTCTAAGGAGATTGTGACAAAATGCCTCATTCTTCATTGATACTCAAACCATTTCACCAAAAATCCTTACGTAAATGACCAGCCATTCGGTCGCCATTTCTTATCTATATTGCCTCTCGAAACCCCCATCAAACAGAAATTCTACACTCAACTTCAGTTTGCACTAATCTAAACAAAAAGTGCACACTTTCCTTGTATTCTTACAGATATTTTGCCTTAAGGATACCGCCCTCGAAAAAACGTATGATTTGCATTACAGCATACGATGAAAGTAGAGCTATAAGAGATGTTAAGCGTGGGGAGGTATCTCCATCAAGAAATACTGGCACATTCCAAACCGTTTTTGATTCTCATTTCTAGATTTTGAGATACAGTGTCTCAAAGTCTGTTTTTTACATTTTCCGCTAGCACATCTTAATGGTAGAAATTTAGGCACTCAATGAATTGTTTAGGACATACCAAGGAATAAAACGCTTCCAAAATCGAATCATAGATAGTCTACCATATTTGCAACTTCATAGGACCAGAAGAAAGTTAAAATGACAAATATTGTAAATTTTATCGGTGCCCGAAAAAAAAGGGCCAAAAAACGGCGAAAAATGTCTGTTTTTTTTGGGAAATCATGAATAAAATCACAGAGTTAGAATGTATCCAAAAAATGGTGGTCCTACGTTCATCGCCTAATGATATGAAACAACTCTTGAAATTTTCAAACTTCTATCTCAAACCAAATTTGAGAAATAATTCTGTGAAGACGGTCAATTATGAAATTTTAAAGTCCCGAGATATAGAGATTTTAAGTTTAGGTGTTAAGAAGAATGTAAAATGAGTTATTAATAATGCACATAAGCATCCACAGACATTTATTCGCATCTATACTGCTGATTTAGGTATATTAAAGCCAAATATTTACAAAAAATAGCAAATGTACCCTGAAAATCCACAAATTTCCATGAGGCCGCTAACTCCGAATATTTTAGGATAATTGTAGATAATATTTCATATTCCTGGCACTGCGAAGTATAATCTATCAGTTTAGAATGAATAAAAAGCTTCCAAAAAGTATATTAGGAAGTTAGAGCGAAAGTCTACGACTTTTAGTTTCGAAGTTAGGATTTTCGAAAAATGCTACGTCATCATGTGACAAAAATCAAAAACTTAACATTCTATGGGGTGTAGTGCAATTATTATCAAAGAATCTTATATGTACACTCATAAAAAGTATATTAGGGAGTGAGAACTAAGAATTTGGACTTGTATTTACAAAGTTAGAGAGATATCTCTTTTTGGACCCTAAATGGGGGTTTTTGACCGAATCTGCGAGGTCCAAGGCCAGAACTTTCAAAATAATTATCAAAAGTTCTCCAATTTTACTGTACATATTATTAGCGACAATTGTATTCACTATTTAGCATAATAGCTAAATTTGGACACATGTTTAATGATTAGATTCGCTATTTTCTAATAGATTCAAAGTTCTCCATAGAATTTGTATTACAATTAAATCAATGATAAGTCGAGAAATATTTATTTTTTGACAAAGGAATGGTCGAGGAACCTATATATTTTCGCATATATCCTTTTATTTAAGGATATAATATATTATATATCTACAATAGTTTTTAAGATATGACATCAGCCTCTTTCGGGACCTTAGAGGGATATTATGGCCGTACTTTACCTATAATATGCGATATCTCAAGAACAAATGGTCGGATCCGAACAAACTTTTTTTTGAACCGATCAGAATTTTATTCCTGACCTAGTGATCGCTAAATATCTGAGATCAAACTTGCGATTTCCCGAGGATTATATAAATGAACTCCTAGAGCTATTTTGTTTGGATTTTATTTGCCCATTCTTTTAAATCTTTGTGTTTTATAATCTCCAAAGGTGCTAAAACAATGTTAAGGTTCATATCATTAAAAAAATATCAAATAAGTTAAAAACTAATTGGTAAATGAGTTAAAATCCTCTAATATGTTTTCAATTTTTATTAACGCTAATCTTTAGGGGGTTATTTCGCAAAAAACAAAAAAAAATGCCGTCCAAATAGTGCTATCAGATGGTAGACCGATCAGTAATACAATGAAATTAGCAATAAAAAATTTTGCAGTTTTTTTTTACGCCAGGCAAGATTTTTCGAGGGCGGTATCCTTAAAATGGAGCCGAGCATGGCATATTTAATACACGGTCGTGTATGTCACCGAGAAGGCATGGATGATACAGAAACAGTTTTAACACAGTTCAAAGTTTAATTAGATCGATAAATCAAAACCGTGTACGAAAGACCTGTTGCATGAAAAAATGCCCCCCCCGTGAAAAAATGCCCCCACCATGGGTATTCATGTAATATGTGGGGGGCAAAATTTAATGGAGTTAGCGTGAAAAATTGCCCCCCCGTGAAAAAATGCCCCCCACCATGGATATTCTAAAGTATGCCAATGCTTATACAAAACATTTTGAATGCTATTTGGCTTCTATTCGTTTACTAAAGCATTGCAAATCAACAAACTAGTCGTGTGAAGTAATAACAATGACTTTCATAAATGTATCGTATATAAATAGTATCAGCAATATTTAGTGTTAAACTCAAGAATATCCATGGTGGGGGCATTTTTTCACGGGGAGGCAATTTTTCACGCTAACTCCATAAAATTTTGCCCCTCCCCCCCCATATTACATGAATATCCATGGTGGGGGCATTTTTTCACGGGGGGGGCATTTTTTCATGCAACAGACCTTTGAAATGTATTATTACCATATATAAACACATATCAGGGTATGCAATTCAGTTGTCAAAAAGTTGATATGTCATCATGTGATTTCGCAATAGGCTCTTTTTACAACGAAAAATGCTACTGTCTAGTTCATTTCAAACATTGTTATCCAAAAATCTAAAACTGAGTTTTTGATAGCGAACAATAGAAAGGCCTAAATCCCAAAAATCTGAAAATCTTATGCGTTCCCAGTTGCTATGGAAACAAAAAATTAGAAATGCAGATAACGATGTTTAAAATGAGCTAGAAGCATTTATTGTTCTAAAAAGAGCCTACAGTCAAGGTCACTTAATAAGAACCAGCTTAATATAAACATTCGAATATTATGAACTAACCTCCTGGCCCCAATTTCATTTTTTAGATAGGATTTGTATTGAATCTCGCTTAATATGAAGTATCTCTATTATGGCACAGATTTTTTGGTACCCTGGTGGTTCACAATATGCGACTCTGACTGTATTACGAAATCACATGATGACATATCAATTTTTTGACACCTGAATTGCATACCCTGATATGATGTAGTGTATATATGGTAATAATACATTTCAAAGTCTATCGTATATGGATTTTGATTTATCGGTCTAATTAAACTTTGAACTGTGTTAAAACTGTTTCTATATCATTCATGCCTTCTCGGTGACATACACGGTGTGTATTAAGTAGGCCATGAGTCGATCTGTCGACAACAGTCAGGATTCGATCTATCAGCAAAAAAAAATTCGACTTGATGCCGTATTACTACTGCTCTCTGGACAACTCCCATTGAGAAAATTCATGATTTGTTTGTGTTCCTACACCGTATCTGTGCCGAGAAAAATGATATCGGTATCAGTTTGCCCCCAATGTACTCCTGTGCTAATACACCCCAGATAGCCACATCAGAGGCATCCACTTCAAATGGAAGAACATGGAGCAGTCAGGGTACGTAAGCGTTACAGGATTCTGGGAAAGAGAACATCACAGCTGCTGATAATTCCCTTTGAAATTGCCGTCCCAGTTCCAACTTAATCCTTTCTTTGGCAACTTGTATAGTCGAGAAGCAGCGTTTCCGGAGAGTTGAGTTGAGAAATCAGTAATAATGAACTAGTCCCAGGAAGTACCTGCTGTCTTAGATTCGAAGATCTTGCCAGAGACCGGATTTTGATAAGATTCGATGGAAGTGGATAGTAGCCAGTGTTTTACTCCTACCGATGTTACCTTCTAAGTCAACATAGACTCTAATCTTGATAGGCGTAGCACATGCCTTCCATTGTTCGTACATCAGGTCTTATTAAAAACATCATTACGGAATCTCAATATAATACTTGCAGAATAAGAATTTTCAATCCAAACAATTGATATCGCTAAAATTAACTTGATTTACAAGTACATCAGAATAAAACCCACTTTAACCCACAAAAGGGGGGTTTGCCCAGCCCGGGTTTAACCCAGGGGGTGGGGTTTTTTCGTTTTTAAATGCGGCTTCAGCATTTTGGTGTGTCCAAGTGCGGAAGGACGATGGAGAAGACCGCTTTTAGTATACCTAGAGGGTATTATCAAATGAACGTATTGCCATTTGGGTTGTGCAATTCACAAAGCACATTTCAGAGGATTTTGGACACAGCATTGGCAACGATTACAAATACGGAGTCGTATGTTGAAGATTGCGTAACTCACTCTAAGAATTTTGAACAACACATGAAGGATTTGCGGTTAGCGTTGGGGGCTTGCGGGAAGCTAGAATACAGCTCAGGAAGGATAAGTGTCATTTTGGTTATGAAGAGAGGAAATTCTTGGCCATATTATATCTTCCCGGGGCCACAGGCCGAGTCCTGGTTTAACAAACAAGTTAAGTACGTTCCAGGCACCTAAGCCTGTAAAGAAGCTACAAAGGTTCCTTGGCATGCTCAATTACTACCGGGAGTATAGTATTCCGAACTTGGTAAGTATATAGCAGAACCGTTGTATCAGCTGACAAGGAAAAATCAGGTTTGGAGTTGAAACGAACCAGGTAAGTTATGAGCAGCTGAAGGAGTTCCTAGTGAAAAATTAAGGTATTCAGATTGGGACACACCTTTCTACATTGAAGCCGACTCTAGTCACTCTGCGGTGGGAGCTGTCCTGTCCCAGGAGCAGGGACACTCAGGTAAGAGAAGGCCTGTGAGTTATTTCTCATCGTCGCTCAATGGGACTCAAAAGAAATACTATGCTGGACAGAAGGAGGCATGGGCACTAGCTGCAGCGACCAGACACTGGTACAAGTATTTAAGAGCGGCTACCCACCTATTTCTTCTCAACGAACATAAGCCCCCCGATGTGGTTGCGTAAGCAAGCGGACCCACGGCATACATATGCCAGGTGGCTCATGGAGTTAGAAGAGTGGGACTATACGATTGTTTAACAGAAAGGCAAGGAGAACGTCGTCGCCGATTGCCTGAGTGGAGGGTCTAGCGTTTTCGACGATGGAGTAAACGATAAAGCGAAATTCTTTGAAGATAAAGTTTTCCATATTACTGGGGAGAGAGACTGGATACATGAACTGAGAAGAGAACAGATGGCAGATGAATCGATAGCATTCGCATTGATCTCAGCTTGAGAAGGAAGGAGGGATTACAAATGGAAGATTCAAGAAATATACGGGAATGCACGTTTCAAATGGAATTTTGTTGAGGGGTCGGAAAACTATGGTGCCAGCAACACTCAGGGAAGCAGTGTGTCACATGGTGCATAGTCAGGGTTACCCTGGTTACGCGCGAACCGTGGACCTATTGAAGCGAAAATATTTTTGGAGGGGGATAGATTGAGATGACAGGAAGTACTTCACTGAATGTTTAATTTGTCATAAAGCAAAGTATCATACAAAGCCGAAAGAGATGTTGCGGCCGTACGATTTAGGAGAACTCAGTCCAAGGAGCGCAATAGCGCTAGACATAGCTACGCCTCCTTGGGCGGAGGAGGGGAGCAGGTATTTTCTCCTGGTTGTGTACATGTTCACCCGTCTAACTGAACTAGTGGCGATGAGATCAACGAACAGAAACTATTCTTAGGACTCCAAAGTCAGGATGGCTCTACAGACATGGGCTCCTAAGGATTATCGTCAGTGATCAGGGAAGGAATGTAGATGGTTCTGCCATGAATACTTTGTCTGGAGTTAGAGATTGAGAAAAGGCGCTCTTCCCCTTATCACCCAGAAGTAGGGTTGCCAACTCGACTCATTTTGATTCCGGGAGATATTTGTTTTCAGGGGAGGGGGCAATCGTGGGAGCTGCTTAGAAACAGAGAACAACGATTTATAGGCCTAAGTTTAATAATCCAGTAATAAAGCAAACTAACTAAAAAAGGTCTAGTGCTCCTTCTCTATTTCTGCTGCTTGAATGTATACTTCTGCTGAGATTTACGACAAAACCTCCCGGATTGGATTTGCTAATTTCCGGGAGACTGGTTGAGATTCCGGGTGACTTCAGGCCAATCCGGGAGAGTTGGCAACCCTACCCAGAAGGTGATGGATTGGATGAGCGCTCAATTGGAACGGTAAAACAAGTGATGCGATGCTTACTTGAGGAACGAAAGATGCTGCAAAAGGACTGGCCTCATTTACTGGCCGAGGTAGTGTTCACTTGTAATTCTTTAAAAACAGCAGCACTGGTCGAAGTCCAAATGAAGTTTTTAAGGACAAGAGTTGCGGAGCTGTTTAGATGCTAAATTAGACTATGTTGCAGGATCGGAGGGGCTTACGGGTGAACATCATTACGATGAATTGTGTGCTAAACGGGAGAAATAGCTAAGGAGAATGCCACAGCTGCGTCTCAATGCTACAAGAGGTTTTCCGTCGGAGGCTCCCTTCGGTCGCCTGTGGTCACATTGGTTAATTATAAGGGAGATAGCATCTCTAAATATGTCTGCCTTGAGTTATAATCGATATCACTCGAAAACCCCCGAAATGTATCAATTTTTGAAATTTTATGTGTAATAATGACGTCATAACAGAGAAATGAGTCATCATTTTTTATAAACAAAAATAACAAATAATTTTTCAAATAGGTTCAAAAATATAATATTCTAAATCTATACCCCAGAAAACACCATGTCAACCGTTGGAAGCCAGTCTCTGGCTTATTTTACTTTATGTATCTTTGTAAACCAAAGTAAACAAAAATCTATCACATCGATCTGAAAATATAATATTCGAATTCTACACACCTAAAACCCCCATGTCAACCGTTGGAAGCTGGTTTCTAGTATATTTTTCAAAATTCGTCAAATGGTGTTAAAATATGTATATAAAGTTGTACAAATATGCATAAAACCTTTTTTTATTGCTGTATACTATAATATAATTGAGACAGCTATATAAGTTATTGCTTTGAAGTATTAATAGCAATTACAGCCTATCATAGTGTCATACAAATATCTCTATTGTTTGAGTGAAGCCTACATATACTATATATATACAAACATTAATCGAGTTTAATAGTAAGGATTTATCTGATTATTCAATGAAGCCATGAATCAGCTAACAAGTTCCCAATTAATAATTTCCTTATACGTAAAACAAGTAATTTACAATCTTTTCATTCGGAAGGATTTTTTCAAGTTGATATCAATCCGGTATAAGTGCGTTTGTCCAGGTTTCACTGTATTTCAAAAACTAGTTCACATTAATACGAATAGAGTGCTGTTTCGTGCCATTTTAACCTACCATGTGATTTTAACTCTTTATTAAAACTGGACCAGGGATATTATACTGCCGTGTGATTTTAACTCACTTGTATTACTGGAACAGGGATATTCTGCATTATTGAATTTTTAGTTGATAATTTAAATTTTTGATTATTTAATGTACCAACTACACAAAACAGAATTTTTCAAATCAGAATTTCCGAAACAGACTTTTTCAAAGCAGAATTTTTCACAACACATTGATTGTATCAAGTAACAGCATTGTAATTCTCGGAGATGAACGCATACGAGTACAGTGCAATCTCAGACTGTATTCAAAGTAAGTCCTCGAGTCGAAGAAGACCAGTCACGCCAAGAACTTTCGAGTAAAGGCTTCGCAATATCAGATTGGAGAGGATAACAAGATATTCAAGGTTGTTTTTTTATTGCTAATATATTCGGAACAAATTAAATCAAATTATTTCCATTTCATCCAAATATTGATATAAAATGTTAGATAATAAGGTATTTTTCGAATCAAATGAACACTAAAGTTATTTCGATTTATAAGTTGAATTGTATAATAACGAAAATAAGATATATCGTTCTCGCATTGAGGTAATGATTCTATAGATGATCATTTGTAGTCAGAAACTTTTCTCTTATAAACACTACCCTACTTTAGCGTTGATAAAATGCTTAATTAATTGACCTTTAATATTCATCATAATAATCATGCCGATAGTTGAAACTATATATAAAATCAAATAATCTAATTTCATTAAGTCTGAATTACGATATAACTCTCAGTGATATTTTGGAAACTTATTTTTTTATCTAACATTAGTATATGGTCAATACATTATGTAGAAAATTGCATTAAGTTCGTCATTGTCACATTTTTAAAAGTTAAAGCAACACAGTTATTCGGGCATAACTCAGCCATTATAGGAGATAGAAGGCTGAAATTTTAATAAAATCTGTGTACTAACACACTCCACATGTGATGCAACTATCATCAAAAAATGATGACTCATCACTTTGTTATGACATCATTATTATTCATCAAAATTTTAAAAATTGACAAATTTGGTGATTTTTCGAGTGATATCGATTTTAAAACTAAGATGGACATATTCAGAGATGATATCTCCCTTATAATTAACCGATGTCACCTCCAGGCGACCGAAGGGAGCCTCCGGTGGACAAGTGTCCGCCAGCCGCGCAGCGCAAGCAAGCGAAGCGCACTTGTAGAATATGAATTTGAAATCGAAATTACAATATCTGTTACAGTTTGATTACATTTCTCTCCATGAATAGACCCACTTTATAACTAGTTGTGATGGGAAATAGGAAGGATTTCAAATACTATTGTCCGGTTAGAATCTAACCGTTAGAGTATATACATGTGTTTTTGGCCATGGCTTCACTAAGTTCTGATCTCAGATGAAAATGTCACTCATCATTGAATTATGACGTCATTGTCACCTTTTTTATAATGAGAAATTTCAGTTTTTTGCCCATAACTCAGCCATTTAGGTGGTAGAAGGCTGAAATATTAATAGAATGTGTATATTAATATATCTAGCATATGATACAACTCTCATCAAAAACTGATTACTCTTCACTCTGTTATGACTTCATTATTACGCATCAAAAATTTACAAATTGACATTTGGTGATTTTTCGAGCGATATCGATTATGACAGTAAGTCAGACGTATTTCCTGGGGATATTCTCTACCTTATAATTTAATGAATGTGAGCCTTGGCACATAAATTGTCTGCCAGCCGTGCAGCGGAAGCAAGCGAAGCGCGCTTGAACTATGTAATGTGCCTAAGTTTATGTATATTTATCCTTGACAAAAAGCTTGTATTCGTAAATACTAATTGTAATAGTTAGAATTTCATAACTGCTTTATTTCCTTGATAGTTGCAGGATCACATCAGTGAGATGTGTTGATACCATCACAACTTTGAATGCTATTGTCCAGTGGTTCCCAAACCTTTCACTCTGTCTAAAGTTTCAGCAAATATTGAGCTCTCATCGTACCACTACAGTAGTCATTAGCTTCTCTGCATACTACCATAATGACTGATGTTTAAATTTTGATATATTTTTAGCATAAATGAGCTACCTCAACGTACCACTAGTGATACGGTAACATCAAGTTGAGAAAGCCTGCAACATTCAACTTCTTGTGCTATCTAATTTCCATTTATATTTTTTTGCATTCCATTTATATACTGTATATGTGTTACACTAATGTTATGCAAATTAATTATTACTTATATAGTTCTTTACACTCTTTATTGCATTTAACCGTCATTTCATACACTAGGACTAGGGGACTAAGGCTAGGCAGTTACTAAACTTTATTGAACTTTGCTAAGGTAATCTTCAGACATTTTTATTGAAAATATCTCAAACTCTACGAACGATAACCCGAAGAAATGTACAACCGCTACATGTATATAAACATTTTCGAAGGCTTAGAATATGTTGTCAAAATATAAGTATCTTTTGTTATCATCACATTGTGGAATCAGCTATATTTAGAGCAAGACCTGGCCATTATTTGGTCAGTTATGTACAGTTTCAAGCATCATGGTTTTTCACGACGAACCAGTTGTTTATAAATACTAATGCGTAAATTTTCCGTGGAATTCCACGTTGCTAGGAAATGTAATTCGTTAAAGAGTAAATTATGATTGAACGTACAATTTGATTGCTCTTTAACTTTGAAACTATTTAATTTAGGATTATGAAGCATATTGATAGTCAAAAGACTCTTAGCCATCATTTTGCTCCATTTATTAGCTAGCGCATATGTACGCTAAAAATGACTACTGAGAGATTTTGTATTAAGTTGACAGGACCCTAAAAAATCTAAGTCTTAAGGAGACAGGACCCCAAAAAATCGAAGTCTTAATTCAACCATTGTTATACTGTTTATGGATCGTGCTAGTTTGTATAAGAATTAATGCATAATATGAGTTTCGAACTAGGAATAAATATGAAGCTATAGTCACTCAAAGTCTAAATCCTATTCGTGGTTGGGCCGGCGGCATAACGAACTATTGACTAGGATCAAGCTGATTTAACTATTCAACTATCGTTATTAGCGATTAATAGAGCTAGTAGCGTAGCTATTTTGTTCAATTTTAATTTTAAATTTTTTTACGATGAAAAATATTCTATCAAGCCATTTAATTAGGAATTTTTGGGGCAAAATAATATTCAGTTTTTGAACTTTCCTTTTATTTGAAAACCAATTAGAGTATTTTTCGTGTTTTTCACAATATGTTTGTGCTTAAAATATGATTATTTTCTGAGTTAGGATGATTTTACGGATGTGCGGCAATTGATAATTTTAAAAATTTAAATTAATAGATCATGAATGAAAAAGACTAGAAATGACCGGCTATAAGTACATAAATAATCATTGGATTGACAAAATATCTCATTATCGGATGATTTAGACATCCTAGAATGAAATAAAAGCTAAAATACAATCTGAGTTGACTAATTCATGAATTATCAATGAATTACTCAAAATTTGAAATAATGAAAAAAATATTTGATATTTCGCTTAGGGACTGAGTAATGTTAGAGGTATATAACTTGAGCAACCTTTTAACCACTTTGGACATATAATCTGTACTAACGTTTAAGATTTTGAATAATTCATTAATTGAATAATTCATAATTCTTCATCATCTTTCAATGAATTAGTCAACTTATATTACAATATATTTGTATTTGGCAATTTTTTTCAATATTTTAAGACCTGTCACCTTAATTAACCCACGCTTGCCACAGGAATGTGTTGCGTCATTTCCGGTTTAAGCCATTTTCAATGGGGAAGCCATACAAGTTTGGGGTTACTACTATAAATAGAAAAATCCCAAATGCTTTCAAGGGTTTTAATAACTGAATAGTGTATTTATAGTGCATAAGTTGAGGATACCGCACGCGAAAAAATTCGATTTGGCTTGCATTATACGATGAAAAGAGAACTATAAGCTATGTTAATCGTGGGCATGTATCTCCTTCTAGAAATACTTAAGGTTGGCCTTTCCTATAATTGCTAACTTTTGACATTTTCAACCGATTCATTTAATTTTTTCAGTGCAGATTTGAATCGCAGAAATATCTGCAAAACTGCATTAATAATTGAAATAATGCAACAGATAAAAAATTTTTAAGATGATGATCTAACATGGTTCAAAGAAGTTATGGATATGAGACTTTCCGTTTCAAAATGTGTCCTTTTTTGGGCGATACCAGCTGGTAGAAGTGGCTCTAAGTGGCGAAATATTAGCATTGAAATTCTAAAAATCGAAATTAATGTTAAGAACCCCTTTAGGGATCTTAAAATGTTTAAAAAGGTCTTTTGGCAAATTTTAGATAAAAAACAAAATGCCGATAGGAAAGGCCAACCTTAAGCATTCCAAATCGCTTTTGATTCTCATTTCTAGTTTTTTAGATACAGTGTCTCAAAGTCTGTTTTTTCGTTTTTCGCTAGCACTTCCAAATGGAGACACTTTTTTAGGACATGTCAAGGAAACAATTGCTTCCAAATCGAATCATGGATAGTCTATCATATTTTCCACCGCATAGTACCGAAAGAAAGTTAAAATAGCGAAAATTGTAAATTTTATATGAGTCTGTAAAAAGTACCAAAGAAATAAAAGTCAGTAATAGTATCAAGTTATAAAATATCGAAAATGGAGCGGTCCTTCATTCATCGCATAATGATATAGAAAACTCTTGAAATTTTCTACCCTCTATCTTAACGCTCCCGTATACTACTATTATTTGTATAGAAAGAATTTTTTTCCGAATTTTCAAGTTTATTTTCTTTTTGCAGGAAGGTTAGAAAAGGAGTCTTTAAGGATTTACAAGGGGTTTGGAGTTAAATCTTCATTATATTTATACAGTTGAAACCGGGTTTTTTTGACACCCCATTTGCACGAAAAAATGTCAAAAAAACCCAGTGTCAAAAAAACCCGGTTTCGAATGTACTAATAATGAATGAAAAGAGCATTCAGATACAGGAGCGGAAAAAATATAATCTAAGTCATTTATTCATGGTCCAATGACGAATGATGATAAAGTAAAATACTTTCCAAAGCCAATTGTTCTTATCCATGGTCCAAAAGGCTTCACATGTGAGAGATCAATATTATTTCTAACCAATTGATTGTAGATTATTTGGCTTTGAGACGGCAATTATATATGTAGATCATTTATTTATACACCCGATATCTGCATTTTGGGATGAATCGGAGCTCCCTGTACGGTTTAGAGGTAAACTGTACTCCAAGCCTGGTCTAGTAACTAACATTGATACCATAATTGAAATTTATGTTCCTTTCATTTGGAATTACAGTGGGACTGAGAAAATGTGACTGCAGCACGTCCCCCTCTGTCTGCAGGACGCACTCCAGCCGTGCGAAACTCTCCGGCCAAACCGGCCAGATACACAACCAGCCACTTGGGGTATTCACAGCCTCGGTGTCTATAACCCCACACCTTCAACTCCACAAGGGAATTTCTTCCACCAAAATTATTCGCCTCCCCATGGAGCTTCTCACACCCTCCCAATGGTCAAGTGATTAATTACTTTTGATAGAAGTTTTTTGGCTAATAACAAATGGAGAAACCAGTCCATCGCCTGGAGCAAGTCTAGGAGGAGAGGGGGCGAGGGGGTCGGGGTTGGAGGTATGGGATAGGGAGTGACACTCTGGTACTCAGCTCTGATCAGCCGAACCCATTCTGAATCATCTGTGAATATGACGAAGTTGACGAAGGCAGGAGAGACGGGAACTGAGTCATTAGGAGAAAGTTGAGCTGTGCGTTGTGGCGGTACAGCTTCTCTTGGTCGGAGAGACGATCTGAAGTTGCAATGAACGAGGTAGCTAGAGTTACGAGCTTACTGCTACTGCCATTCAGAAGCCAGTCAGGACGCAGGTAAAAGGTGTTGTAGTTAGATGGTAGGGGATGCGGAATTAGGTTCAGAGATTGCTGTGGATCTCTCTTACCAATGAAAAAACATGTAAATATATAATATAAGTCCAGAACAGATATAAAATATTTCAAATATTTTCTTAGCCTCATCACTAATTTTAATTTAGTATACTTCTCTTGGATCAAGACAGTGCATATCCTCGGTTATGCGAACACTTTGGTTCCTTGGAAAGTTAACTATTTATTAAAACTATTAGAAACGAGAGTGTATGGTTGATATAAATTTATTTGCTTGCTATTCCGTATTAAATATTTATTTTTTAACTGGAAACAAATTCTTGAATTTGGGGAGGGAGGTGGCGGTAGAGATGGCAGCGGCGGCAGAGGAGGAAGCGGCGGCAGAGGGGAGGAGGAGGGGAAAGATGTGAGTTTTTAATCTTCTAAATTAAGCAATAAATTTTATATTTTACTGCAACTCCTAGTATAGTAGATGTCATGATCAATATGGAACGTCGTACTTCACTCGTTATTGGAAATTATATTGAACTAATTTGGGCCATATACACTAAACGGACAAAAGTATTTCAACACTTGATTCTTTCCCATACAAATAATACTAAAATGTGTCTATTCATGAAGACGGTTACTTCTAAACGATATGGGATACAGCTAATTGGATTCCAGATTCGAATAATTTTTCTAATTAATCATTCATTCCTAACTTTTTGTAATTATCAATCAGTGCCAACTTATGCCACATAAACCCATTTTGACACTATACATGATGGCAATGAATTACCTATGGTGGATGAGGCTGATAAGATTGTTCATTGAGTTGAGTAACTTATTAGTTATGTTCAACTATAACCAATTCGAATGTGCAGATTTCGAATCTGAAATCAGAGTTTTAGTATCTCTTTGAATATCATAAATTGTCCCACATTCACCTCAAATTAATGTAATTACTTTGAAAATCTTGCTAGAAAGAATACGATCTAGGTCAACGTTTCAGGACTATCCATAACGACCTTGGGTAAATACATAACCATACATATTATACAAACAGCTAATAAATGGTATCAACTATGTCTTATATTTACTGTTTTTGTAGATCAAGGTTTAGACGGACAACCTGGGGAGAGGGGCGGCGGGAGGATGGGCGGCGGCAGAGGCAAATGTGGCAGAGGTGGCAGAGGTAGCAGAGCCGGCAGAGGGGAGGAGAGGGAAAGATGTGAGTTTTTAATCTTCTAAATTAAGGATACCGCCCTCTAAAAACATCGCAAAACATTAAAAAAAATTGTGGAATTTTTTATTGTCAATTCCATCGGATTATTGAGTAGTCTACCATCTAATCGTACTTGTTGGACGGTATTTATTTTGATATTCTAGAACTGGGCACCTAAAGCTCAGGCGTGCTAAAAATCGGAAAGTTATTCGTGATTTTGCGGCGCATTCATCAATTATTTTCTAACTTATCTGATATTTTTTCAATTATACGAACCTCAAAATGGTTTTGGCCCCTTTAAATATTATAAAACAGATGAATTTAGAAAAAGAGGCACCTGAAATCCAATCAAAAATATCTTTATGAGGGACTTCATTTCTAAAATGCTCGGGAAATGGCCGTTGTGATATTAGCTATTGTGTATAGAAAAAAATTCTGAACATTTTAAAAAAAAGTTTGTTGAGATCGGACCATTAGTTCGTAAGTTATAGTATATTGTAGGTAAAGGTCGGACATCAAACCACTCTATGGCCCCCAAAGTGCTCGATGTCAATGCTTAAAAACTATTGAAGATATATAATCAATAATAATCTTAAATGAAAGGATATACATATATGATAATATATAGGTTCCTCAAATATCTCTTTGTCAAAAAGTAAATATTTCTTGACTAATCATCGTTTTTGTTGTAATACAAATTCTATGGAGATCTTTGAATATATTAGAAAATGGTGAATCTTGTCATGAAATAAGTTCCCAAAAGTAGCCATTATACTCAAAAAACAATGCAATAGTCACTAGCAATGTATACAGAAACTTTGAAGCACCCAACATTATTATTTTGGAAGTTCAAAGCATTTATCTCCAAATTTCGGTCAAAGCCCCCCCATTTATGGTCCAAAAACATATTCCTCCATATCTCGGAAAATATACACCAAAATTCTTAACTCTCAATTCCTAATATACTTTTCAAGACGGTATATAGCTGATTCTTAAATAATAAATGTACTACATGGAATGGAATGCTAAGTTTCAAATTTTTATCACGTGATGATGTAGCATTTTTCGAAATCCTAACTTGAAAACTAAAAGTCGTAGACTCTCGCTCTAACTTCCTAATATACTTTTTGGTAGCTCTTTATTCATTCTAAACCGATGAATTATACATTGTACTGCTAGGAATATGATTTACATTCCCTAATTGGTTCAAAATATTCGGGGTTAGGGGCCTCATGGTAATTTGTGAATTTTCAGTATAATTTTGCTATTTTCACCAAAATCTGTTGGAATACATCTAATTCATTAGTATACACGCGATTAAATGTCCATGGATGCTTTTATTTTTCGTTAATAGCTCATTTTACATCGTTCTTAACATCAAAACTTCAAATCCCTATATCTCGGGACTTTAAAATTCCAAAATTGACCGTCTTTCAAAAATTTTAACTCAAAATTGCTTTGAGATAGATGTTTGAAAATTTCAGGAGTTGTTCCATATCATTAGGCGATGAGCGTAGGACCACTCAATTTTTGATATTTTATAAATTTGTGATTTTATTGCTGATTTGCAAAGAAAATCGGACTTTTTTCGCCGTTTTTTGGCCCTTTTTATTCGGACACCGATAAAATTTACAATTTTTAAAATTTTAACTTTCTTTTGGTCCTATGAAGTGGCAAATATGATAGACTATCTATGAATAAATTTTCGAAGCATTTGATCCAAACATGTGCTTTAAAAAAATCACAGAGTGCAGGAGGGCTTACCATTAAGATGTGCTAGGGAAAAACGGAAAAAAACGACTTTGAGACGCTGTAACTCAAAAACTAGAAATGCGAGCCAAAAACTGTTTGGCATCTCTCAATATTTTTTAATTGCACTACCTGCCCACGCTTAACATCTTATATATCTCTATTCTTGATATATGCTGTAAGCCAAACCTATGGATTTTTCACGGGCGGTATCCTTAAGCAATAAATTTTATATTTTACTGCAACTCCTAGTATAGTAGATGTCATGATCAATATGGAACGTCGTACTTCACTCGTTATTGGAAATTATATTGAACTAATTTGGGCCATATACACTAAACGGACAAAAGTATTTCAACACTTGATTCTTTCCCATACAAATAATACTAAAATGTCTCTATTCATGAAGACGGTTACTTCTAAACGATATGGGATACAGTTAATTGGATTCCAGATTCGAATAATACGCATTCAAATTAGTCACAGGTTAATTTTTCTAATTAATCATTCATTCCTAACTTTTGTAATTATCAATCAGTGCCACCTTATGCCACATAAACCCATTTTGACCACTATACATGATGGCAATGAATTACCTATGGTGGCTGAGGCTGATAAGATTGCGAATATATTGATGCTTTAATGATATTTTTGTTGTGTTATAGGTGATCTACGTATGATCTTATAGAGAAGTATAAAAGCACATTTATTAAGGATACCGCCCGTGAAAAATCCATAGGTTTTGCTTACAGCATATATCAAGAATAGAGATATATAAGATGTTAAGCGTGGGCAGGTAGTGCAATTACAAAATATTGAGACATGCCAAACTGTTTTTGACTCGCATTTCCAGTTTTTGAGTTACAGCGTCTCAAAGTCGTTTTTTTCCGTTTTCCCTAGCACATCTTAATGGTAAGCCCTCCTCCACTCTGTGATTTTTTTAAAGCACATGTTTAGATCAAATGCTTCGAAAATTTATTCATAGATAGTCTATCATATTTGCCACTTCATAGGACCAGAAGAAAGTTTAAATTAATAAAATTGTAAATTTTATCGGTGTCCGAATAAAAACGGCCAAAAAACGGCGAAAAAAGCCCTATTTTCTTTGGAAATCAGCAATAAAATCACAAATTTATAAGATATCGAAAATCGAGTGGTCCTACGCTCATCACCTAGTGATATGGAAAAACTTCTGAAATTTTCAAACCTCTATCTCAAGGCAATTTTGAGTTAAAATTTTTGAAAGACGGTCAATTTTAGAATTTTAAAGTCCCGAGATATAGGGATTTGAAGTTTTGATGTTAAGAACGATGTAAAATGAGCTATTAACGATAAATAAAGCATCCATGGACATTTAATCGCATGTATACTAATGAATTAGATGTATTCCAACAGATTTTGGTGAAAATAGCAAAATTATACTGAAAATTCAAGAAATTACCTTGAGGGCTCTAACCCCGAATATTTTGAACCAATTAGGGAATATAATTCATATTCCTAGCACTACAAAGTATAATTCATCGGTTTAGAATGAATAAAGAGCTTCTAAAAAGTATATTAGGAAGTTAGAGCGAGAGTCTACGACTTTTAGTTTTCAAGTTAGGATTTTCGAAAAATGCTACGTCATCACGTGATAAAAATTTGAAACTTCGCATTCCATTCCATGTAATACACTGATTATTTAAGAATCAGATATATACCGTCTTGAAAAGTATATTAGGAATTGAGAGCTAAGAATTTGGGTGTATATTTCCCGAGATATGGAGGAATATGTTTTTGGACCATAAATGGGGGGCTTTGACCGAATTTTGGAGATAAATGCTTTGAACTTCCAAAATAATCATGTTGAGTGCTTCAAAATTTCTGTATACATTGCTAGTGACTATTGCATTGTTTTTTGAGTATAATAGCTACTTTTGGGAACTTATTTCATGACAAGATTCGCCATTTTCTAATGTATTCAAAGTTCTCCATAGAATTTGTATTACAATAAAATCGATGATAAGTCAAGAAATATTTACTTTTTGACAAAGAGATGTTTGAGGAACCTATATATTATCATATATATCCTTTCATTTAAGATTATAATAGATTATATATCATCAATAGTTTTTAAGCATTGACATCGAGCACTTTGGGGGCCATAGAGTGGTTTGATGTCCGAACTTTACCTACAATATACTATAACTTACGAACTAATGGTCGGATCTGAACAAATATTTTTTAAAAATGCTCAGAATTCTTTTCTATACACAATAGCTAATATCACAACGGCCATTTCCCGAGCATTTTGAAATGAAGTCCCTCATAAAGATATTTTTGATTGGATTTTAAGTGCATCTTTTTCTAAATTCATCTGTTTTATAATATTCAAAGGCGCCAAAACCATTTTGAGGTTCATATAATTGAAAAAATATCAGTAAAGTTGGAAAATAATTGATGAATGCGCCGCAAAACCACGAATAACTATCCCATTTTTAGTACTACTGAGCTTTAGGTGCTCATTTCTAGAATATCAATTTAAATACCGTCCAACAAGTACGATTAGATGGTAGACTTCTCAATAATCCGATAGAATTAACAATAAAAAATTCCACCATTTTTTTTAATGTCAGGCGATGTTTTTCGAGGGCGGTATCCTTAAGTCGGATCATCATTTTCTCGTCAGGTTAATATCTCGCTAATAAGAAAAGAGAAGTGAACTTATGATTCATCAACTGTTGCTGAGTATGATGGGTGAGTCTACGATATAATGCTACATATTATTATATTGTGAATAATATTTGAGTTAATGGTCTGTAATTAGACGATGAAATAACAAAGGTAGCTACCATTAATCCAACCCTGATACCACCAAAGTCAACAAAATAAGAAGTTAGAAGCAGATCCATTATTAGTAAACAATTCAAAGAAATACCTCCATCCATATTCAGTTGATAAAGTGCCAAGCCATGTATTGCACGCACACTATCTACTAACTGCAACAAGACATCCATATACCAATTAACCTTCCTCAAATTTCTCACAAACACTACTTGCTGTGCAGTAAAGCTATCACATCACAATTGTATGTACACCACCGCTTCGTAGCTCTATTATGCATGGAGAGGACCAGGGGGATGGCTATTAGGGGAGGAGGAGGCCATCATAGTAAATCCACTTCTCCTAGAGAGGAACGAGAAGCTAGAAGGAAGATTACAAACTCTGCATAGCTTTACTTATATATTCACCTTTATATGTATTTTATAATTGTATAATAATTGATTATTATTACGGCACAGAAGTTAAAGTATATATTGTACAGAAACCTCTGGTAATAAGATCGTATTGAAAGTAAACGCACATACGCACATGCGATTTGAGGCTAAAAAGTATATACCAGATCGAGTTTTACCAAAAATCGGAATTACATTTATACAAGTATCCAATGTCTACTGTATTCATTCGAAATGGGCTTTATTGGGGAGTCTTATCACACCCACAAGCGCGCTTCGCTTGCTTCCGCTGCGCGGCTGACGGACACTTTGTGTCCGCCGGTGGCTCCCTTCGGTCGCCTGGGGTCACATTGGTTAATTATACGGGAGATAACCTCTCTAAATACGTCTGTCCTACTATTATAATATATATCACACGCAAAATCACCAAATTTATCAAATTTGGATGAGTAATGATGACGTCATAACACAATGATGAGTCAATTTTTTGATGATAGTTGCATCATATGTGAGGTATGTTAGTATACAGATTCTTTTAAAATATCAGGCGTATATCTACCATAATGGCTGAGTTATGCTCGAATAACCGTATTGCTTAACTTTTAATAATGTGACAATGACGTCATAATTCCATGATGAGTCGACATTTTCGTCTGAGCTCAGAACTTACTGGAGCCATAGCCAAAATACTCCCACATGGCAAAATCATCTTTCTGCGCCCGGCAGTTTCTTCAATCAATTCGTTACAGATATATATATATATATATATACACATACACATTAATTAATCGAGTTTTAATAGTAAGGACAAGCGCGCTTCGCTTGCTTGCGCTGCGCGGCTGGCGGTGTCCGCCGGAGGCTCCCTTCGGTCGCCTGGAGGTGAGATCGGTTAATTATAAAGGAGATATCATCTCTAAATATGTCCATCTTAGTTTTAAAATCGATATCACTCGAAAAAACACCAAATGTGTCAATTTTTAAAATTTTGATGAGTAATGATGACGTCATAGCAAAGTGATGAGTCATCATTTTTTGATGATAGTTGCATCATATGTGAGACGTGTTAGTATACAGATTCTATTAAAATTTCAGCCTTCTATCTCCTATAATGGCTGAGTTTTGCTCGAATAACTGTGTTGCTTAACTTTTAAAAATGTCACAATGACGTCATAATTCCATGATGAGTCGACATTTTCGCCTGAGCTCAGAACTTACTGGAGCCATAGCCAAAAGGCTCCCACATGCCAAAAATCAGCTTTCTGTGCTTGGTAGTTTCTTCAATCAATTCGTTACAGATATATATATATATATATATAATATACACACAAACAAACAATAATCGAGTTTTAATAGCAAGGATGTGCTCCTGGTTCCATGTTTTCCAAATTTCCGAATTGAGGTTGAGTTGTAGTTGAAAATTACAAAACTTGACAATTGATCCAGAATGAAAATTCTTCCATTTGAACTTGGTTTACGCCATTTCAATGCCTATTTTTAACATATGTGCGCAACTTAAAATTATATATTTTCTGTATACAAGCGCGCTTCGCTTGCTTGCGCTGCGCGGCTGGCGGACACTTCGTGTCCGCCGGAGGCTCCCTTCGGTCGCCTGGAGGTGACATTGGTTAATTATAAGGGAGATAACATCTCTAAATATGTCCATCTTAGTGTTAATTAAAACCGATTTCACTCAAAAAATCACCCAAATTTGTCAATTTTAAAATTTTTGATGCGTAATGATAACATCATAACAAAGTGATGAGTCATCATTTTTTGATGAAAGTCGCATCATATGTGAGGTATGTTAGTATACAGATTCTATTAAAATTTCAGCCTTCCATCTCCTATAATGGCTGAGTTATGCCTGAATAACTGTGTTGCTTAACTTTTAAAAATGTGACAATGACGTCATAATTCCATGATGAGTCGACATTTTGCTCTGAACTCAGAACTTACTGGAGCCATAGCCAAAAGACTCCCACATGCCAAAAATCAGCCTTCTGCGTCCTGCAGTTTCTTCAATCAATTCGTTACAGATATATATCCTTACTACTTGTATTAAAACTCGATTAATGTTTGTGTATATATATATATATACAAGCGCGCTTCGCGCTTGCTTACGCTGCGCGGCTGGCGGACACAAAGTATCCGCCGGAGGCTCCCTTCGGTCGCCTAGAGTCACATTGGTTAATTATAAGGGAGATGACATCTCTAAATATGTCTGTCCTACTGTGCTAATCGATATCACTCGAAAAATCACCAAATTTGTGAATTTAAAAATTTTTGATGCGTAATGATGACGTCATAACAAAGTGATAAGTCATCATTTTTTGATAATAGTTGCATCATATGTGAGGTATGTTAGTACACAGATTCTATTAAAATTTCAGCCTTATATCTCCAATAATGGCTGAGTTATGCCCGAATAACTCTGTTGCTTAACTTTTAAAAATGTGACAATGACGTCATAATTCCATGATGAGTCGACATTTTGCTCTGAACTCAGAACTTACTGGAGCCATAGCCAAAAGACTCCCACATGCCAAAAATCAGCTATCTGAGCCCTGCAGTTTCTTCAATCAATTCGTTACAGATATATATATATATATATATACATGCGCGCTTCGCTTGCTTGCGCTGCGCGGCTGGCGGACACTTTGTGTCCGCCGGAGGCTCCCTTCGGTCGCCTGGGGTCACATTGGTTAATTATAAGGGAGATAACATCTCTAAATATGTCCATCATAGTGTTAAAATTGATTTCACTCGAAAAATCACCAAATTTGTCAATTTTAAAATTTTTGATGCGTGATGATGACGTCATAACAAAGTGATGAGTCATCATTTTTTGATGAAAGTCGCATCATATGTGAGGTATGTTAGTATACAGATTCTATTAAAATTTCAGCCTTCTATCTCCTATAATGGCTGAGTTATTCCCGAATAACTGTGTTGCTTAACTTTTAAAAATGTGACAATGACGTCATAATTCCATGATGAGTCGACATTTTGCTCTGAACTCAGAACCTACTGGAGCCATAGCCAAAAGACTCCCACATGCCAAAAATCAGCCTTCTGCGCCCGGCAGTTTCTTCAATCAATTCGTTACAGATATATATAGATATATATATATATACAATCATCGTGTTTTAATAGTAAGGATACACATAAATAGATATGTAGATATATAGATATAATCTTTCTCTGTCGCCAGGATTCAACAATTAGCTATTTTGCTGTATCAATTTGCTATGATCCAGACAACTAAATGAAAGCGATTACTTTATGTCTTGGACACCTGTGACTTGTCTACTTCACCTACTAGCAAGAACGTAAGTTTAATTTATTAATAAAACTATTGCTATGTGTACTGAAAAAATCCCAAATTCCAATGTTAGGAAAAATTCTAAAATTCTAATTGCAAGTATGGACAAATTACAATCTTAGGGATAGTCGTTTCCACAAATACATTCTGACGCTACTTTCTAAAAAGATTGAATTCTGTACAGGAAAATCACAAAAATACAATCTTCCCCCCTGCGGCCTCCTGCTGTTGTGATGCACTTGTATTGTTTTGAGAACTCTCATTTCTAGTGTAGCTCCTATTATAGAAGATTCTTTACTGTATGGACGGTGTCGAACGCACGTCTGCGTGATCTTGGAAAACTAGTATCATTATCATAAAATTTAATCATATTTTCACAGCTTTTTATGTAGACGTGTATTTCTATTAGAAAAGAAATCTCAACGGCTAATAAGCCTGTATGTAATTTAGTAAAAGTAAATTTCGATATTCGCACTTGTAAAATGCTGATATCAAAATTCAATGGTGTAATAGCATACATACATACGTATATCAATATGTACAGTCAGGGTCGCTTATTATGAACAAACCCTCTGTGTCCCAATTTGACCGGTTCTATATAATTTCTATTATTTCGATTTCGCTTACTATGTATGACTCTCTCTCTATTGTGAAAATTTTGGATCCCCATGGGATTCATAATGATATGCGACCCTGACTGTATTTTTGCAATTTCAATACTACAAACGCGCTTCGCTTGCTTGCGCTGCTCGGCTAGCGGACACTTTGTGTCCGCCGGAGGCTCCCTTCGGTCGCCTGGGATCACATTGGTAAATTATGAGGGAGAAAACATCTCTAAATACGTCTGTCCTACTGTTATAATCGATATCGCGCGAAAAATCACCAAATTGATCAGTTTTAAAATGTTGATGAGTAATAATGAAGTCATAGCAAAGTGATGAGTCATCATTTTTGGATGATAGTTGCATCATATGTGAGGTATGTTAGTATGCATATTCTATTAAAATTTCAGCCTTCTATCTCCTATAATGGCTGAGTTATGCTCGAATAACTGTATTGCTTAACTTTTAAAAATGTGACAATGACGTCATAATTACATGATGAGTTGATATTTTGCTCTGAGCTCAGAACTTACTGGAGCCATAGCCAAAAGACTCCCACATGCCAAAAAATCAGCTTTCTGTGACTGGCAGTTTCTTCAATCAATTCGTTACATATATATATATATATATATATATATATATATATATATATATATATATATATATATACAAACATTAATCGAGTTTTAATAGTAAGGATTATTGACTGTTTTTGTGGTGCTTTTCTATCGGTATGTCGACCGATATTTTTTAATATTAGTAACGCAGTTTCAAATTCTCTGGGGATAGATTGATGCATAGATATTTGATATAGTATAAATGAGCAAACAAGTATATCATATATTATAATGGAAGTATGCTACAACATAAACTATAGTTATACAGGTTCTACACAGGACTCGAATTCCAAGTCACATTTCCTACAGATATAAGGATCATCCCACGTCCTTTAGACTGGTATTGACGCGTCCACAGTGAATCCATCTCAGGCAGAACTCACAACCTAACCAGTCATCATTCGCCCTCTTTCCCCCGGTTGGGCAGTCGTGTTGTTCACATTCCTCGCAAACTGTTTCAGAGTCATCAGGGTTAACACTCGTGGAAGGTAATTCTTTCATGGCAACAGATGAGAGCTCAGTACCAAAACCTCCAGATTTATAGGTCGTAGCAGAGGCGTAGCTTACACCTATGCCGCCCCTCAACACATATTTCTACTTCAACTTGGCAAATGTATTAACTTAATTTGTGGCGTGTTTTGTGTGTTAATATAAAACAAGCGCGCTTCGCTTGCTTGCGCTGCGCGGCTTGCGACAGTGTGTCCGCAGAGTCGCCCTGCGGGCACCTAGAGATACTCAATCTAACCTATTCTGGGATTTTTTTTAGTTCATATAAATATTTTAAACAAAGGTTAACAAAAAATTCCATCATCGATCCGAAAATTTCTAGCCTATTTTTTGAAATTTGTTTACTTTGTGTATCTATCGTGAACAAAAGTAAACAAATTAATTATCAAACTTATTCGAATTCGATATTCTAAATAGACACCCCTGAAAACCCCATGTCAATCAACCGTTGAGAGCTAGTTTCTAGCATATTTTTGAGATTTGTTTACTTTATGTATCTATTGTAAACAAAAGTAAACAGATTAATTTTCAAATCTACTTGAGAATATGTTAATCGAAATCTACACCCCTGAAAACCCCATATCAACCGTTGGAAGCTAGTCTTTAGCATTACGTATTTTCAAAATTCATCAAATGGTGTGAAAATACGTATATATAGGTGTGATAATATGCACAAATTTTTAAAAATTGCTATACACTATAATACATTTAAGATATTAAACATAAGTTGTTGCTTTGAAGTATTATTAATATTGACGATATATTGGAGTGTCGTGCAATAATTTCCATTGTGATAGTGTAGTCATTAATTTTGTATAGAAAAGGTGTGAAAAATTGTTTCCATTTTTTTTGCAGAGGTGTGAAATTCGCTACGTATTTTACGTTATTAAAGAACGTATTATGATTTAAATACTACTTACACGCATGTATAGCCAAACAAATTGACAATGCTACGATCATTTCAGTTATCTGAACACATTATTTCAGTTATCCGAACACATCATTTCAGTTATCCGAACACATTATTTCAGTTATCCGAACACATTATTTCAGTTATCTGAACACATTATTTCAGTTATCCGGACACATTATTTTCACAAATTCGATTGAAAAAGTATTTGATAAAATGAGTGGTACTCGAACACACTGTTCGGATAATCGAGGTGTCGGAAAATCGAGGGTCTACTGTAATATCATTTGACACCTACAGTGGAACATGTATAACGGCCACCCAAGGGACTGGACAAAAATGGCCGTTATACACAGGTGGCCGTTATATACAGGTGATTGTCTTAATCCCCAAAAGGTATCAACGTAGTGAAATGAATATCAAGTTTTTAGAAATCCAATACTTGAAATAATTTAATGAAACCTGTTTATCGTTCGTAATAGGTCCTGTCATAAACACATAAAAAGGTTAAAAAGGTGATGGTCATTATAGACAGGTAGTGACCATTTAGACAGATGATGGCCGTTATACACAGTTTTTGGGTCAGTAAGGGACTGCAAATGGGTGGCCGCTGGCCGCGTTGAGCAGGTGACCGCTATACACAGGTTAAATACTATGGAATTTCGGACGAGACTGTTCAATGGTGACCGCTATAGACAGGTAACCGTTATACAGAGTGACGTTATAGCAGGTTCGACTGTACATGCAAATTGTCATATCTCTACGACTTGCCAATTCTTCAATCAATTCGGACAAACAAACAAAAACAAAAAATAAAATCCTAGCATTTTGAAATATAAGATACTATTCCTACTCGTATTAACTGGAAAAAGCATGTTCAATTTCAAAATACCTTGGAAAAATTCTGAGTTTACCAATACGTATATATTTTATGAAACACAGGGTCAAGTGCCGCCCCCTATTAAGCGCCGCCCGGGGCGGTCCGCCCCCCCCGCCCCCCCCCTAGCTACGCCACTGGGTCGTAGTATCCTTTTCACGTCTACGCCTAGAGGATTCGGCTGCAATGAATTGGGATTTGAGAACTCTCCGACGCCTCTTTTGAGTAGCCATAACGGCTTTAAGTTTACAGCGGTTCCTTTCTTTATACATCGATGCTAAGTGTTCAAGAGTTAAGCGGCTGCATTGTACAGCTTGATTTGCCAGAATAGCAGCGAGCATCATTGAACCTTCATTGAAAGTGCACACAGCAATAGCAGCAGCGGCTTGAAGCGACTTTTGTCCTACACGTTTTGTCTTTGGAGCATTATGCCATACAACTGAATGTACCGACTCATTACAGTTCTGTGTTAATCCCATTGTCAGAGCGGAACACATTTCAATGCTTGCAAATTTCTTGAAAACATCTTCCAGGCGCGAATACTCGTCTTTATTCAGATAGGGTTGTCGGAGTTTGGGAGGTGGATGATCTCAGCTGAAATTGCGAAGCCCTTTTGAAAGTAACACCAGGATTCTTTTGAGTGTGGGCAACGATCGTGCTCCTCGAACAAATGATTCATCAGTGTGTAAAGGGCGTTTTGAATGTCTAGTGGTGTTCTGCCTCTGTTCTTGCCAATAACAAGAGTGTATAGATGAGCAATTATCTCGACTTTTGATGCGGGTATTGGCTTGGAGGGCATTGTTTTCGTAGTTGTCTTCTTTTTGAGGTGTTTCTTTAATCGTTTCTGCGTGTGCCCAAGACATTCCTCTTTCCGGATAACTTCCATTCCTTTGTAAGGATTGTTTTCTTCCAACCTTTTGAATGAGCTTGAGTCTCCATCTCCTACATATATAGTATAGGCTAGAGAATGCTTGTCAACTGATCTATCCCAGATTTCTATTGCAGCAGAAGATTCCATCGCCTGACTTGTTCCAGAGAAGTTAGCTGGGCATTCGCTCGAATGTTTCTCCCAGTATTCGCTGTATTCCTCTGGGTTTTCTTTCTTACGTTCTTCCGTCCATCTGATACATTTGTTACACACGTGTTCGTAAAGGACGTAGTGAAGGACTTTGCCCATTTTGACTTCAATAGCCCCGGCGAATCCTTGATTACTAAAATGACCGCGCCTGTGCCAAGATCCGTCAAAGCTCACCACGCATACCTTGCAACCAGGAATGTTAGATGACTCAGCCTTGGCTCTCACTTCTTTTGCTGTCATGGACATGGATTGCTGGCATATTTTATCTGTAGAAAGGACCAATTGCGCGAGTAGAGACTTGGACATTATATGCCAGGTATTTTGTAATCAAGGAGATTGCAGGTCAGTAGAAAATCACTCCAGCTCATAGAAGTACAGTGTGTTGCTAGTAAAGCTCTAACGTTGACTTCTGACTTTTTCCGGCAAAGCATTTGAGGATCGTTCACGGCTTCATTAGGTTTCATTCCAACCGGACAGGATGTGGGAAATTCAGCAAGCACAAGATGGCAGCGACTGCATTTCAACAAGAGATATGATTGTAACCCATCACGAAAAGCGTATTGATACAGATTCAATTTACCAGTGCAGTGTGCCACAGTGCATCTTAATAGAGGAAATACCGTACTCAGTATATCGATATCAATTATTTGCGAGCCATGAGGAACGTAGAGATCACGAAATGATTGAACTCCATCCTTCTGTACCATAATACTGAGGCGTTTATTGGGCTGAGGAAACTTCACTTGCTGTAATAGTGTTTTAGATTTTGGAGTGCTAGTAGGAAGCGGTAATCGCTTTGTGGTGGATGGTGTGAAAGTAGATTTTCTTTTGACTCCCTCACCCTTCCGAAACCTCCCAGTGTTGAGTTTATGTCCTCGGTTTTTAGTATGAACTGGGGTAGCTGGTACCGTGTTATCCGATTCTTCGGATGTCTGCGAAGAGAGGGCTACTTGAGAGAGAGTAGATCTGAGCTCAGTAGGCGTGGAGGTAGCTGGTGTTAAATCAGTTGGGGTTGTTGGGACTTTGAATATGAAATCACCTTCATTGTCAGACCCACTTGACTCCATGCTAGATTCAAAATCAACCGGAATGCAAACCTTCGGGAGATCTGCGCTGGCTGCGAAATGTAGAAATAGTTTCTTGCTCTGAAGAAGACATTCTTTGAATTAGATATGACATTAATTATTTCCATACTTATATTGATTTGGTGTAACTCGTTAAAATTAACTACAGTTGTAGTGCCCATAATTGTTCCACTTCACATGCTAATAATAGAACTATGTAGTTTCTTGTAATGTGGTGACAGAATTCTAAATATAGCTAGCCATGTACAGTACACATGCACATGTTGATATTTTTAGAATTTTGCCAATTATGGATGGTGTTTGCATTTCTCAATTTCTTACTGACCTAAATTCCAATTACACTTGGTTGTAACGTGCTTACATATCTACTGTTACTATGTGTGCATTGCTATTGTGACATATTGTTGTCTGGGATGGAAAATGGAACCTTGAATGGGGCACCTCCCAATAACGCGCACCCTTATGTGGTCTGTAAAGAACCTTTCTGTTCGCATAAAACGGTGGTTCCCAACCCCTTTTACCTCGTGCACCTCCTGACACCTAAAGATTGTTTTGTGCACCCCAGGACCTATGCCAGGATCTAGGAGTAATGTGCATATAACTTCAAAAATAATTCTGTTAAAAATGCTCAAAATTCAGTTCTAATCCTTGTCCCCCCGTGCACCCCTAGGGGGTTCATGCACTCCAGTTTGGGAACCGCTGGCATAAAATATGTTGAAAGTACTGTTAGTCCAAACACCATCAAGGATATTTATCTATCTATTTTTGTTGATTATATTTGTAAACGCATAAATTTTAAACTCGTTGATGTGTAGCCATTTGAAGTCTAGTCACTTTTGATAATTGTTTGGGGAAATGAGCACGGTTGGACAAGTTCAGCATGCTTTTTGCTGTGATTATGTAGACCAAAAGGGATGAATTTGAAATAGGCGACATTTATCTGAGAAAGTCTCTCGACCCTGTGCCTGTGGATCAAAACAAATTATTGCAATCTTACTATTTGGACGAAATTCCCTATTCACAAATCATTGTCAAATTTAGACCGAGCGGAGTCGCAAGAGGGATCACACGATAGGGTTCAAACAAGTTTTAAGAATGGAATGTTGTCACCTATGCTGCTATGATGTTGCTAGAGGGCTAAGTTTGCCGAATAAGACAACTTATATTCAAAGTCATTTGTCGCATTTGTGGTTGCAAATATCTGATGGGTTTCTCTAGGTGTCCGAATAAACTGGCCCCGCTTATTAATTAATGTTTTTTTTCTAGCCCCCCCTGCCGCGTTTATTAAATCTCGTAAATTGACTTTGAAAGTTTTACCCAAAAATAGTTTTTATCGCATGTAGTATTTCATCAATTATCTTCTATCTGAAATCAATAGAATATTTTATTTCTTATTCTAGATAATATGTTGAGTATTACTGTGTGATACATCAACTAATTTCAAATCAACACTCCCGTATAACCACTCGAGTATACTTACAAGCTCCTCTCAAAAATGTTCTAGATTTAAAGTGCGAATTCAATGGAAAATCCAGGGAAATTAGTGATGTCTTTTATACTCAGGTCTGTGCATGCCACTTGCGCCAGGCCGGACTCCAGTACTCATTTTAGAACTGTGCTACAATATTACATAGGATCATAGATCCAATATAATAATATATGAAGCAGACAAATGGTATTAATTACGTGTAGTGTTAGTATTACTTATTTATCAACAAGTACTTTATTATTATAATAGTTATACTAAGTAAAAGTTATCAATAAATCACATGATTGTTACATACATACAAAATCTACTCCAAGTATGTAAGTGAGTATCTCTAATTGTGGGTAGTCGAGCATTTTATCTGCTAGCAAATACTGTTGCTTGAATTTTTCTTCCCTTTGCTCGAATGTTAGCTTCGGTGGATTCCACCGGAATGCTTTACCATATTGTTTAACATGCTCTTTGTATGCATGAAAATGGTCACATCCAAATTCTTTATGAATTGTTCATCAGTGTAGGACGCGAAGATGTCTAGCCAATAATCAGAATTATGGCGTCTACGACGGATATGGGTAGTCAATGTATTTCGTTCTGTTCGAAATGTAAGCTGGAGCTGTTTACTCTCGCCTCCACTCCAGATGTGTTCGATAACGTCTCTGCACAAGTGAATATTCTTTTGGCCGGCTCTCTTCTCAATTATTGTGTTCTGATTGCACTCACCAATTCGTAACTTTCCTGGCACGAACTGGATATCATCAGTAGGGAGGAAGTTACATCACTTACATGCACGTTGATATGTACTCATTTTCCTACATTTTATTAGACATTTTCAGATTTATTTTGTAGAATGACTTGCGTAATTTGAGCACATTCATCGTATTTATCTCTATTTAATAGCTATCCATTTGCAGTTGCAATTGTACGTTTGTGTGTCTGTGTATGAGTCTTGCTAAATTTAGACATGTTCTATAGATGTAATATATCTATTTTTAGACTAAACTAGCGTTTGTTATTAATTTCAATGCGTATAATGCCTAAAACGTAGCAACCGGTTTGAAGGTTTAGAACTTGATGACTTGCATTTTAACTTACAGAAACACAAGCGCGCTTCGCTTGCTTGCGGACACTTTGTGTTCGCCAGACACACCATTTGGGCGCCTGGGCTCATTCTGGTTAATTATAAGGTAGATAATCACTCTAAACATGTCTGTCTTACTGTTATAATCTACATCACTGGAAAAATCACCAAATTGTCAATTTTATTTGAAATCTGAGTCCCTAATTTATGGAACTTGACGGAAACTTTCCGGAATTCTACTTGTAATTGCCTAATTTACGGAATACTCCATTCCAGATTATCTCAGTCAGGGCTATATCAACCCAGTTGGCAAAATCAAGTCATTTTTCATGGAAATTCCTTGACCACAACTCATTCAACTCTTTCAAATAATGAGTTGTCTACAGCCCACTCATTTTCGGAATGATTCATTCGTACTAAATGAACTGGTTTCAACAATTTTCATATGACTGCTATAATCAACTCATTGATATGATTTTCCCAACACAAAATAGGTTGATACAGCCCTGACCTCAGTAACCAAACTTGGTGGAACCGCTCAGGAAATTACGGATGATTAGTTACATTTATACTATTAAGTTCCAATTTATACATACATACAGACGAGATACTTTCTCCATGTTATAAGAGCATCTCCCTACTGGTGCTGCACTCAAATTGTATTACGTATAGTCATACTTTTCTTCAAATGTCCAATTTTAGATATAAAACGATGGTACTTGAGTAATATTTGCGATTATGATTTAGGTTTTGGCAAATTTTAAAGTGATGTAAAATTTCTAATAATACATTTTTGAATTAATTTTCATAGTCACTAACTTGTTTTAACATCCGTTTAACTTACAATATTGGAATGCTTCTCAGTAATATTCATAAACTATCTATTGCGTTCCTATATACATTTCACTTTTCTGAGAATTGCTGATGATATTTACTATATTATCTCATCACCTGGAAGGAAGGGCTAGACCACACATGTCGATGCAATTGTAGGCTCAAGCAATGAATATAAATAACAATAGCTGCCTTATTATTTATCAGTCGTGACTTGCAAATCGCAACTCATACTGGGAACACGCAACTCATGGGGTCTTCGCTCATCTGGGGAGGCAGGCCTAACTTGCGCACTGATTTGGTGGATGGTAGTATATGCTTCTGGGCATGTTGATTTACACCTACCATTGTTTTATTCTCAGCTTTCAATGACCTAAATCGGCTGAGTGTGCAAAACTGAAATTTCTAATTATATAGACGTGGCAATGACGTCTCAATCTCGTGGTTTTTCAACATTTTCATCTTTGGTGTCTGACTCAATGGAACCATACCTTAAACTATGGATAACAATATTTGCATTAGAAGTTTGTATTCGCTTTTTGCTGATTTAAATTGTACCATGGATCAGAATGTAAGATTCCGAAAAATTTGTGGTAAATGCTTACATGTTTATTTTTCACAATTCTGACTTTTTCGTGCATAATAATTAGTTGAAAAGAAATTTTCAGATATAATAACATGTTGGATTGATTATTGAACCACAATATATATATATATATATTTCAATCAATTCCAAAATTGACCATAATGAATTTAGATTGTTAATATAAATTTAATATTATTTTGAACCTTGGATAGATGACTTAGTGTTGTATGCGGTCTTCACTTATAGTTAAAATGACAATCCTCACAAACTGGGCAAGTAAACTATTTAGGGAAAGGTACATCGTATATAACGCAATCTTACTCGTTAAATAATCACTTGATCAAAATTCTAGAACAATTTTCAAAATTCGCTATCCAGGAAAATTTCCTGGATCCCTTAAGACTTGCTAAATAATAAGGAACATAAGATTACTCAATAATTCATGAATTACGTAAAATAAAATAATGGAAATTAGTATAGACTAGTTAAAAGCTCAAAATCCCTGGATCATAATTCATTCCCATGGATAATCCAGGGATCAAAAGAATGTTGAGGTCCATATCATCAAAAATATCAAATAATTAAAAACATTGGTGAAATGTCGAAAACCTAAAAAAAATAATTTCATTTTCTGTAACACGCTAAAATTTAAGGGGTTAACTCATAATAATCAAAATAAATACAGTCTAACTAGTATGATTTGATGGTAGACCACTCAGTAATAAATTAAGGATACCGCCCTCGAAAAACATCGCCTGACATAATTAAAAATATTGAAATTTTTATTGCTAATTCCATCGGATTACTGAGTAGTCAGTCTACCATCTAATCGTACTTGTTGAACGGTATTTATTTTGATATTCTAGAACTGAGCACCTAAAGCTCAGTCGTACTAAAAATCGGAAAGTTATTCGTGCTTTTGAGGCGCATTCACAATTATTTTCTAACTTATCTGATATTTTTTCAATTATATGAACCTCAAAATGGTTTTGGCCCCTTTAAAAATTATAAAACAGATGAATTTAGAAAAAGAGGCACTTAAAATCCAATCAAAAATATCTTTATGAGGACTTCATTTCTAAAATGCTCGGGAAATGGCCGTTGTGATATTAGCTATTGTGTATAGAAAAGAATTCTGAACATTTTTAAAAAAATTTGTTCAGATCCGACCATTAGTTCGTAAGGTATAGTATATTGTAGGTAAAGTTCGGACATCAAACCTCTCTATGGCCCCGAAAGTGCTCGATGTCAATGCTTAAAAACTATTGAAGATATATAATCTATTATAATCTTAAATGAAAGGATATATATGATAATATATAGGTTCCTCAAACATCTCTTTGTCAAAAAGTAAATATTTCTTGACTTATTATCGATTTTATTGTAATACAAATTCTATGGAGAACTTTGAATATATTAGAAAATGTCGAATCTTGTCATGAAATAAGTTCCCAAAAGTAGCTATTATACTCAAAAAACAATGCAATAGTCACTAGCAATGTGTACAGAAATTTTAAAGCACTCAACATGATTATTTTGGAAGTTCAAAGCATTTATCTCCATATTTCGGTCAAAGCCCCCCATTTATGGTCCAAAAACAGATTCCTCCATATCTCGAGAAATATATACCCAAATTATTAGCTCTCAATTCCTAATATACTTTTCAAGACGGAATATATCTGATTCTTAAATAATAAGTGTACTACATGGAATGGAATGCTAAGTTTGAAATTTTTATCACGTGATGACGTAGCATTTTTCGAAAATCCTAACTTGAAAACTTTTCATTCTAAACCGATGAATTATACTTTGTAGTGCTAGGAATATGAATTATATTCCCTAATTGGTTCAAAATATTCGGGGTTAGAGGCCTCAAGGTAATTTGTGAATTTTCAGTATAATTTTGCTATTTTCACCAGTATGTTGGAATACATCTAATTCATTAGTATACATGCGATTAAATACCCATGGATGCTTTTATTTATCGTTAATAGCTCATTTTACATCATTCTTAACATCAAAACTTGAAATCCCTATATCTCGGGAATTTAAAATTCCAAAATTGACCATCTTTCAAACATTTTAACTCAAAATTGCTTTGAGATAGAGGTTTGAAAATTTCAGTTGTTCCATATCATTAGGCGATGAGCGTAGGACCACTCGATTTTCGATATCTTATAAATTTGTGATTTTATTGCTGATTTCCAAAGAAAATCGGGCTTTTTTTGCCGTTTTTTTGCAATTTTTTTTCAAACCCCTATAAAATTAACAATTTTGGTTATTTTAACTTTCTTTTGGTTCTATGCGATTGCAAATTAAATGAATCGGTTGAAAAATTCAAAAGTTAGCTATTATAGGAAAGGCCAACCTTAACGCATCCGCTCTTAGCTTCAATTTCTTGGAATAAATTTATCATTTTAAAATATTTTTCACAGCCTTCAATATTGAATTTCTCTATCTTAATGGATCAAGAATATGTTGTTGATTGTCAATTCGTTTCTGCGGGTAATAGCTTAAAACAATGGGACCTGGTTAAACCCAAATCCTCCAAATCAGTTGATTATGATGTGTACAAATCTACAGACACGGAGTTTGTAATACCCACTGATTCTTCTCTTAGGCAGCCATTTACTTCAGTTGTTTATGACCCTAGCGGTGAATATATCGCGTCTTTAATTATCAATAGCCAAGAGCTGTATATAACTACTTTGAAAGAAGGTATGGGTTCTAAGAAAATAACTCTAAAATCTCCCCAATGCATCACATATATAGGTTTAGAAGGAAAATATCTTGCTGTGGGATGTATTGATAGTATATCAATTGTCGATACCAAAATTCTAAAGGTTATTGACATTATCCCAATGCCCAAATCTGAAGATAAATTAGACAAAATTACTTCTATCGAATCTTCCTATGATTCTTTGCATGCTAATCTGATTGTTATCGTCACAGAAATTGGTAAAATATACACATTTTTATGTTTTCATGACAAAAAGATATCTAAGCAAATAAATACACAGAATATTCCAATCAATATTGTTAGATTATCACCTCATATATTTAATATTGCTGTCACGGCCCATTGTAATGGTGATGTGAATATATGGGATTTGGAAAATAAATTGGTAATTAATTCACTATTTCTCTCCCCATCTCCTAAATGTGTTTGCATTGACTTTTCTCCATTTCGTGATGACCTATTAGGTGTTGGGAATGTCGATGGATTAATTACTGTTTTTGATTTTAAAAAATTCTCCAAAGTTGCACAATTCAATGTGCTAAAGTCTAAAGTTACGGGATTGATATTTTTGAAAAATGGAGTTAATTTGATCGTAGGCGACGATAAAGGTCAGATACATATTTATAATTTGCGTACTCTCCAATGTTACAGATCTTATCGTTTGCATTCTTCTAAGCTCCAGGTTTTAGTTTTGAGGATGACTAAATTCTCTAACATAACAAGAGAAAACGAAATAGATAGAAATGCACAAACACAGAAACTTAATTATAAGTATTCCGAATTTAATTACGAAATCAAAGATGAGTATGCATTGAAAAAAAATCAAAATCTAGGACATCAATATTCAACGAACGAAATAATTTCACCACTTAGAACCTTTGACCCTACAAATATTGAATCACAGGTTAACGATTCTAAACCTTGTATTCCTAGTCCTTATTTTATTTCATCTGAACCAGATATCCCTCCTTTTATCTTTTCAAGTCACAATAATGATGATAGCATGAAAACCCATTCTAAACATATATCATCACCAACTTCAGCTATTTTTGAAACTAATAATGAAGGTGGTCTTAGTGAAAAAATCAAAAGAAAAACTATCAATCGAGAAGACAACATAATACAGCAATCACTGCCAATATGTCCGTTAGTAGATTCAATTTCTTTCAAAGAACAATCATTGCAAAATTCTCTTTTGAATTCCAATACAATATTATCAAGTAATGGAGTTTGCGATAGAGATAATATAGAAAAAAATTATTTGAGTTCTCTTTTGGAATCGCAGACAAATGATATTAAAGATTTCATTTGTCAACATATGATTACTCTGTTGAGTGAAATTACGAGAAATGTTACCAATTTACAATTGCATATTTGGTCTTTAGATTCAAGGGTGGAAAATATCCAGTGTCAAGTTAATGATATCAAGAAAACTATATCTAGAAACCCTTCCCTTTTGTAATTATTAATTTTAAATGTAAACTGTATTTTATATTGGTAAATTGTGATTTATTTGCTTTTGATATCATTATGATGAGCCCTTAAATTATTCCGAAAATATGACAGCATTGTCAAAAGTATAATTATTGTACTTTTTTATTCAACTTAAAATAAAAATATTTGATGGTAACATAGTAAAATATTCCCCAGATTTCCTGATTGGTAAATCTTTTGATTGAATATCATTTTTTATTGAAATTTAGTTGGCCAGCTTAGCTTGCTAGTTAATATATTAACTTAGAATACGAAATATTCGCATTATTCTTTTTAAATTTCGAACAAATAATAAATACAAACGCGCTTCGCTTGCTTGCGCTGCGCGGCTCGCGGACACATTGTCCACCGGAGGCGCCCTGCGGCCGCCTGGGAGCACATTGATTAATTATAACGGAAATCTATTTTCAATATTTTCCGAGTTATCTAAGATTTTATCACGATCTATAGAGAAGTAATGAGGTGTGACAAAATCCTAGATAACTCAGAAAATATTGAAAATAGACGCGAGACAATATTATTATCATATAGGAAGTGATAGTTTGCGGATTGAATGGTATAAGTTGTTAGCGTCTACGATCTATATATTTTGAGATATGGTTTAAACATTCAATTTGTTGTTTCCATAGCAACTGTGGAATGCATAGAGATTCCAATTAAGATTTTCAAATTTTTTGGATTAAGGACTTCCTATTGTTGTTCGATAAAAAATCCGGAATAAAAAATGCAGATAGTGATGCTTTAAATGAGGTAGAACAATAGCATTTTCCGCTCTAAAAAGAGCCTATTGCGCAATAACATGATGACAAATCGAATTTTTGACACCTGAATTGGATCCTCTGATATAATATTTGTATATGGTAATAATACATTTCAAAGGTCTATCGTATGCGGCTTTTGATTTCTCAGTTTAATTAAATTTTGACTGTGTTAAAACTGGCCTTCTATTTTGGCCTTGTATTTCGGTGGGTTGCATAGCTGTATATATAGTAGGCTATGTTATAACTAGGGTTGCCAACTCTACTCATTTTGATTCCGGGAGATATTTGTTTTCAGGGGAGGGGGCAATCGTGGGAGCTGCTTAGAAACAGAGAACAACGATTTATAGGCCTAAGTTTAATAATCCAGTAATAAAGCAAACTAACTAAAAAAGGTCTAGTGCTCCTTCTCTATTTCTGCTGCTTGAATGTATACTTCTGCTGAGATTTACGACAAAACCTCCCGGATTGGATTTGCTAATTTCCGGGAGACTGGTTGAGATCCCGGGAGACTCCCGGCCAATCCGGGAGGGTTGGCAACCCTAGTTATAACGCGTTATAAATACAAATAGAGGTGTACGGGTTATCCAGTTCTAATCTGCTATCAGGCCATATCCGGTCATTTACCAGATATCCGATACCGATAACAAATGTGGTTGGAAAGCAGGATTTATATTTGTAGATGAAAGGTTTATTGTATTTACTAAGAATATTATATTATATAATAGGGCACTGAGAAATTAGTTAGGCGCTATTCCACATCACTAACTAATATTGGAATTTAATTAATGAGATTCTCCTGAATAAAATTAATCGCTTTTCATTTCCTGGGAGGGTTTTCTTTGAAAACGATCCCTGCACTACTGAATAGTCTCACTTGTTGGAGCAGATAAATCTTTCAGCACAACGGAAACCAAATTCAGATAGTCCCATTCCTTTGCCACCAAAGTAAGGGACCCTCTGATCTCGGGATTAATGATCTTTCAAATAACATTAAAGTTGAAATTTGTTATGACTTTAACTTTATTTAGCCTTACTATTAAAACTCGATTAATGTTTGTGTGTGTATATATATTTACACCAAGGAGACAAAAGTATTTGAACAATTCACATGTCAATTGTACTAAAATGAGTCTATTCATGAAGAGGATTACTTCCAAACAGTATGATATACAGCTAATCGGATTCAAGATTCGAATAATACACATTCGAATTAGTCACAGTTAAAATTTTCATTCGTAACTTTGATAATAATCAATCAGTGCCACATGATGGCAATGAGGTACCTATGATGGCTCAAGAAGTTAAGATTGTCCATTGAGTTGAGTAGTTTATTAGATATGTTCAACTATTACTAATTCTAATGTATAGATTTCGAATCTGAAATCATACTTTTAGTATCTCTTAGAATTTGAACTAATATCTTCATGAAAATATTCAATTTAGTACTATTTGTATGGGAAATAATGAAGTGTTCAAATACTTTTGTCTGCTTGGTGTATAACCTCACTATTAAAACTCGATTAATATTAATTTGTGTACAAGCGCGCTTCGCTTGCTTGCGCTGCGCGGCTGGCGGACACTTCGTGTCCGCCGGAGGCTCCCTTCGGTCGCCTGGAGGTAACATTGGTTAATTATAAGGGAGATATAATCTCTAAATATGTCCATCTTAGTTTTAAAATCGATATCACTTGAAAAAACAATTTTTAAAATTTTGATGAGTAATGATGACGTCATAGCAAAGTGATGAGTCATCATTTTTTGATGATAGTTGCATTATATGTGTGACGTGTTAGGATACAGATTCTATTAAATTTTCAGCCTTCTATCTCCTATAATGGCTGAGTTATGCCCGAATAACTGTGTTGTTTAACTTTTAAAAATGTGACAATGACATCATAATTGCATGATGAGTCGACATTTTCGTCTGAGCTCAGAACTTACTGGAGCCATAGCCAAAAGACTCCCACATGCCAAAAATTAGCTTTCTGTGCCCGCCAGTTTCTTCAATCAATTCGTTACAGAGATATAGATATATATACAAGCGCGCTTCGCTTGCTTGCGCTGCGCGGCTGGCGGACACTTTGTGTCCGCCGGAGGCTCCCTTCGGTCGCCTGGGGTCACATTGGTTATGTATATGGGAGATAGCCTCTCTAAATATGTCTGTCCTACTGTTATAATCGATATCACTCGAAAAAACACCAAATTTGTCAATTTAAATTTTTTGATGCGTAATGATGATGTCATAACAGAGTGATGAGTCATCATTTTTTGATAATAGTTGGATTATATGTGAGATATGTTAGTATACAAATTTTATTAAAATTTCAGCCTTCTATCTCCAATAATGGCTGAGTTATGCTCGAATAACTGTATTGCTTAACTTTTAAAATGTGACAATGACGTCATAATTCCGTGATGAGTCGACATTTTCGCTTTAGCTCAGAACTTACCTGAGCCATAACCAAAAGACTCTCACATGCCAAAATTCAGCTTTCTGCGCCTGGCAGTTTCTTCAATCAATTCGTTACAGATATATATATACGTATATACACACATATACTACTACGTATATAGATTAATCGAGTTTTAATAGTAAGGATATATCTATATCTCTAACGAATTGATTGAAGAAACTGCCAGGCGTAGAAAGCTTATTTTTGGCATGTGAGAGTCTTTTGGCTATGGCTCCAGTAAGTTCTGAGCTCAGACGAAAATGTAGACTCATCATGGAATTATGACGTCATTGTCACATTTTTAAAAGTTAAGCAACACAGTTATTCGTGCATAACTCAGCCATTATAGGGGATAGAAGGCTGACATTTTAATAGAATCTGTATACTAACATACCTCACATATGATGCAACTATTAAAGAAATGATGACTCATCACTCTGTTATGGCGCCATCAATACGCATCAAAATGTTAAAAATTGGCAAATTTGATGATTTTTCGAGTGATATCTATACTAACCCACGCTTGCCACAGGAATGTGTTGCGTCATTTCCGGTTTAAGCAATTTTCAATGGGAAGCCATATAAGTTTGGGGTTACTACTATAAATAGAAAAATCCCAAATGCTTTCAAGGGTTAAGAAGACGTATTTATAGATCCCCTTATAATTATTCAATGCGAACCCAGGCGCCCAGAGGGCGCCTCTGGCGGACACAAAGTGTTCGCCAGCCGCCTAGCGCTTGCAAGCGAAGCGTGCTTGTATACAATGAAATTTGAATACATATCAATGTGTACAGTATAGCACATTAATACTCTATTGTTCCACAACCCCTAAAGAGTGCAGTGAAAAAGTCGATCATACTGATTAAAATTTTATAGATTCGTCCCCAGTTGAGCGAAACTTAAGTGAGCGACCCCACTTGAGCGAAATCATTTGGGCGAAACCTAACTGGGCAAGACTTAATTAAGCGAAACCTATTTGAGCGAAGTATTAAATGGATTGATAGCCATGTTTAGACTTGAACTCTCTACTGCGTGTGATGCGCCTGCATTAGTCCGGCAACTTAATTTCCTTTCCTATTATACTTGATGCCGAATCGACGGAATAAGGCCTAATTTGAAATAAGATTGAGACCTAAAATACTACACAGTGCCCCCTCATGAAATAAAAATGCCACTTTCAAGCTCAGTTGGAAACTATTTCAAACCATAAATGCCTCCTTTTACTATGTTCTCTTATACATATCACTCTTCAAAATGCTCACTCACGCTCCCTCCGATTTTAAATTGTCGGGCGGACAAATATCATGGCTTTGAGTAACTTCATTCAACTAAGTTTCGCTCAATTAAGTTTCGCCCAGTTATGTTTCGGTTTCGCTCACTTAAGTTTCGCTCCACTGGGGAAACCCCATTTTATACACCTTGATATTTAATATGCTATTCTGACGACTATGCAATCTGTTTCATAAACGTTTACAATTTTTGAGGTGATTTTGAATGACCACAACTTACTATGTAATATGTTAGGCAGTATTGTAATTAAAGGCAGTATTGTAATGTAATTTTTCGCAAATATACACTCATTCTGACGATTTTTTTGATATCTTTCCAACTATTTGATACCAACTTTTTTTAAAAAAATTCTATTCCGGCGGGGTTTTTTCTATCATTTGGTCTCGAAGTTAATTCTGACAAGCTAGTTAAGGTAATTCAACTAATTTTCAGCGTATAAATGCAGAAACAACGTAGAGATGTAGCTAAGCTCAGTGAAACGTCAAAACTTCCAACATTGCTTCTATGTGCGGTGTCACCCTGGAGACGGCATATAATGTTAAGCAATGGATTTCAGCGGGCGAAAGCATTGAGCACAAGGGTGGAGCTGGGCCTAAAAGGTGCCTCAACAGAGGAGACAGGATCTCACTCTCTCTAAATATTAAAAACGATTTCAGAATTTCTTTGCGGATTATGCAGAGTAGTCTAAAGGTTTCACGAGGAGTTGATGTGTCGTATTCAACAGTGAGGAGAGGCATCAAAGAGATGTCTTATTCCAAGAAAATGCCATCAAAGGACCAAATATTACTCCCTCCCATGAAGCGTTGAGAGTTTTGGGCTAAGAAACATAAGTTCATCAATTGGAACATAGTCTTTTTTACGGATGAGTGTTCCATTTGGCTTTGTAGCGGGAAAGTGCAGATGTGGACCAAGGGTACTCAAAAGCACGTCATTAACATTTCGAGACATTCACCCAAGATCCATATTTGGGGAGGGATGTCTACTCGAGGAACTACTGTGCATATTTTTAGAGAGAATTTCAATTATATCGTATATTGTAATGTGATAAATGAATGTTAGACAGAAACAGCAGACCTACTCTATCCAGACGGTTGGAAACTCCGGGAGGATAATTCGAGTATTCAAAAATTCAAGCTCTATGTATCATACAAAGAGGAACGCGCCATTAAATGCTTAGAATGGCCATCCTGCAGCCCTGATTTGAATCCTATAGATAACTTATGGACTATTCTGAAGAAAAGGATTTTAAACAGGAATCCTAAGACAATCGATGATGTCAAAACTATGTGGCTATAGAGTGGGAAACCATTGATCCTGAATTCATTGGCAATTAACAAAATCTATGCGTAAGCGGTGCGACCTTGTGATTGCTGTTCAAGGCAAAAAAATTCATTATTGAACCATAGCCTATTTAATTGTTACTAAGGGGTCATAGAACCAAAATAAGACTTGAATGAGTATATATCAACTTGAGTTATCAAGCGGCATTGGATATAATAATTGTAAATCCTTACTATTAAAACTCGATTAATGTGTATATATATAACAGCTTTCTGCGCCTGACAGTTTCTTCATTCAATTCGTTACGTTACAGATATATATATAGACTGGCGGACACTTAGTGTCCGCCGGAGGCGCCCTTTGGACGCCTGGGGTCACATTGATTAATTATAACGGGGATACGACGTAACATCTCTAAATACGTCTGTTCAACTGTTATAATCGATATCACACGAAAAATCACCAAATTTATCAATTTTTAATTTTTGTTGGGTAATGATGACATCATAACAGAGTGATGAGTCATCATTTTTTGATCATAGTTGTATCATATGGGAGATATATTAATATACATTCTATTAAAATTTCAGCCTTCTATCACTTAAAATGGCTGAGTTATGGTTAAAAACTGAAATTTCTAATTATACAAAGGTGATAATGACGTCATAATTCCATGATGAGTCGACATTTTCGTCTGAGCTCAGAACTTAGTGGAGCCATAGCCAAAAGACTCCCACATGCCAAAAATCAGCTTTCTGTGCGTGGCAGTTTCTTCAATCAATTCGCTACATATATACACATTAATGGAGTTTTAATAGTAAGGATATGTAAGGAATTGATTGAAGAAACTGCCAGGCACAAAAAGCTGTTTTTTGGCATGTGGGAGTTTTTTAGCTATGGCTCTACTAAGTTCTGAGCTCAGGCCTTAATGTCTACTCATCATGGAATTATGACGTCATTGTCACCTTTTTATAATAAGAAATTTCAGTTTTACGACTATTACTCAGCCACTTTGGGTGATAGAAGGCTGAAATTTTAATAGAATGTGTATATTAATATATCACAAATATGACACAACTATCGTAAAAAATGATCACTTATCATTCTGTCATGACTTCATCATTAAGATTTTCTCATTTTGTGATTTTTCGGGTGATATCGATTATAACAGTAAGACAGACGTATTTAGAGATGTTCTCGACCTTATAATTAATCAATGTGGGCTCAGCCGCTCAAAGGGCACTTCCGGCGGACTCAAAGTGTCCGCCAACCGCACAGCACAAGCAAGCGAAGTCGCTTGTAATTATAAAACAGACTGTATATGTAATGCAATCTCTAGCCGGATTACCGGATATATGGATCCGGTCGGAGGAGAGATTCTCTAATCCGGTACAGCTCTAGTCACTAATATCAATTAGTGAATTTTAAATTGCATATTTCCTATAGCTTTCATAACCTGCGATGTTCAAATACTTTTTGCACGCAGTTTTTAAACTCATAACTCCAGATAGACGACTATACTACTATATATGCTGCAAATATAAAAATGGTTCACGCATGCATATTACATTCTCTACATTATTATTTCATTCAGGTCGAAAGTGCTTACTCAGGCAGTGATGTTAACCTTTTCACCTTTCTTTTGAATTTAATATTTACATCTATGGATTAATGAAACAAATTAATAAAAGGTTTCCTGACGCAAGGGAATATATCGAACATTTGATATTCTTTCGTTTCCAAACAAATATTATTTCACAAATGATTAAGTAGCCACATCTCGTTTATGTATCGTGAATTAATCTAACTTTAATGAATCTATTCTTTTACACATCCTACGTAACTATAGCCTATTCACGGTATGAACTTTATCTCACCATGGATTACTTCAAGTCTATTTTGTAAACAAATCATAATATTTGAAATAAATTTGACTACGATAAAATGCAGTGTATGAATCTAGGATAAGTATCATTGTTAGTTTATATTCTATTACCAACAATATTTCATACCTTTTCTTCATACAAGCAATTCCTTATTTATTCATCCACACGTAAAATTTCTTAGCAGTATGCCAAATAGGTGTAGTGTAGCAACTTCTGCTCCAATTACGACGGCACTGGTACGTTCCAGTGTTTGAAATGTTGAATCATTGATCCAAGGAAATGCAAGATGAATAGAAATTGGCGAGTCTTCATCTGTGTGAGACATTTCCGTGACGAGGATATACTACTTCACTTCGATATTCCCCAAGGTGACGGTACAGTGAAGAAAGTTTCCATAAAACCTGGTCTTCGGAAAATGCTAAGCCCATCAATCTTCTTAATTGTCCTTCATATTTAAGTGTGAATTGGGACTCCCAATTGTCATACATCCTGAAGAAGCAGCCGAACAAGTCGGCGAAGAAGACGAGGCCATCGGAGAGCATGGAACTGGTGATATGGAGGAGTTTAGAGATGGGACCTAGAACTGCAGATGACCAGGACTGCTTTAGCAAGTTTATTGTGATGAGAGCGCTTAAAAGAAGTCAGCTGAAGGTATGCGAGCATCTCGCATCTTCCAGACTGATAACGGAGGTGAATTTACTATTAACCTGCTGAATACGACACTGCTCAATGGCAGCTACATGTACTTCTTACTCATAGTTGATCTCGTTTCACATTACGTCGAAGCAATCCCGTTGGAAGACCAGACCACCACATCCATCGTTAACGCATTCATGGAAGGATGGGTCTATCGTGGATATAGCGTACCAAATATTATGCTCACAGATCAGGGGAAGAATATGGATGGGTTAGCGGTGCACGAACTGTGCCTTGACTTAGCGATTACTATACGTTACACCACACCGTAACACCCGGAATCCGATTGGATGGCCGAAAGACATATCTGCTTCGTTAAACAAGTGATACGTTGCTTGATGCTCGAACGCGACCTAGAAAAGGGTTCCTGGCCATCGTTGTTTCAAGAGATTACTTTCTACGGCTATAATCTGGACAAATATCTCCACATATGTTGCCGTTTTGCAGTCAGCCGAGATAACTAATCGATATGCTCATCAGCGCTAGTACAACTCCAACAAAAGTTACAGGGTCAGCCAGTCAGTATCTCGAAACAACGGTAAAGAGGAGGCAAGAATTGAGTGAAATTGCACGAGAAAACCAAGAGTGCACCCAATCGGGGGAAGTATGATAAAGGTAGAGAAGAAGTATGATCAAGGCAAGAAAAAATCCAACATAACCACGGGAGATTGGGTCATGATGAATATGAAGGACTATTTGGATACATCTTGGTTTATAGTAAGAGAGGGAACTATCACAATTTTCTACCTCTTTTGTATTAATACAAGCGCGCTTCGCTTGCTTGCGCTGCGCGGCTTGCGGACACTGTGTCCGCAGAGTCGCCCTGCGGGCGCCTAGAATTACTCAATCTAAACTATTTTGGGAATTTTTTTTCCTTTATATATATATTGTAAACAAAGGTCAACGAATAATTTTTCTTATGGATCCGAAAATATAATATTCGAAATATACACCCCTAAAAACCCCAAGTCAACATTTGGAAGCTAGTCTCTACTATCTAGCCTATTTCTGTAATTTGTTTACTTTATGTTTCTAATGTAAACAAAAGTAAACAAATAATTTATAATATTGATCTGAAAATGTAATATTCGAAATCTACCCCCCTAAAAAACCCATGTCACCCGTTGGAAGCTAGTCTCTAGCATCTTTTTCAAAATTCGTAAAAGGTGTGAAAATATGTACACAATCTTTTTTATTGCCATACACTATAATACATTTAAGATATCAAACATAAGTTGTGGCTTTGAAGTATTAATAACAATGACGATCTATTGTAGTGTCGTACAATGGTTTCTCTTGAGATAGTGTAGTCATTTATTTTGTATAGAAAAGGTGTGAAAAATTGTTTTTCATTTTTTTGCAGAGGTGTGAAAATCTCGCTTAGATCTTAGAACTTAATCTAGCATTTTAATATATAAGATTCATTACACTTCATAAAATATCTGCAAAATATAGATATGCTATACAGTTTGCATTTTGCACACAAGACTTGAAGTAATCCATGGTTAAATACCGTGAAAAGGCTATAGGCTGTGATTCTTTTATATAACCAAAATTATTACCCATAACTTACATACTCGTATGTCAAAACCATCTAATTACGTACTACGTTATCCTGATTATTTGGATATTTAATTAACCCACGCTTGCCACAGGAATGTGTTGCGTCATTTCCGGTTTAAGCCATTTTCAATGGGGAAGCCATACAAGTTTGGGGTTACTACTATAAATAGAAAAATCCCAAGTGCTACCAAGGGTTAAATTTCTTTAAAGTTTTAAATTTGATTTTGGTTTTCTAATGGCGTCCAATAAGTAAGTAGTGGTTATTAATGAATAACCAACCAATTTGTGTTAATATATGCCTGAATTGCTGCCATATCTGAAACCTCTTTGATAGTGTTTCATTTAAAGGTTTATACTAATTGTGTATATATAGTATTTATACTGTTATACAGTGAAGTAGTCTAGTTGTAGTCTTTGTTAAACTTAGTATGTAGCGCTGCTGGTATTCTATACAGAAATATACCTTACTTAATTATAAGTGATGTAAAGCAAGTTATAATGTTCTCGTATAATATATTAACTGACATAAATATATCACAATAATAATAATGGTAATGTCAGCGAACAAGTTATACTAACCCAATGATAAAGAAAGTAAGTAATGAATTGAAGAAATTACGAAATACAAACTATTTAGAATATCCAGCTAGTTGTCTAGAAGCTACGATCTAAGTTAATGGGACTACAATGATATGTTGCAATGGGTTCACCGAAGAATTTCGTCTTCTTCCTGCTTCGTCCATACCTGGAGCATGATTCAACTGATCCATCGTTGGATAACTCATTCTCGTAATCCGGCTCTCTGTTTTGCTGTTCTTCAACGTAACTGGAATTCAGGTCATCCTCTTCGCCTACTGAAGACAGCTCCGTATCGCTCGCACACTGTCTCGTTTGAGGACCCTCACTCGTGGCTAACGCCGGGACGATTCCCACAAAACTGCGGAATAGTTTACACCGGTTGAGGTGCACCCATTTTCCCTTCCCACTTCTCGACTCTTTTATCAGCACATTGGCTCCATTCCTGGAGATTACTTCATAGGGACCGATAAACACAGGGTCTAACGAACTAGTTCTAGCTTGATCTCTCATCAAAACTTGATCTCCCTAAAGAATAGGTGAGTTAACCTTTCCTTAGTCAGATATAAAGTGTCCGCCAGCCCTGCAGCGCAAGCAAGCGAAGCGGGCTTGTTGCTAATAAAATGTCGCCCGCCTCCTTAGCGATTAATGTAAGAGATTGATTTACGGCTGAAATAAGAAAATTCTTAAGATTGGGTAAATGTCCGTGAGACCATGGTGGTACCATAAGATCTTTGTAAACTCCGTGATTCTATGAGAGCTGGCATCTCTGTATTCTAGGATTGCGGTTATACTGATACAATTTGTATCTTTTTTGATTGTTTCTCTATCAAAAAGCACGTTTTTAACAATAAGATTTCCGTAAATGCTTCCATTTTGGGTCATTTTCTGAGCAAATAATCTCAACCCAGGATTATCAACGAGCATAAAAAAGTACCACATTGAACAACCATACGGACTTCCGCATCCTTTATCATTTCTCTTCCTGTATCGTAAAGTGCTCACCGGGGGTTTTCTTGAAAAATCATGCCACAGTAGATTTAGTTTTACCTTTCGAGGAGCAGGTTTTGAATGGTCCGCGATATTTTTAATTCCTTATGATTTAACAGAGCCATCAGTTCGGTTTGCTTTCAGTTTGAGACCAAACGAATCAATCTTTACAGGCTGACCAACCAAATACTAATTCATGATAAACGGACACTTCGTCGCACGGACATTTCGTCGCATTAACATTTCGTTGCAGACATTTCGTCGCCAGACATTTCGTGGCTGGACATTTCGTCGCTAGACATTTGGTAGCCGGACATTCCGTCCTCTGAACATTAGTTACCGTACATTGTCTAGCAGAACTTCAGTCTATTTTACGGGAATTTCGCCTCATTAGAGACTTGTAAAGAACGGAAGTTAAGGCTTTTGGAGTGGAGTATGTTTGAAAAAAGGGTAACAATGAGGGAATTTGATTGAGAAATAAGTGCGAAAGGTGCATTTCAGGAGAATAAAATTCCGCGTGACAAAAATTTCAGGGACGAAAGTTCCGCTACCCGTTGTGTGGTAACTAATGTTTAGAGGACGAAATGTCATACGACGAAATGTCCGTGCGACGAAGTGTTCGCCATTCCTAATTCATTAGTGGCTTTTGATCATAATCTACCGGAATCTCTTCCACACAACAGCTTTGCACTTTTAGTCGTCGTTGCTGGATAAGAACATATCACCATTGTGAAAAGCAGCCCTTAGATCTTCACAGTTGTTGGGGAACATTACACCTCGATGAGATAGGTGACAAATGTTATGACTAATCAAATTCGATCATTTTATAATGCAAATACATTGGGATCTAAACAGTAGTGACTTACATTTACAATGCATACAATCGTAGGGACGTTGGTGATGGTCAAATTGATTTATTATAGTATATAATACAAACCTCGATTGTTGTTGAGGTTACTCGACTGAAGTTGTTTGAGTCGTTCAAATTTAATAATCTTTATATTGTACATTTTGTAGATTATATTAAGCAAATTCCATTTATCATGCTTCATTTACTACTCTAATTCGGAATTCCTGATTACGCGTAGATAAATGGCATTTTTTAGTGGAGAATTAGAAAGCATTCGACCGTTTCCTGAATATCCCCAAGTACTTGCAGCGATCCTCTGCGCTAGCAACGCAGCACAAATAACCGAAGCGCGTTTGTGGTATATAATGGATACTGTTCCAGTCTAGATATATTTGTACTTGAAGGGTTTTTTAAATATTGGAATTGCAATCCTAAGTTTCCTGTAATATTTACATAATAGGTTTGCCAATAAGATTTAGGCACGCAAACTAAATTAATAATTGCAGTTCCTATACCTGAAAACATTTACGTATGACTCTCACTTAGTAGTAGTATTCCAAACTTTCAGTAACATAGCCACCTCTATTAACTTTATTCACAAGGTTTTCAAAATTAACAAATAAACTACGTATTTTAAGACTACATTGTATTTTAATAAAATATTGATGGGATGACCCATGACATGCGACTCATCTCAAAGAATTGAGCCATTGCAGTTCTGAACCTCAGGAGGGTTCAAGCAAAACGGGGCCAAACTCCGATTCAAAAAAGGGGCCAAAATGGATCCAACCAAAACCGATGCCAAGTTATACGGAGGGAATGGGGATGTGGTGAGCGTTAGCCAGAGGCCACTGCGATACACGAGGGCAAGCGAGCTGAGTGTAGAGGTGGTGGCAAGCGAGAGGACAGCAGAAAAGCAGGATGGAATAGACAGATACAGCTGCCCATGAATCCAAGGAGGATTTGAAGATGAGGATCACAATACCAATGAAGATTTGGAGGAACCAGGGAGGTGCAATTCGGAGTTGTCTCAAACATGGTACCCCATACGGAACCGAAATCCTAGGTTTTTCCAGAATATAAAACCAATTACGAAGATTAGGATACCCTAGAGTTATCTCGAGTTAAGTTACGAGTAGAGTACTAGTCGCGATTACAGGTCGCAGCTACTCTTATATACAATAGAGATTTACTAGTTGCTAGGGTTTGCTTAGATTGTTAAATGCACTTTTCTACTCAACTTATATTTCTATTTTTACTCAGTAACTACGCTTATCTATTGAGTTTACTTGTTTCGCCTTGTGACAGTAGCAATTTCAAAATTTCTTAATTTCGGAGTTGGATCCGTAAATTTGAAATTTTGTATTAAGGTATTTTTTTGACCAATTAGCATATTGATTGGAAATTTGCAGAAATTCAAAAACTAAGTAAGTCGACCAATTTTCAAGCAATTTGGTCATGATGGTCAAATGGTTGGAGGACTTGGCTTGGAATTCACCTATCGCGTTCGAAAAACATAAACATCTAAAATGTTTACAATTCTGTATAGATCTAACAACGTATCTATAGATAAGTAAATGAATCAAATATCATTTATCAGATGAGTCACTAATTTTTTATAATGATTTCCTAGGTAATTTGCAGTTCAGTGCATAATCCGAATATTTCATTCCAACAATCTCAGTAATAGCTTCCTATTTCGCGATTCATTTACATTTCGGTGAGATAAGTTGGAGGTGCTTATACTTTCCTCTACTCCAAAGTTTGTGATGATTTTTCACAGTTACTATGCCCGAGTAATGCATCCGTCCCCTTCATGTGTTGCCTGCTATTCCTACCCTATTCGCAGCATAAGTAGGAATTTGACATTATTAATCGAATTATAGTAATTTAAACTCAATGTTAGATAAAATGATTGACACATGCAGTGGCGCATCGTGTTTTCGCTTTTTCCAGGCATCTGAAATCCTGGAATATAGCATCCAGATTAAATAATATTAGTAATTAATTAATCAAATTGTGAATTATACGGAGGATTAGTTTGGGGAAGGTCTCTCCATATTTCCTATACTTTAAATTTGGGGAGATCCTCTCTAAATTTGTGATTCCAGTGGTATGCGATGTATCTTTCTATAAATAGTTTACTTGTCCGTTTCAAAATTTGTAATTGCATATATTCGGCCGTTATTTAAAATCCAAGAAATTCCCTAGATATCCAGGGATTTCCCTGGATCGCGAAATTCGAAATTTAACCTGTTTATTGATTCATGCTAATTTAGTTATTAAAATTGAAAATTTGACAACATCAAGGGATTTACCATTGAAATCCATGGATTTCACTCCCAAATCCAGGGAAATTTTCGAGAGGGGTTGGTAGGTATGCAAATATCTTAATTATCCACAGCCTACAATGGTTTACGTGGCATCAGCCATAATTTAAATCCAACCGATAATTTATGGGTCGTGCTTAAGGATACCGCCCACGAAAAACCATATGATTTGGCTTACAGCATACGATGAAAGTAGAGCTATAAAAGATGTTAAGCGTGGGCAGGTATCTCCGTAAAGAAATACTTGCACATTCCATACCGTTTTTGATTCCCATTTCTAGTTTTTGAGATACAATGTCTCAAAGTCTGTTTTTTTCGTTTTTCGCTAGCACATCTTAATGTTAGAAATCCGGCTACTCAAAAAATTGTTTAGGACATACCAAGGAAACAAATGCTCCAAAATCGAATCATAGATAGTCTATCATATTTGCCACTTCATAGGACCAAAAGAAAGTTAAAAAGTCAAAATTGTAAATTTTATCAGTGTATGAAAAAAAGGGCCAAAAACGGCATAAATGTCTGTTTTTTGGTAAATCTGGAATAAATTCACCAAGTTATAATATATCGAAAATAAAGTGGTCCTACGTTCATCGACTAATGATATGGAACAACTCTTGAAATTTTCAAACCTCTATCTCAAACCAATTTTGACTTAAAATTTTGTAAAGACGGTCAATTTTGAAACTTTAAAGTCCCGAGATATAGAGATTGTAAGTTTAGATGTTAAGAAGAATGTAAATGAGTTATTAAAAATGAACAAAAGCATTTACAGGCATTTATTCGCATTTATACTGATGATTTAGGTTTATTCGAACCAAATATTTACGTAAATTAGTAAAAGTACAAAAGTACAGAAATTTCCTTGAGGCCCTAACCCCGAATATTTTGAGATAATTGTTAATATTAATTCATATTCATAGCACTACAAAGTATAATCAATTAGTTTAGAATGAATTAAGAGCTTCCAAAAAGTACATTAAGAAGGTAGAGCGAAAGTCTACGACTTTTAGTTTTCAAGTTAGGATTTTCAAAAATGCTGCGTCATCATGTGACAAAATCTAAAACTTATCATTCCATAGGATGTAGTGCAATTATTATCAAATAATCATATATGTACCCTCATCAAAAGTATATTAGGATGTGAGAACTAAGAATTTGGGCTTATATTTACATAGATAGAGAGATATCTCTTTTTGGACCCTAAACGGGGGTTTTTGACCGAATATGGGAGGTCCAAGGCTAGAACTTTCAAAATATTCTTCAAAAGTTCTCCAATTTTTCTGTATACATTATTAACGACAATTGTATTCATTATTTAGTATAATAGCCACATTTGGATACATATTCAATGATTAGTTTCGCCATTTTCTAATATATTCAAAGTTCTCCATAGAATTTGTATTACAATCATAGAATGATAAGTCGAGATATATTTATTTTTTTACAAAGGAATGTTTGAGGAACCTATATATTTTCGCATACATCCTTTCATTAAAGATTATAATTGATTATATATCTTCAATAGTTTATAAGATATGAAATCGGCATTTTTCGGGACTATAGAGAGATATCATGTCCGAACTTTACCTATAATAAGCGATATCTCATGAGTCGGATCCGCACTAATTTTTAAAAAAATTGATCAGAATTTTATTTCTGATCCAATGATCGCTAAATATCTACTATCAAACAGGCGATTTGCCGAGCATTATATAAATGAACTCCCTTATAAAGATATTTTGATTGGATTTTATTTGGCCTTTCTTCTAAATCTTTGTGTTATATAACCTCCATTGGGCCAAAACACTTTTGAGGTCAATATCATTAAAAAATATCAAATAAGTAAGAAACTAATTGATGAATCCGTCAAAAACCTCCGATAATTTTTCAGTTTTTAGTAACGCTAAACTTTAGGTAGTTAACTTTTAAAAATGCAGCATTCGTGAAGTGACATACATGATCCTCCAACTTCACTAGTTATGATCAAGCGATGCGATTTGTTATTCGCTCCGGAAGGGAAGAATATTAATTTTTGAATAAATTTTACCTCCGATGCATAGGTAGACTGAGTGTCAACATATACTAATTAAATCTATAGATTCCCACCTTTTCTTGCCGCTATGCTTTACTGAATGAGTGCAAATAATAGTGTGACAGACAGTACTCCTCAATTTCTAAGAAATTTAATGCGAAAATCGTTATATAATATTAGTAATCCGTGAGCTCGAAATATCAGGAAAGGACTCCTAAACTAATATATACAAAGAATAAGTATATTTTGTGACACGGTACTGTATACAGTACACCCTCGCCAATCCGATCCCTCGCTAATCCAAACACTTCATTCTTAAAATCCGAATACCCAAAATATAATTTTATTTGCTTCCATGATTTGAATAAACGTTTATGAACTTAAATTTATCATTAAGATTGAGAAACCGCGTTAAATAAACATTCTTAGCGAAATAATATCCTTAATATTCTAACAATACAAATTTATAATAATTAATGCCCTATTGAATTAGTGTTATTTCACTAATCGGAACAAATTCACTAATCCGAACGATTTTTTCGAACATTGGAACAGAGCAGTTCGGATTAGCGAGGGTGTACTGTACTTAGAGAGTAGTTTGAATCAGTATGGAGACTATGGACCCTTCATTTCAGTTACTTCAAAACTGAATTTATGGTTACCAACATGACACAACTTGGATTCTTTAGTTTTATTAATGTTTAGATTAGACCTTAGCTATCGTTTATATCCCAAATTTTATAATATTATCCTTATTTTACTTTCATAAATTTTCTTTTCTTGCCAACAATTTAATAAAATTTTCATTGAATTTCAATTATAACCATTTTACAATATTATTGGAGAAATTAATAAGAGCTTAATATTCGTGAGAGATAGTATAACAAAAGTTTTAATGAGAATTGTATCAATTGTGGGTGGTAACTTTGTCTGGCCTAAGTAAAAAAAGAATTATTAACCATATACACTAATCAGAAAAAGTATTGAACACTTTATTTCACAATATTAAATACATAAAGGGAATTTTCCAGGATCCCTGAAGACTTGCTAAATAGTGCGGAACATAAAATTACAATAAATTTATTCCATTAATGGAAATTATTATAGGCTAGTTGAAAGCTGAAAATCCCTGGAATTTTCATTAAATCCCCGGATCCCTGGATCATAAGTCATCTCCATGGATAATCCAGGATCCCTGGAGGGTTGGTAAGTATGTATTTGAATACTTGAATTGTTCTCATGAATTTTCCGGCCATCTGAGCATAAAGTGCTAGCATTCGATAGTAATGAGAATCTGGGGTTATTTTTAATAGATAAAGACAAAGAGATCCTATCGTTTCGTTTAAATTAAACCATTTGATCAGCCCCTTTCCTATATTTCCCCTTTAGCGAGCCTATATTTTGTGTATGGGACAGTCCTTTAGAGACATCACACCTTTTTTTACTATATTTTTATTTGAAAGCTCAGTATTTGAATTAATTTAGCCACTCTTTCTCTACACTCTCGCTGCATTTTACACTAGTTTTCTTGGGAACAGAACAAGATATCCATTAAAATATAACTTAATGGAAGAAAAAAACTACAACAAAGATCATCATAAACTTTAGATCAGAACAAAATAAATCAAAAGAAGCGAGACCCTGCTGATATTGATTAAATTTGTTTCAATTTACTGTCATAATGATAACCTTATCAATTCTAATGCACTTAAGTACAGCTGAACCCGAAAAATGTTAATAATATTCAAATCGTAAAATAATTGTGTAACAGACTGTACATATCAAGGAAAAATTTGAATAAATGCAATTTCGTATATCGTTATTATTCGGTAATGTCCACACATCGTGGAATTATGACGTCAGTCATCTTTGTATGATTATTCAGTTTTTCGACTATAACTCAACCATTTTAAGTGATAGAAGGCTGAAATTTTGATAGCATGTGTATATTAATAGATCTCACTTCTGATACAACTATCATAAAAAATGAAGACTCATCGCTCTGTAATGATGTAATCACTACACATCAAAAAATTAAAAATTGTTAAATTTTGTGATTTTTCGATTATAACAGTAAGACAGACGTACTTAGAGATGTTATCTATCTTAAAATTAATAAATGTGAGTTTAGACTACCTTAGAGCGCATCTACCAGTCGCGCATCACATTGTTTTTTACAAATTAAGCAGATTTAGAGGAGTGGGATGCAAAACCTTAAAGGGTTTAAAATGAACATGAAGATTTTTTGGATTTGTCCAATGTGAGTCAAGCCTGCCATTGAAAACAGAAATTGATCCTGCATTAACAATCTCATCTGGTAAACCTTTCAATAAATTAAGGTCCGTCTTTCCTATAAAAGCTAAATTTTGACTTTTTCACCGATTTGTTGAAATTTTTCAGTGCAGATTTAAATCGCAGAGTTATCTACAAAATTGCATAAAAAAAGGAATATAAGTGACAAATAAATATTCTTTTTAAATTGGGGAATTTTCAAGCAAAAATCCAGATACAATATTTGTATCTTCGTTTAGAAACTTTTTTCATTACTAGGTGATCTAATTCCGGTTATAAAGTTTAAAGTTTATAGATTTATATATCCCCCGAATCCATGCTAATATGTTCTCAGGGGGTTTACAATCTGGGTGAGGTGCTAAACCTACTGATAGTTGCTGAACGTGTGCATGCGGCGTGTCTGTATGCATATGATGGCATGTCTTTGCGCATATGATGGCGTGTTACAGAGAAAAACTCGGCTAACAGTAGGCAAGAAAGATAGCACCTGACCTAACTTTACCTTTAAACGAGATGACATCCTTAGTGCTTTCAGCTCACTAAGGTTCTGCAAGAGTGTAGGCTCAGATTACATTACCGAAGCAATGTAATTGAGAGTAAAATGCAAATGACTAGAGTGTGGTTAGAACCCGCGACCTAAGTCTTGGTATTCAAACGCCCTAACCACTGCACCACTCAAGCAGGTATATATATATTGACCATATTTGGAGAAATTTTGCCTCATGTTTCTAAGACCGGTCAAGAATGTTAAAAAATCCTAGCCGTGGTTAGGCACAACAATCAAAAAAATTCAAATATGGTCTATATAGATATCAAAACGCTGGAAATTCAGTACTGGACATGAATTCAGGATTAAAATGATGATCTGGTATGCCTAAAAAAAGTTATTGATATGTGACATTTCGTTTAATAAATGTGTCCTTTTTAGAGCGACTCCAGGTGGCATAAGTAGCTCTGAGTGGGAATATATTGGCATTGGAGTTATAAAAATCGATCTTAATGTTTAGAACCCTTAATGCGATCAAAAAATGCTAAAAAAGCGCGCGTTTGGCAAATTTCCGATAAAAATAAATTCCCAATTGGCACTGCCCTTAAGGATACCGCCCTCGAAAAACATCGCAAAACATTAAAAAAAATTGTGGAATTTTTTATTGTCAATTCCATCGGATTATTGAGTAGTCTACCATCTAATCGTACTTGTTGGACGGTATTTATTTTGATATTCTAGAACTGGGAACCTAAAGCTCAGGCGTACTAAAAATCGGAAAGTTATTCGTGATTTTGCGGGGCATTCATCAATTATTTTCTAACTTATCTGATATTTTTTCAATTATACGAACCTCAAAATGGTTTTGGCCCCTTTAAATATTATAAAACAGATGAATTTAGAAAAAGAGGCACCTGAAATCCAATCAAAAATATCTTTATGAGGGACTTCATTTCTAAAATGCTCGGGAAATGGCCGTTGTGATATTAGCTATTGTGTATAGAAAAAAATTCTGAACATTTAAAAAAAAAGTTTGTTCAGATCGGACCATTAGTTCGTAAGTTATAGTATATTGTAGGTAAAGTTCGGACATCAAACCACTCTATGGCCCCCAAAGTGCTCGATGTCAATGCTTAAAAACTATTGAAGATATATAATCTATAATAATCTTAAATGAAAGGATATATATGATAATATATAGGTTCCTCAAACATCTCTTTGTCAAAAAGTAAATATTTCTAGACTAATCATCGTTTTTGTTGTAATACAAATTCTATGGAGAACTTTGAATATATTAGAAAATGGTGAATCTTGTCATGAAATAAGTTCCCAAAAGTAGCTATTATACTCAAAAAACAATGCAATAGTCACTAGCAATGTATACAGAAACTTTGAAGCACCCAACATGATTATTTTGGAAGTTCAAATCATTGATCTCCAAATTTTAGTCAAAGCCCCCCCATTTATGGTCCAAAAACAGATTCCTCCATATCTCGGGAAATATACACCAAAATTCTTAGCTCTCAATTCCTAATATACTTTTCAAAACGGTATATATCTGATTCTTAAATAATAAATGTACTACATGGAATGGAATGCGAAGTTTCAAATTTTTATCACGTGATGACGTCGCATTTTTCGAAAATCCTAACTTGAAAACTAAAAGTCGTAGACTCTCGCTCTAACTTCCTAATATACTTTTTGGTAGCTCTTTATTCATTCAAACCGATGAATTATACATTGTACTGCTAGGAATATGATTTACATTCCCTAATTGGTTCAAAATATTCGGGGTTAGGGGCCTCAAGGTAATTTGTGAATTTTCAGTATAATTTTGCTATTTTCACCAAAATCTGTTGGAATACATCTAATTAATTAGTATACACGCGATTAAATGTCCATGGATGCTTTTATTTTTCGTTAATAGCTCATTTTACATCGTTCTTACAATCAAAACTTCAAATCCCTATATCTCGGGACTTTAAAATTCCAAAATTGACCGTCTTTCAAAAATTTTAACTCAAAATTGCTTTGAGATAGATGTTTGAAAATTTCAGGAGTTGTTCCATATCATTAGGCGATGAGCGTAGGACCACTCAATTTTTGATATTTTATAAATTTGTGATTTTATTGCTGATTTGAAAAGAAAATCGGGGTTTTTTCGCCGTTTTTTGGCCCTTTTTATTCGGACACCGATAAAATTTACAATTTTTAAAATTTTAACTTTCTTTTGGTCCTATGAAGTGGCAAATATGATAGACTATCTATGAATAAATTTTCGAAGCTTGTGATCCAAACATGTGCTTTAAAAAAATCACAGAGTGCAGGAGGGCTTACCATTAAGATGTGCTAGGGAAAAACGGAAAAAACCGACTTTGAGACGCTGTAATTCAAAAACTAGAAATGTAAACCAAAAACTGTTTGGCATGTCTCAATATTTTTTAATTGCACTACCTGCCCACGCTTAACATCTTATATATCTCTATTCTTGATATATGCTGTAAGCCAAACCTATGGATTTTTCACGGGCGGTATCCTTAACACACTTCATAGCTCTTTGTTGAAAATTTTTAAATCTTTGTATATTCTTCTTTTGGAAAGGTCACCAAATTTGGCATGCACACTCAAATTTGGGCCAAATTAATGATTTATAAACAACCTTAAAATGTCCAACGTAAAACAGATGAAAGTGATCTTAAGGATACCGCCCTCGAAAAAACATATGATTTGCATTACAGCATACGATGAAAGTAGAGCTATAAGAGATGTTAAGCGTGGGGAGGTATCTCCATCAAGAAATACTGGCACATTCCAAACCGTTTTTGATTCTCATTTCTAGATTTTGAGATACAGTGTCTCAAAGTCTGTTTTTTAAATTTTCCGCTAGCACATCTTAATGGTAGAAATTTAGCCACTCAATGAATTGTTTAGGACATCATAGATAGTCTACCATATTTGCAACTTCATAGGACCAGAATAAAGTTAAAATGACAAATATTGTAAATTTTATCGGTGTCCGAAAAAAAAGGGCCAAAAAAAAGCCAAAAATGTCTGTTTTTTTGGGGAAATCTTGAATAAAATCACCGAGTTAGAATATATCCAAAAAATGGTGGTCCTACGTTCATCGCCTAATGATATGAAACAACTCTTGAAATTTTCAAATTTCTATCTCAAACCAAATTTGAGAAATAATTCTGTAAAGACGGTCAATTTTGAAATTTTAAAGTCCCGAGATATAGAGATTTTAAGTTTAGGTGTTAAGAAGAATGTAAAATGAGTTATTAATAATGCACATAAGCATCCACAGTCATTTATTCGCATCCATACTGCTGATTTAGGTATATTAAAGCAAAATATTTACCAAAAATAGCAAAAGGACCCTGAAAATCCACAAATTTCCTTGAGGCCCCTAACTCCGAATATTTTGAGATAATTGTAAATAATATTTCATATTCCTGGCACTGCGAGGTATAATCTATCAGTTTAGAATGAATAAAAAGCTTCCAAAAAGTATATTAGGAAGTTAGAGCGAAAGTCTACGACTTTTAGTTTCGAAGTTAGGATTTTCGAAAAATGCTACGTCATCATATGACAAAAATCTAAAACTTAACATTCCATAGGGTGTAGTGCAATTATTATCAAAGAATCATATATGTACACTAGTAAAAAGTATATTAGGAAGTGAGAACTAAGAATTTGGACTTGTATTTACAAAGATAGAGAGATATCTCTTTTTGGACCCTAAATGGGGGTTTTTGACCGAATCTGCGAGGTCCAAGGCCAGAACTTTCAAAATAATTATCAAAAGTTCTCCAATTTTTCTGTACATATTATTAACGGTAATTGTATTCACTATTTAGCATGATAGCTAAATTTGGACACATATTTAATGATTAGATTCGCCATTTTCTAATAGATTCAAAGTTCTCCATAGAATTTGTATTACAATTAAATCAATGATAAGTCGAGAATTATTTATTTTTTGACAAAGGAATGTTCGAGGAACCTATATATTTTTGCATATATCCTTTTATTTATGGATATAATATATTATATATCTACAATAGTTTTTAAGATATGACATCAGCCTCTTTCGGGACCTTAGAGGGATATTATGGCCGAACTTTACCTATAATATGCGATATCTCAAGAACAAATGGTCGGATCCGAACAAATTTTTTTTTGAAACGATCAGAATTTTATTTCTGACCCAGTGATCGCTAAATATCTGAGATCAAACTTGCGATTTCCCGAGGATTATATAAATGAACTCCCTTATAGAGCTATTTTGTTTGGATTTTATTTGCCCATTCTTTTAAATCTTTGTGTTTTATAATCTCCAAAGGTGCTAATACAATGTTAAGGTTCATATCATTAAAAAAATATCAAATAAGTTAAAAACTAACTGTTAAATGAGTCAAAATTTAGGGGGTTATTTCGCAAAAAATACAAAAAAATGCCGTCCAAATAGTGCTATCAGATGGTGGACCGATCAGTAATACAATAAAATTAGCAATAAAACATTTTGCAGTTTTTTTTTACGCCAGTCAAGATTTTTCGAGGGCGGTATCCTTAATCATACCCAAGAGTCTATTTGTAAAAAAGAGTGATCCTTGCAATATGCTCTGTGAAAGATTACTGTCCACACACTCATATTTTCATTAACGGAGTTTCATCTATAAGATTGGTATCAGGTGAAAATTAAATTCTTTACAAGTTCTTTTGCCAAGATGATGTACCCGACATTTACTCATATTAATAGGCATGTAATTATTTTTTTGGCCTTTTTTTCTAGCTGGTTGTTAAACTCCAGTTAAAATACTTTCAGAGAAATGTGAAATATGAATATGGCAAAGGAATTTGTAAACCTTTTGAGCAATATAATAATAATAATAATAATTAGTGCCAAAAGAATAGAAAAAAGTACATACATAATTACAATGTTGCCCAGGGAGAGCTTGGGTGCACATCAAAACAAAAAAATATATCTACAAGTCAAAACACAGTAAAATTAAAATGAAGTGGATAAATAAAGTACGTATTTTGAAATAAAAAGAAAAGACTTTGAAAAATAAGATAAAAAAGTTAAAATAAGTAAATAAGGTATGGTAAAATAAGTAAAATAATAGGTAAAATAAGTAAATAATAATAAAATAAGGCTGTAGAACAAGAGAATTAAGATAAGGGAATACAAAAACCATTCGGTTTGTCACAGTGACAGGGAGCCAAATTATGTTCACTACTCCAGAAACTATCTAATCTTCCTTTAAAAGTTGACAAGGATGGAGCTGATACAGTACTTTCTGGTAAACCATTCCACAATCTTATTATTCTTTCTGTGAAGAAGTTGGTTCTCAACTTACTCTTAGGAGGGCGATCGGAGGGGTGTATAATAGTAAACGAGTGGCCTCGGCATTTACTTCCTACCGGTCTCAAAATAGGGGGGGTGTTTAAATTTAATATAGACATCACCATTAATATACTTCCACATTAAAATTAAGTCGGCCCTCTTTCTCCGATTTTCTAAATATATCAAACCCAAAGCCCGCATTCTTTCCCTATATGGTAATTTAGCAAGAGACTTTACACATTCCGTAGCCCTCCTCTGTACCTTCTCCAATTTTAACACATCTTTGACCAAATCGGGAGACCAAATATGGCAAGCGTACTCTAACTTTGGTCTGATGAATACTTTATAGAAAATCTTAAAAATATCTGCAGTAATATGTACATAAGTTCTTCTATACAATCCTACTAGTCTATTAGCGCTAAAACATACTTTAGCAATGTGTCCACTAAACGAAAACCTACTATCCATCCATACTCCCAAGTCCTTGATTGTGTCTGTTTCTTCAATAACTTCTGACTTCATTGTGTATTGTAATCTTAGGTTATGCTTCCCTAGGTGAATAACCTGAGACTTATTAAGATTAATTGGCATATAATTTAATTGCGACCAATCTACCATATCAGCTAAACTATCGGATAGGGCTGTATTATAACTCTGTGAGTATTGTTCACCGTATAATTTGGTGTCATCAACAAAAGATGGTACACCAGTAAGACTGTTCATTTTATATAGACTATAAACTGAGTTTGAAGGAGAATTGAATGTATATATTAAGAATAATATTGGACCTAAAACTGATCCTTGCGGAACACCACTATTTACAACCTGCCAATCAGAGTAGGTATTCCCCATCTTGACACGCTGTCTCCTTTCTAATAAATAAGACTCCAGCCGAATTAAAATCTGCCCTCTTATGCCAATTGCTTCTAATTTATCCTGTAATATACTATGTTGCACTTTATCAAACGCTTTTGCAAAGTCAATATACAATATATCTACAGGAGACCCTTTGTCTAGTCTTTCTTATGAATTGGTACTATATTCGCGGATTTCCAATCACTTGGTAATATACCGGATTCGAGGCTTTTATTAAAAATGTAGAAAAGTATATTAGCAAAATCTTTGGAGAATCTTTTAAGCAAATTTGGATGTATGCCATCAGGCCTGGAGATTTTGATCCATCAAGAAACTCCAACTGCTGTAAAATCATATCTTCTGTTATCACTGTCTTACTAATAGTGAACGATCGAAATTGATTTCGGTATCGGTGACTTCACAGAAATCATGATTAAATTCTGACTCAGAATTTCTGAGTAATGAACAGATTACTCCCAGCAAATGCGGAAAAATATTATTTTGTAGAGAAAACCTACCCAAAGTTAATTTCATTTATTAGAATCTAGTTACACAATACTATATCTACATACTTAATGAATTAGTGATTAGTTATGTTTATGCACCTTGATTAAATATAAAATAGTATGTATTGTCTTGCAAATTGTGGCCGAAATACCGAAATTCGGTTTCGGTATTTCGGTGGAAAATTTCAATTTCGGCCGAAATTCGGTTTCGGTAAAATACTGGTTTCGGTCGTTCACTACTTACTAATATAATTAACTACATTCACTAGTGGAGTTTTATATGATCCTATAATTTCATCTAATGCCAGATTAGGTGGACGATAAAATATAGCTATATACAGAACCTGCGTGAATAAGTTTAGCCTGACAATGACAACATCATAACCATGATTGGAGTTTGAAGTAATAAGTTCTACTTTGTTCAACATTCTCATGTCTAAAAATAATGCTACTCCACCTCCTCTACGTTTTTTTCTGGAGCTATAAAACCCCTCAAAACCAGGAATCATCAATCCATGATCAGGTTTAAACCAAGTTTCGGTTATAGCCCCATTATCCACTTCCTCAACAGCGAGCGTTTGCTCAAATTCATCAATTTTGTTACACAATGATCAACTATTAGTATACACAATTTTTACCTTTATTTTATTAACTATTCTTGTATCATCAATATCCTTATTCCAATCCATATTAACAGCTGACACGAATTCACTACTAGACTCACAATGGTTAGTAGCATAGCCTACTACAATAAGACCTTTTCACTGAACAATTTTCCATGGTACAAGGGATAAGATAAAGTGGATTTTCTTACGCACCCATAATATGAATAAATATTTTTATTCCAAATCTAATTCATCATTTGTTTGATGCATAACTATATAGAACTAGTCTACGTTCCAATAAATTATATATCAATGTTATGGCTATTTTCTTTCTCTGCTATATGGTTCCTTTTTACTTTTACGTTGTATTTGTTTTGAATGTTAGCTCTCAACTGTTTCTATACATATAAGGATGCGCCACGCAGCAAAGGGGCAATGGGGAGGCGGGATGGACCTACAAGGAAGTATCCGGCAAGCCAATTCCCTAAGAATGGTCGGTGCTTTATTTGCGACTCGGACAGGCACTTTATGGCCCAATGCCCGGAACGGCACTGTGCGAAATGTGGCGAAAGAGGACACGAGGTCCGCTATTGCCCACACGAAGTCGAAGAGGGGTATTTCAGGTCACGACGCAGCAGTGTTGTACATGAGACGGCGGTTGTGGTACCAGTTAAATGGAACGGTTAACCCATCAATGTAATGATGGACACGTGGGCGGATCCTTCGATAGTGGACAGAGGAACCGTACAAAAGATGAATATCCCTTACAGCACAAAGTACAGTCAAGTGTATGGGCTAGGGCGGACAGCGCTTGCAGTCTGTGGTACGGCCTACGCGGCGATAGATGTGGGGGATGGTCGACCACTAGAACACGAAATCGAAGTACTCGATACTAACAATAGGGTGGTTATATTGGGGCGAAGGTTCCTCGCGCGCTTCAAGAATACTACTTTCGATTGAGAAAACATGAGAGTTAGGCTAGGTGGTTGTTGGAAAACCTCTAGCTGCGGCACGCGGGGATACGCGGCGACGAGAGCAGAAATTATGCAGACTGAGATGGGAAAGGAGGGAGATAGCTTGGAGGCCAGGTTCGATATTAACCCGAAACTATCACCGCGAGAAGAGGCCGCAATACGCAAGGTGCTGTCGAGATGGAAAGACGTTTTCGCGGGGAACCCGAAGAGCCCGAGCGAAATTGGAACCGCGAGTGATCTTAGTGAAGAAAAAGGACGGGACCCATCGATTTACCGTAGATTGCCGGGATCTCAACGATGTGACGAACCGAGATGCCTATCCGATGCCGGATCCCCGAGATGTTTTCGATCGTATGGGAGGGGCAACTGTATTCTCTACACTGGATGGGGCATCCGCATACTGGAGCGTGCCTGTGAAGGAAAAGCATAGGGAGTTCACTGCGTTTGTTTCAACGCGCGGCCAGTTTGAATTCAACCGCATGCCTTTTGGATTGTCAAACTCACAGGCTACCAATCAGCGAGCGGTAGACCAGGCTCTACGAGGGTATCCGAATGTACAGGCATTTGTTGATGACACATGTGTTCACTCGCCCAGTTTCGATACGCACCTGGAGCATTCGGATGAGGCTCAGTGGCTATTCTAAAAATTGAGGATGAAGAATGTGAGGATTGGACTTTTGAGTGTACTGATTGCTGTATTGACGGAAAAGGTATGCTACGTTGTATTTTAATGACTTCAAATAACTGTTTACTCAACAACAAGGCCAAGAATATTACTTCTACCACCTCTTGTCCCAAAGATACTCAAAGGAAGATACTTAAACTTACTCTAATTAATATATGTAAATATATACACCTATATATTTATGTAGTATTCCTTGTCTGTCAACTAAATTATGCCAGCAGTCAATAATATCATTATTGTGGGGTAGAGGACGTATAATTACACAATATTAAACATATCAAAATGATATTGTGTTAAATTTCATTGTATTAAAAACTCGACTTTATCTTATCCCTGGTCTAAAGTAGTGAAATGGCCTGTATGTAGTAGGCTATGTTAGTAGTTAAAATTTCTTTGTTCAACCCATTTCCCACACCCAACTCCCTCCTTCAATCATCGTTTCCAGCACTAGAGATAACAACCTCATTTCATCTTATCACCCATTTTTTGTTTGGCTCTCCTCTGAAATATTGGCTCCTCTGAAATCTTCCTTTTCATGTCGAGCCATAACTACTTCTGTAATATTCTTTCATTTTTTGTGAGATCAGCAGCCGTATTCACTAAGATCTTAAGCACTAAGATCGATCTTAAGTCTTAAGATCGAACTTAGAGCTATTCACTAAGAATTAAGATCGATCTTAAGATCGATCTTAGTTAAGATCGATCTTAAGATAGAACTTAGAAATAACGTTAGGGTTAATATGATTAGAATATAGCATTATACTAATCAAATTCAAAACTGAACTATAATATTTGTAATGGTAAGTGGTCATTTATTATTGATCTAGTGAAAATAAACTATATTTCTTCTTTTTGTTCAAAATTGGGGCAATTAATGTCAATATTAGGAGCAAAGAAGATTGATTAACCCACTCCTGTGAGACATAGCTTCTATCTATGTAGTTGTACCGCCTGGAATGCCTGCTAGTGAGTCTCTTACATATCTGTGGTGAAATCTTTGTTTTAACTTTGAATTCTATTATGAAAATTCAATGTTTTATGCATGTAATCTATAATTATTCTACACTAGTCAATATAAAAGGAAGAGCTATCAAAGAGCACAAGTTATACCTCATGGATTCATAATATTATATTAAACAAAACATATAAACGACGTGTCTTTATATATTGTAACATGAAAACCTCTCTAAAACAAAGTATAAACACTGGATATGAGAAGTACAATAAATTGAACTCTATCGACGGTAAAATTTCTGCGTCATTTGGTGTTACGAAAATAATTGGTGTCATTAATGGTTATGGTAAGTCGGCGTCCTCCCGTGTATATAAATTGCTGCTGAGTACTTGCATTAACAATACCAGACCAAATGGACAAATCCCGCAAAGCAAATTGGACCAGAGAAGTCTCATTAATGCAATTGAATCAGTAGGTGAGATTTTGAGAGGCTCAGGAATTCTGCTGACAAAAACAGGAAGCCAGAAAGACTGGAGGGGTACAAACACTGCTGGACAGGTAGAAGACGAGGACATACAATTATATCAGCAGATAGAAGTATTTCTGACTCTGCAGATCGGGTAACAGAGATGTTTCAAAACACCCTTGCTTTTAGCGGAATTACAGGTGCTGCTGATCTTTTTCAAAGCACCAGCTGAGAACAATGAAATTCCAATAGCATCAACAGTATCAGCTGCAGGTCCTGTTGAATTTGAAGATACTCCAATTTTAGAGTCTCCAGAAGTTGAAATCCCGACAATATATACTCGTAAGCCATCAAAGAAAAGTCGGAAGAGAAGGCGAACTGTTGATGAGCAAGATGATTCGGTCGAACTCTTGAAGGCTGCAGACTTACTTCCATTACAGCAGGTTGATGAAGAGCAGAGGGACTATTATAGATTGAAACGTCAGAGACTGCTGAAAAATCATTGTGAATAGGAAAATAGGATCAAAGTGATTATTATCAGTCATGTGAATCAATATATAAAGCCTGTCTCTATAATTGTGCATATTGGAATGATTATATGATCAAAGAATGTATGTTTGTTTATTCATACAAATCCAAAAAGAATTTGCCACGAATATAGCATGTGATACATGTTGCGATGTTACACACAATAAGGAGAAATGTTTTTAAAATATTTAAATTTTATTTGAAGTCTAATATCAATCAAGGTAGATTAAATGTTCGATAGAAGTAAGTTTGAACAACATTTATGGAGTAATTAGTGAAAATCGAATAAATTCCAATACTTAAGACACCTCCCTAGGTTGCTTAAAGTTCGGTCTTAAGTTCGGTCTTAAGATCGAACTTAAATCTTAGTGAATACCATTCTTAGTGAATACGACTTAAGATCGAACTTAAGACTTAAGCACTAAGATCGATCTTAAGATCGGTCTTAAGTTCTTAGTGAATACGGCCGCTGGTTTCAAATAAATATTCTTAAATCTTGGATGATTCTTGAGTCTATAAGCATGAGAGAGAATTTTATATCTCATATTCCTTGATTCAAGTTTTACCTTATGGGCCTAGGTTTGTTATCTTCACGAAGTTTCCCCAGACGGCACATTTCAATTATTTTAGGCTTGAGACTCCACTCCCCCACAATGTTTAGGAACTCTTTTGAACAATCCGATGGCAGCACATCTTCTGAAAGTCCATAAACAATAACATTCTTGCTTCTCAATTTTTTCTCATTGTCTTCTATTTTGTATTCACGACGCAAACTATAAGAGTACTTACTACCTTTGTCCTTGCCTCCTTGTATTGAGTAAGGCTGTGCAGTTTGGGGCTGTTTGTATAGCTGTACCACTTACTATATTTATTCTTTAAAGCTAGAGGGAATGACTCTGTTCTCAAATATTCAGGCTCCCTAACTTTACGAATTGCGCAAAGGACAATGGAGACAACGGCAATAGTATAGTTATTGAAGAATATCCCAACATCGCATCCAAGGTAAGCATTGGTGAGAAAGTCGTTAGTGAGTCCCTGAATAGTTGCTCTGCTTTTGTGATGTCTATTTTATGATACAAGTACACTGTTTCCTGAGCAGTTCTAAATGCTATACAAAAGTCGAAGGTGCGTATATCAGAGTGGTTTATGTTGTACATTGCTAAGAAGAGATTGATCATTTGTGAGTATTAGGTTCAAAGTAGCTCCACTGTGAGCATTATTTTTCCCATAGCCGTGCCTGGTAGGTTCAGAAACATTCTAGTAGAGGGAAACATCGTCAATGGAATCTAAAAAATCAGCGGCATCTGATGTTGAGGGTGATCAAGAGCTCGATGAGATGACCAATTAATGCCGCCAAATTTGAAGTCCCAAAGTAGAATTAGGTTTCGACCTTAGAAGGATCTGATAGTATCACACATCTGCACAGTATCATGTGACGTTGAGTTTGGTGGTCGGTATATCAGACAAACGTAGGTGTGCTTATTTATATTCATATTTTCCATTTTTATAATTAAGATGTCAATGCCACCTAACTGCTTAGATTCAATAAGATGTCTTCCTATGGTTTTTCTTATAGGCTACAAGCCTTTGCTTGATATTTTTAGATTCCAAAACGATTCTTACAGGTACCTCTTCGGATTTTTCCTAGACGATGAACTCTCTAGAATTTTCGGTTTGTATTTATCACCTCGGTCATCTTTATAAACTCTTCAGATGCTTCTGAAGGTGATAAATTTCCGAAAGACCATAGACAATTTGGGTCATCTCCTCCTAAATTTTTTCTCACTCACGGATCTGCTAACAGACCTTTGGATCTTTCATAATTCACCACCATCATGTATAGTCGTAAATAGCGACATATGTGGCACAAGGTGGCAGTGACTGATAATTTGAAAACTTTGGGAATTAATGATTGATTAGAAATATTCTACAAAAAACTAATTTCAATGCAAAGATTTCGAATTTGAAAAATATTAGTTGCATCGCTTCCAGTTTTGGAGTTTTGTCTTCATGAGAATAGACCCATTTTAGTATTAAATGCACGTGAAATAATGAAGTTTGCAAATACTTTAGTCCGGGTGGTGTATATGGCAGTCTATAAGAGTCTAATTTTGTCTCCGTTTTAAACTTCATTTTCCTGAAGTACACGTACTTCTAGTGGAAAACGCTTAACAGCAACTCGGGGATACTCACAAAAGTTTGCTAAAAAGTGAAGTTGCTCATAAGGGAACAGAATTAATCCATAATCTACACCTGGGACTTGAAAATTGGATGCTAATACAACAATATTGCTAATAGGGGAGTTGCTGATAAGCAAACTCCACTAGATTTATATTTTTTATTATCAGGATGCATAAGCATCTTAAGTCGTGGCGATAGCTTGACCGATTTTGGATTATCACGTTCGGTAACCGGTTATTATAAAATCTAGTAAAAAGTGATATCATATGGATAAGCTTTCAAACTCAAATATGTTCATTTGCTTTCTAAATTTTAAATTGTGCGTCTTGGGGGACGCAAAGCAGCGGCGTCGTGTTCTTTGAGTCTTTTGGAGGCCTCGCGTCTCCTCAGATCTTCACTAATGCACTCCCGGATGTTTCCTGGTTCTCATCTTCCGGGAAACTTAAAGGATCTCTGGAAATTTTCTGGTTTCTTTCCACTGTATTTTCTCTAGGACCCCTAGATCTTTAATAGGGCAGCCACATTCTAACTATGCCCCCAGAATTTCATTTGGGCTCACACGACGCCACTGACATGTATGATATTCATTAACATTTTGATCGTATTATTACGAGGTAGCTAAAATGGTTGTATTTGCTCATTTTTCTGTATAAATTTATTACTGCATTAAAGATATTCTCATTTCTCGACATAATGCTATTATCTTTAGTTGGCATTATGAATAAAATATCATATAAGGAAAAATATAAGAGAAACCTTGTAAATTAATTTATTAACAACCCATCAATGATTATGGATTTGCTAACTCATAGTACAATAAAGAGACTAAATATTTAAAATTTTTATTCGAAAATGCGCTCTATGTTCTAAATACAGAAGCAAATATAGTAATAAAATTAATTATCATACTTGAAAAATATAAACAATTTTAATTATCTAAATTTGGATCATCCCAATCCTTATATGATATAGGTTTACGTGTATCATCGAATTTTTTGGCAATATTTCGCTTCGTTCCAATATTTCCAAATGAAGGAAATCTATTGTAATCAAAAGGGGGAGGCATAGGTGGAGCATGAGGGGGAACGATAAAATTAGGGTGAAAAGGCCAATTCTGAGGCTGTAGAGTAGCATCTTTAGATTTAATATTCTGATTGAGATTAAAGGAGAGTTTTTCATCTGAAATTTCTGTTTGATTTTGAGATAAATTCGAATAATCAGGTCGTTGCGGTAGCTTTAATTGAGTGATTGGTCGGTTTTTATCTTTCAAATAATTATTAAAATATTGTACTTCCAGTTTAACTTCCTCAATTCTCTCATTATGTTTATTAAAAATATGTTTCTTAACATATTCAGGCCCCTTAAACTTTTTACCACTCAGTGGACAAAGATATTTTTCAGGATCCAACATCTTTGTATTTTCATTTATAAAGCTTCCAATTGAATCATCTTCATTTCGTTTTCCTAACTGGGCCATTTCCGATTCTGTAAGAAGTAGGGGAACATGCATTCTATCGACGCAACTTATATGATCAGAAATGAGCTTGTTTACAGCTTGTATATTTGCAGAATTATTAATAACACCACGAATTGTTAATGAAGATATTCGACAAGGCATCAAATCCTCACATGGAAACTGAGTAAAAGAGTAGAAGTCGTATGAATAAACGATACGAAGATACAAAATAAGGGCGTCTAGTATCTAAAATGAAAATACATAAAGTATAGGATAAATTCATAGAAACTAAGTCAAAGGTTGCAAAATTATATATACAAGTATCAATAATCCACTCTGCAACTCCCGGAGGGCGCTTTTATTTCACACTGAATAAATAAAACGTATCTCGGGCAACGGTAGAGAGGATATCTAATAAGAGGGTCATTAAGAAGGTTTTATATTCCCATATTTAGAATTCCATCACAATCTCAATATTTTAGTAATACTGTAGTGACCTCTATACACTTAGTTGAAATTCTGGCATTTATCAAGTTTACTTATTGAGTTCTGACTAGTTCTTTTGCTACGAGTTTATCCTTTTCAAAAATTTGACAATGTAAGTTTACATAAGGCCATAGCTACCATGGATGTCTTCGCCGAAAGCTCTATCCAAACTCTTCCACTTTTTTGCATTCCCATGAGTCAAAAAACAGACATGTCGAGTAACGTGTAGTAGTTCAGTAATAGTAAGACAGATGTATTTAGAGATGTTATATAACTTACAATTTATCAATGCAAGCCTAGGCGCCCAAAGGGCGCCTCCAGCGGACACAAAGTCTCCGCGAGCCGTGCAGCGAAAGCAAGCGAAGGGCGCTTGTTATTATTAATGTTTAATCCTTCATTTGACATTGCTAGGGTGCGACCCGTGCGGGTTGTTTTTCCACGTGCTGTGGGCACAAAACGGGCCGAAGGAATGCCGATTAGAACAATTTCAGAAATGAATATACTAAAATTAAGTTATGAAATTATTACTACTTGTATATGAAAATAATATATGTAAATGTTATTTTCGTTAAGTCAAGAGTGGGAGAATCATGTAAGTAATATTATCTGCACTCTCAGCTTCCAAGTAATGTCTGCTGATTCTTATCAGCAAGCAATCCGTTACTAGATCATTTCACAGGGATGCACGGAGAGAAGAGTGAATTTGCTTAAGCCGAGAAAAAAATTGCTCTACAGAGCCTCACTAACTACAATTTTGTTGAGTATCTGTTTTTCAAACACTTTCATTTGGGGAAATGCTGTATTACATTACCTTCCAACCCAGCACCAAACTTCCTGGCAGCATATAGCTTATCAAAATCTGAACGAACTTTGATCAACTCAAGCCAATTTTTAGTCAGTCAATATTTGTGCAAGGTACCAGTCTTTTGACTGTTGTATGTGAAAGAATTGGAACATAGAAGGAATTAGGCGGTAGTTGTTAATTTATCAATAACAAATAAATCTAAAAGTCTAGTTGCACAAAATCTACTATCTTCTAACATCGATATAGAAAAAGGTAAATAAAAAATGAAACTAACGAAGTGCAGTTTAATGTTTCTTAAATAACATTTTGCATATACGACTTCTGCATTGTATAACGCGGGAATTATATGAATTCTGAGATTAATGTTTCGTAATATTATTTGCACATACGATTTCTGCATCTTATAATGCTAAAATTATATGAATTCTTAGATAATAAAATCACGAATTCAGCCAATTTAGGGTGTCATAATTATATCAAATAAACAAATTTCTAAAATCGCGGACTGTCACAAATACAAAAAGCGGGCTGCAGGCTTTACCGCCCCTATGATCATTTTATCTTTTCCGGATGTGTATCAAACCTTCTTGTATAAGATATAAATTTTGCAGATATATTATAAAATTATTTCTAATTTTGTCATGTAAACAAACAAAAATACTTATCTTTGGTTATTGAAAAGTGAGAATGGCATATGTAATCGAGGTTTTTCCAACCAGCAGTTACATATAGAAATGGAAATATGATTTGAAAATTATTGGACTTACTACATTATTTAAAAATTTTAATTGAATGATTTTGCAGAATTGTTAATGTTTAATGAATTGTTCAAAATGTGTCTCAAAATTTCGAATATATTGGATTGGGAGCAGCATGGCCCGACTTTGGGTTCCAATTAAAAAAATATAAATTAGTTTATCAGTTTAATTCAGTTTTGAGTCGCTAAGAGATGAAGCTTTTCATTGCTTTACATAAACTTGCGCATTAAAACTGCAGTCTAGAAAACCTCAAGTATGGTTGCTATTATTGTATTTTATTGTAACCAGTCATTGGTTAGGAATTCATGTATAAATAATTCTGAACTGTATGCTTAGTTGAAATACTTAGGTCATTTCATAAGTACTGAGCCGTGATCTGTATTCAGAAGTAAGTGAAAATATATTATTTTCGATTAATCCATTGTATAGCTCAGGGAATCAGCTTTCGATTTGCATATAGGATTGTGATAGAACAATTATGGGTGTTGGTACGTTCGATTTATATACTTGGTTTAGGTGACTGTTGAAAAATTGGAATTTTACCATTGAAAATGGCTTTAAAATGAAATTTTTTTTGAATTCGTGGAATAAGATCATTACAGGTCAAATAATTAGAACATATGTGTGGTGAAGTAAACGGGAGGTGTTCAGTACAATAACCTGTGATAAAAAGTAATTATGCAACTTTACGTGGATTTTTTCCCTATTTTCTTCCCCTAAAATGGGACAAAAGTGGTAGTATACCATTTCATAAACAATTTATTCCCCAGCCTAAACCATAATGCTACAAATAAATCAATATGTATGGTTTTTTTTAATATGTAGAATTTAATGGAAGGATCAGTTTTAATCTAAATTTGCTTAGAAATGAAATACAGCCTTAGGAAACTCAAAAATCACGTTTAAAGGCAGTATCCTAAACTGATGTACTTAAATCGGATGTAGGAACCACAATAATTGTCCTATCACAGTAATTCTGTATGCAAACCAAAAGCTGATCCTCTGAGCTATACAATGAAAAAATCGAAAATAGGATAATTCTACTAACTTCTGACTACAGATAACGGCTTAGTACTAATGGAATGACCTAAGTAGCCTATCATTTCAATTTGCCGAGGAAATGCATACATTCCCTCCATTCTATACTCCTCAGGTTCCAACATTCAATATAAAACATGCTAAATTAGCATTCAGCAGCCTTTATTCATTAAATAATTACACAATTATTGTTAAAGTGAGAAAGAAATACCCTACATTAGCCATGGAGCTCATTTTATATCTTCAAACTGAGCTTTGCAGTGGAGTTGTTAAATATGAATATAATATGCCCCATAATTACTGATACTACAGCCTAACAATATACAACCATTGAGATATTCATCAATGTTAAGTTTCTGTTTAATTTAGTTTAGTTTAGTTTATGATCATAACATTCCACAAAAGACTAGATGATCAATTAGAAATTCGTTTTTTGTATCCTTGTAGGTTACGCTAGTTTCGATTATAATCTCGGATCAGACGAATAACTTGCTGTAAAACAAGTAAATTCGATTTAATTAACTGACACAATTCAACTTAGAAAATGGGGAAGTAATAAAACAATTTGTATTCAAACCTGGGGTAGCTGGGGGGACTTGAACCCCCTAGATCCTCCAAATTGTCCTTAGATTTCGAAAGGTTAGGAGCCTCTGCTCAATGCAACTCATTAGTACTATGTAATCCTGACTTGCCAATATTTTAGAGATATGCTCATTCGAACTCCAATTACACGACTGTATGTAAACATCACATATCATTTTGAAACTGCCATGTGCGAATAAATAAACACAGTAGTACTGATAAAATAATATATCTAAGATAAATCGACAAAATTGGGAGTACAAATACACAGGCCTCTCCACATTCCTAAATTAAGAACTAGTTTACCAATGACCAGAAACTGACGTCGCGATGGGTGACGCGGCTTTGCCGGGCCCAGAGTATTTGCCTCCTCTCGTAGGCTTTGTTTTTACATTTCCAAATTTGTGTCCATACTAAGTAAAGTTGCGATTGGGACAGTAGAACCTCCATAAGTGGGGGAGCTCGGGACAGCGAAAATGTTTCTACTCCTCTACAGGGGCGTCAGGTTTATAATGTGATTTGTCGGTTTGGGGCTTAAAATTACAAAAAGCATTCAAATGATATTCAAAGAAACTAGTAACTTTATTTTAATATCAGAAGCACGCCTTTTGTAACTTTAAGCCCCAAAATCGGACAAATCCCAGTATAGATATGTTCGATGGGGAGCCAACCTTGTGTAACCACTAAATCATCTTCCAACTGCGTGAAACCCTAATGGTGAATATTTGGTGATCGAGGGCTGGGGTTGGTTAATCGATATTCGGGCTTGGTTATTTTGATTTCCTACAGGACGGTTAACCGGTTAACCGATGTCAATATTAATTAGTATAATTATGGATTTGTTGACTTATATTTAACCTGATATTGAAAAATTTACAATTTTCAGTGGTCTCGAAATATACTATTTGATTAGAAAAATAGAAATAATATTGTAATATCAATATTTTACAAGTAATACTCACGAATCTCCATCGAAAAGTAATTAAATTAGTCTTAATAATTAGAAAATACAGCAGATCGGCTAACCGATTCAAGATTTTCTTAACCGTTAACCGTGATTGACGGCGGTTAACCGGTTAACCGAATCCAGCCTTGGGTGATCAAAGTAAAAGATGAACTGTCCATCTAAAGATTCAAACTTTAGAACTTTTTGGAGTACCATAATGTAGGATACATATCCACTTTTTGTTAGTTCTTATGTCAGACAACTGCGTATATTTAAAAATCCTTAACAATAAGTAATTAAACAAATCTTACACTCAACAAATGTTCATCTCTTCTGTAACAAACTTCTGAAGGAATAACTCCTTCCTCCTCCTCTTCTGCTTTTTCTGCAGCAGCTAGTTTATTACGTATATCAGAAATCTCGGTTTCTGATGGAGTATTCTGGAGCAAAGGATTTTTATCAGTAATACTAGAAAAATACAACTAAGCTAAATTATTAGATTTCTAAAGAAAGAAAAATAACGTGATCTTACATATACTACGCAAATATATATCCTACACAATGATTTAGGCAAGATGGATTGAAAAATATACTAAAAGTGCCATTTTTCTGAGAGAACTCTAAACATCTTTATGTACAACCAAATAAGTATCGAATCTAGTATATGATAGATTATTTGTTAAATTTCGTTACATTAGATACAAAGTAAACAAATTACAAAAATAGACAAGAGACTAACTTCCAACGGTTGAAATAAGGTTTTCAGTGTGCATAGATTTTGAATGTTATATTTTCGGATCCATATGGGAAATCATTTGCTAACTTATGTTTACAATATTTAAGTAAAAATTCCCAAAGAGTAGGCTAGATTGGTTAACTCCAGGCGTCTACAAGGCGACTCTGCAGACATAAAATGGCCGAAAGCCGCGAAGCGCGCTTGTAAATATATATATAGTATAATAATAATAGTAAATATATATATATATAAAAGTATATATATGTATATATAATAATAAAAATCCTCGACTCAGCTCTCAAGCTACCCGGAGGGTAAAGCCTCCCACCCACGATAGTCCCAGAAGATAAACTCATGCCGGAATTGTGTCAGCTCTCTGCCAATCTCCGAGAAGCCGCTACCCCTTCACTTGTTAACCAACTTACCGATACGTTAATTGGAGCCTTCCTTGAGATGACAAACCAAACCATCCCAAATCCTTGCACTATACTTCCACATCGGAAACGACTACGCCCTTCCAGGATAAAGCCTACTCACTAGGCTTAATGCCCCTTCTCCTATCTGATGGAGATAAAGAGACCAGGATCAACCAAAATCCAACCAAATCGAAGTCCACTCCCCTCCTCAAACACCCAGTATATCTTAAACTTACCGAGACCATTTGCTACATTATGAACAAAGCAGACATCACCCGCCTTGAACTAACCCAAACATTTTGACAACACTATTGACATGTTGGCTGTCTACCCACCCATTGATTGTCAACTTTCTCCAAGGACCTAAAGTCATCTCTTACGCCCAAATTGGCGGAACTCAAGCAGGAACTCGTAGAAAGCCTCAACCAAGACCCCCCCCTCCACGAATAAACCCAGTCCTCAACTCCCATACACCCATTGTGAAACTCCCTCGAGCCAATGTGCAAAGCTCGCTCCTGCGGACATGAGAAAACCGCAGGCACTTCCTTGTGGTCCAACCATTCCCCATCTTTCAAACCATCCGCCGCACTCGCCTCAGCCGAACTGAATTTTCAATAGTGCCCCGGGGCAGCTGGCCACTCCCGGGGCACTCCTTGCCTCTACCACATCCATCTACCAAAACCATTCTTGTCCAACATGTAAACATATAACAACACCTCAAGACAAGTCACTCCATCACCATCGTTTGTTTAAGTAAGAACATCAAAAAAAAACATTAATCCACCTGCAAGAAATATCTCCAAAATGGAATACCAGCCCCCATCAATATTTATACAATCCACACTCCTACTTGGAATGGCTGTCAAGCTACAGACCCTCCTATAACATGTGCTTTCCTTTCAAACCCCCTCTAAACTTACACAACCCTTTCTCTCGCCCCACAATCCATTCCCGAGAATCAACCACTTGTAACCTTTTTCCAACTATCATACAGACAGAAAATGCTATATAGTCTATACAATGAGTTACTAACCGAATTGCGCCTCTTCAAAGACAACAAATGACATCAAAGACAACAAATCACCTCTTCAAAGGCAACAAATCACAAATTGTTCATATTGACAAAGGAAATGGACTAGCTATTATCCAAACTGAAACCTTACAGAGACTCTACCATACCTCTTCAAAGGCCTCTTCAAAGACAACAAATCACCTCTTCAAAGACAACAAATCACAAATTGTTCATATTGACAAAGGAAATGGACTAGCTGTTATCCAAACTGAAACCTTACAGAGACTCTACCATACCTACCTAGAGCCCTTCAAAACCATCATCCCCGCAATATCCACGAATCTATCCCACCAGATTAGGCAAAAGCTCACTGACATAAACCCAGACTTGAAATCAATAGCGCAAGACGATCGCCCACCCAGCTTCTATTTTAAAGTAAAAGCACATAAAAGCAACTTCCCTGCACGAATAACAGAACTCTACAATATATACGACTTCCCCGGGGACACCCGGACCCTATTACCGTTCATGAGAACGATAGTTAACCATTCATCATCTCTTACCAACTTTGCAGCAGACACCATTATTCCTTACTTGACACAAAGCTCCACATCCCGACACGAGCTGTCACGCAGCACTTGAAGAACTCTTCAGTGACAGCCCACCTGCAAACCTCTTCACAATGGACATCAAATCATTTTTTCATCATGTCTCCATGAACTCGCGATGGAAGCCATTTCTTTCTATCTAGGATCAGACCACCATATACTTCACCTCATATGGTCAGTCTTTTTTTTTTTATTCAGTAAGAGATTTGATGAGTCATCATGGATATCATTATAATAAAATTAAAGTTAAAAGTTAAAAAGTAAATCGTGTTAGCTGCCATCTACAGGGTATAACAAGTTTGATGCTCTATTCTATTATACTCTATACTATGCAACCACAGCTTCAATCCGCTCTAAAGGTAGTCAGTTCTTTTTGCACTAAAATACTGCTCACATACTAGTTGATAAATCCCTCCTAGTTCTTTTGTATCACTTAGTATAGCTACGTTACGTTAATATTATTCGAGTAGTTGTTCGAATAATAATGGTTGGTCAAAGAACACAAAGTTCACAGGAGAAATATGGCAATAGGGATGCTTAAAGGTTGAATGACACATAATTTCTTTTCTAAAGATGTCGTAGAAAACGTTCGCACGATACGCAGGTGGTGGGACAATAATATAAAGGGAATAGCTCTTGAGAACACACCGGGTCGTGGACGGAAGAAATCCCTCACAAAAGTGGGCAAAATGATCATATCCAAGTCAGTCAACAAAAAGCAGCAATCTACACGTAAACTGTCAAAAGGGTTGAAGAGGAATGGTATAACAGCATCTTACATGACTGTCCAACGTTATTTAAAGAGTACTATCGGGGCTACATGCTATAAGAGACCTCTCATCCTCAGATTGTCCCCAAAACAAAAGGAAAACTGATTGAACCTCTGTAAGAAAGGCTCAGATGGAAAGTTAAAGACTGGAGACGTGTACTTTTTCCGACGAGTCTCCTTTCGAGATCTTTAATACGCCGAAAGGGCAGAATGACCGAATTTGGACACGAGATAGAGCTCCATAACATGAAAAAGTGAAATTTCCATCTAAATTGCATGTCTGGGGGTTAATATCATACATTGTGCTCTCAGATCATCATATTATTCCACAGGGGCGTAGTTACTGCAGAATATTACGTATAAAAAATTCTTAATCTATCACTAACGTCCACTCTTAAAAAACCCCGAAAAACTAGGTCAGTTTTGACAAGAAAACTCACATGTTTGGTAATACCAAACATGTCCGAATACATTTTCTAACAAGACGATGCCTCTGCTCACAATGCTACCTGGACACAATATTGGTGCAAACAACATCTAAAAGCATTCTGGGCGAAAAGTACCTGTCCTGGCAACTCTCCAGACTTAATCTAATAGAGAATTTGTTGGCTATGTGCAGAGCAGCTTCAAATCTATGGATGAGGCAATCAATCTAAAAGTTCTCGAAAAACAGCTAAAATTCGCATGGACGCAGGTAACTTCTGATATTTTAGATAACATCTGCTTGGGTGGTGCAGTGGTTAGGACGTTTGAACACCAAGACTTAGTTCAGGGGTTCTAACCTCGCCCTAGTCATTTGCATTTTGCTCTCAATTACATTGCTTTGGTAATGTATTCTGAGCCTACACTCTTGCAGAACCTTAGCGAACTGAAAGCACTAAGGATGTCATCTTGCTAAAGGTAGAGTTAGGTGATATCTTTCTTGCCTACTGATAGCCGAGTTTTTCTCTGTTAACATGCTATCATATACATACACACATTATGCATATACCTCAGTCAGCAACAATCAGTAGGTTTAGCACCTCACCTAGATTGTGAATCCCCTGAGAACATATTAGCATGGATTCGGGGGTATATAAATCTATATACATTACTTTAGTAGTATGCCGAAAGGGTTATAACTTGTGTTGAACTTAATGGTGGATAGAGCCTGTTAGACAATTATTTGCACTACATTGAAAATTATTAACAAGTCATCATTATGACAATAAATTAATATAAAAATAATCAATATCAGCACGGTTTCCATTCTTTGAATTATATTCGAGTCTGACCTAAAGTTCGCTGATTCTTTGATGTTTTTCTTTCATTAAGTTAAATTTTTGATTGAAATTGTGTTTATATTCCCAAGAAAACTAGATTTAAAATGCTGCTAGAGCGTAGAGAGAGTGGAGCTGAACTATTTCAAATACTGAGCTTCAATTAGAGATCATAACAAAAAGGTGTGACGTCTCTAAGGGGATTGTCCCATACACAAAGACTAGGCTCGCTAAAGAGGGAATATGGAACATAGAAAAGGGGCAGGTCAAACGTGTAAATTTACTCGAAACGATAGGATCTCTTTGTCTCTATCTATTAAAAATAACTCCAGAGTCTCATTACGTTCGAAAGCGTGAACTTATACCAAGATGGCTAGAAACTCAGGAAGACAATTAAAGTACAGTACACCCCCGCTAATCCGAACCTCGCTAATCCGAATCCTCGCTAATCCGAACAGTCAAAATATAATCTTATTCGCCTCTATGCTTTGAATCAACGTTTGTAATATTATAGCTTTGAATAAGTTTGCCAGTCCTAGTTAAAACCTAGGTTAACTAATTCATGAATTAATGAATAATTCGAATAATTCATAATTCATCAAGCCTGAGAATTATTCAAAATTGAAAGTTTTTGCAACAAAATATCATGAATTATATGAATGAATTTTTCGAATAATTCTTAATTCAGGATTCAGAATTTTTCGAATAATTCCTAATTCAGGAATTATGAATTATTCGAATTATTCATTAATTCATGAATTAGTCAACTTAGCTTATGATTGACTAATTCATGCATGAATTATGAATTAGTCAACTTAGGTTAAAACAGCAATCGTAACTAAATAATATCCTTAATATTATAACAATGCAAATTTATTATAGTACTACGTAATAGTAATATACTCCATTGAATTAGTGTTATTTCACTAATCGGAATAAATTCACTAATCCGAACTTTTTTTTTTCATTGGCACAGAGCTGTTCGTATTAGCGAGGGTGTATGTATTCACAAATCTAAACTATCTACAGTTTACAAGGAATTTCATGGTATCCACACTATCAATTGGACATTAAACACCCTGATTTAAATTCAATCGAGAATGTATGGGCCATGCTTAAGCACATAATCCAAAAATAACCAAAATTTGTCAATTTTTGATGAGTTGCATCATTTTGAGATTGTCTTGAGTGTTATCATCGCTGGAAAAATAAGAAGCTAACATCTCTACTCAAGATGTGTGACTGACATCTGTTCTCGAATCGAAGAGGGAGACGTGTCAGGTAAAGAGAGAGTTTCGGTTCAAAGCCTCACTATATATGGTTGAAAAGATAGTGAACCTTTCAATGTAAATGCACATATTTGGTTCTATTATTTCATCATTACTATTATTTTAAGCAATAAAATTTTGAAATGCATTGAAAACTCTCTAAATAGGGTTTTGTTAATAGGAATAGACGTAAGACAATTAGTTAAAATTTGGACCATATTTTGTGATACATAATTTTCAACTCCTATAAATGGGAAATTAGGAGCCCCCTTCCCCTCGCCCAAATAGAGAAGATCCAATCTCCAGTCCACTTCCGAAAACGGGGCACCGTGGGACCAGAGCTGGGCGCCCCGGTTTTCGAGTGGTTGTACTGCATCAAGTTAGTATAGCTCGTGACAAAAACGAAGCATTTTAAAAGAAATAATCTTGAGTCCGTGTAAACTAGCATCTTCAATCATTATGCTATAGTAAGACCACTCCAAAAAGTGACACGGCACACATACCCGACGAACCTGTTGTTTCGCCCTTGTAACAACTCTTCATATATTCAGCATATACAAATGGAATGTTTTAAACTAAAATCATTATTTCGCAAAGAAAAATATCATCCAAACTCGCCCCGGTTTCCGAGAGTAATTTGTATAGAACACGACCATATTTTTCTGGATGCACCCCGGGTTGCGGTCTGAACCGGTTTAAGGGAGCCCCGGATTTCGGAAGTGGACTGTATATCCAATTTAACTTTCTTGTCAATTTCTTTCGATAAACATTGACACATAAATTGTTTCATATGATAGCACATCCCTATATCTACACTGTCTCGCCAAAAGTATTGGAATACCCCGAATTTTCTCATCATCAAATAAAAAAAATGGGAATAATTGTGAAGGAGAATCCATCCAAATTATGCCATTTAATGATTTTCTGATATTAAATTCGTGTTCTACGCATTCGAATCAACCAGGAAATAAGCTTTCTGAAGATATTTTATTTTCGAAAGCTTATTTTCAACACTATGTGTATCTTGAGCCAATTGTCACAAATAAAAACCACTAAACATGATGATGCTAGGTAGCATATGATTTTTCGACCAGAATTCTACCATTTTAGGTGATAGAAGGCTGAAATTTTGATACAACTATCATAAAAAAAATGATGACTCGTCACCCTGTTATGACATCTTCATTACGCATCAAAAATTGTAATTTTGATAAATTTGGTGATATTCGTGTGACATTGATTACAACAGTAAGACACGTATTTAGAGATGTTTTCTAACTTATAATTAGTCAAAGCGAGCCTAGGAGTCCAAAATTCGCCTCCGGCAGACAAAGTATCCGCCAGCCGCGCATCGTAAGTAAACGGAGCACGCTTGTTTTATTTAATTATAGAATACTTTAATAATATTAAAAATATATTGGATTATCTGAAATTGTTTAGTTATTCGCCTGTATAGATAACGAGAGCATTTTCAAGTTCTTTTAACCAAACATTTCCTAGTTTTCAAGGAATGAGAAGTAATCCTAACCACTATTTTCAAGAATATTTAAAGTTGAAATCATTCTCAAAGTAAATCCATCTTACAATAAGTACTAAACCTTTTTCGACTGAAAAACTCCACAATGGCAAAGTGATGTGAATATTTGAAAATCAAAGTAAACTATTCTAAGTGTGTGCATCAAAAGTTAAAACTTCCGAATTTCTTGGGACACCATAAATTACATAGGTTAGATGCAGTAAATAGCCTCTTGAAGTTGGTAATGGGAAATTTGTTTTTTATCAGAAATTTGCCAAACTCGCTTTTTTTATCATTTTAAAACCCTATAGGGGTTCTAAACATTAATATCGATTTTTATAGGTCCAATGCTAATATTTTACCACTGAGAGCCACTTGTGCCACCAGATGTCGCTCTAAAAGGGAAAAATTCAAACGAAATGTCTCACATCTATAATTTCATTTTGGCATGCCAGATAATCATTTTATATTGAATTCGTGCCTAGTACTGAATTTCCAGGGATTTGATATATATATTGACCATATTGGGCGAATTTTTTAGTTGTCCGTGCCTAGCAAAGGCCAGGAATTTTTAGTGTGCTTCTTATATTATTATATTGGATCTATGATCTAATATAATACTTATAATATAGTAGCACAGTACTAAAATGAGTGCTGGTGTATGGCCGGCCAGCCGGCCGGCCGTAGTGGTGCACAGACCAGAGTTAAAAAGATATCGCCCTGAAATATTTTGTGAAGCTGCGAACATATATGTAGATGTGCACCTAACCATACGATTTTCAATATATGCTAAATCATCATCATTACGTAGCATTTTGTGATTTCATTCTTTTGCTTATTGTACAAAAACTAGAAGAGCTAGAAACTTGAGATTGGTAACACTGGTGAAGTATGAGGCCCTCTAAAACCCATCAAATTCCTAGATCCATCGGAAATAGGACCTCTGAGCAAGTTGCGGTTAAAAATTTGTCAAATTTTAATAGTTTGAGATAAAAAATTGTCCAATAAAGTGTTCAATATAGATGTCTCAACAAAATTATCTTAATTAATTATGATTACGTCATTACGATGACACAGCCAAAATTTACAACCACAATTTTAATCCTACAAACTTTAATTGATGTAAGAAAAGCCCCTCACAGAGGGCTAGAAGTGTGCTTCCAAATTCCTTGGATGACATGTATTGCGTCATCATCCAAGGAATGCGGAAGGACACTTCTGGCCCGTCTGTGAGGGGCTTTTTTAATATACCTAGCCATTGCTAGGAAGATGCAGTAAAAAATTCTCCTAATATGGTCAATATATATATCACATAGCAGGTAATTCAGTAGTGGAAAAAATTAACAAATCGGTTAAAAAAGTCAAAAGTTAGCAGTTATAGGAAAGGCCAACATTAATATCGTGAGCGAACACCAATTAACAATATGGGGCCGAGTAAATAATAACGGTTTGTAATGAATCCATTACAAAGGAGCAGCAAGTAAAGTTGGTACCACTCTTAAAAAGTGGCACTGGAACCACATATCACGATTGAGGGTATTGCTAACCATGTTGACTTGTCATCGGGAACAGTTCATGAGATTTTGAGTTTGCATCTTGGCCTGAGGAAAGTTTGTTTCCGTTGGGTCCCGCATTTGCTTTCTGACAGCCAAAAGAAGGCTCGATTAGAAAAGGCGATTATTCGAGATCTGTACAGGAGCTGAAACCTGGATACGGTTTTCAGAGCCATTACGTAAGGAACAGAATAGAGTATGGCTCCCGAAAGGCACAGATCCACCTGCAATCCCCCGTCAGGACCACTGGGGCCGCAAGGTTATGTACACGATATTCTTTGATGCATATGGCCCAGTGTGTCAAATTTGCACCCCAAAGGGTAGGACTGTTACAAAAAACTTTTATGCAACGGTGATACTTCCTTCTATAAAGAAACACTATTTAGAGCGTCGTCCAGGATGTGGACTCAGGGGGATAAAATTATTGCACGATAATGCCAGACTCCATAAATCGATGCAGGTGAAGGACAAATTGGAGTCCATGAGGCTTGTCGAATTATATCACCCTCCTTATAGTCCAGACCTAGTACCCTGTGACTTTTGGCTATTTGATGGTCTCAAAAAACACCTAGCAGGGAAGACTTTTGATGAGAGGATGCAACTTGGGAGGACCATTCAGCGATACCTTAGAAACATCCCGGAAGAGGAGTATAAAAATATATTTTATATGTGGGTAGAGCGGTTAAAGCTCGTAGTTAAGTACAAAGGAGATTACTTTGAACATTTAGTAAAGTTTTGATATGATATAATGTGTATTGCCCCTTTTTCCATACTGAGTTACGAACTTTTTGAATGCCCTAAGTATTAATGTACTTTATATTCAATTTTAAAGTACTGCATTATTCTTTCCATGATTTTTCAGAGATGATGCACAAATTCAATCACTAAAAATAAAGTAAAGCAGTAAACCATTTGTGAATTATATTTTCAAAATAAATTCATCAATATCACCTGAATATATCATGATCAATATTAACAGACATCTGCTTCAAAATATCATGAATGTTGAAATCAACTGTAAAAATAGTATTCTTCTCGTCAAATTCACGTACCAACTTAATAGCTTGAGTTAGATTAGAAATTATGACATCTAGTGCATTCTCACAACCATCAATCGCTTTTACATATGGATCTTTTGACTCAACAACAGAGAAAGAAAGATCACAACCTAAATTACCTTTATTAAAATGAGATTCCAAATGTGAAATGACAGAATTTAAATCAATATTAGAAGTAAATGCCAGCCAAGCGTTTCTAGAATTTGAAGTATCGATAGGATCGGTTAAAAATAGACGAATTAATTTATCAAATGGTTTACAGCAATCTTCAATATCTTGACGTTTAATTGAGAGAGGAAAACCTTTGGCAGAAATAGCACTAGATAAAAAGTAAATCAACGTAAAATTCCCGTTGCTCCATAATCATAAGGTTAAAGTAGGCCAGAGAATTAAAACATAAATTAGTAAAATGCTCTATTTTATACAGTTAAAATTCTTACCAACAAGTTATCACAAATAATTCAAATTTGTAACATAACGTAAAATTATCTCTTAATTCAAATATAGCATTATCACAAGTATTTGTTGGTTTTGGCATATTTTCGTTATTCTAAGCAACAATTAAATTTAGAATGGAGCCAGAAATATTAAGATTGTTAAGATGTTTATGGTGATTAGATGGATTTATGGATGTCAAATTTGCAAAAAAACATCTCGAAAGCTAAGAGGGTATTTAGCTGAAAATGGAAGATGTGGCTTTAACAGGGCTCTTTATGAGTCACTAATTAATGACTCGATTCATCACGTCATCTAACGTTATTTGATGACTAAGAAACTTCGAGGAAAACATCCTTGTACTGATACTGATTGATTGTGAATCTATTTTAAACAAAATTGTCAAGTCCCTCATAAAATGGTTTTAGTTTGTATATTATTTATTGTGCAATAATCCTATTCCGTTCATTGAGAAGGTTGCATAACCACGAAAATGTGAAATTTTGGTATTGCGGCCTGACTGTATGCATTGATTGCATCCAGGAAACAAATATGGATCGAAAATAATCACTTGGTGGTGACCAGCGAATCAAAACTTCAGTGAGAAAGGGTATTTTTGAAATCTACCAATCTAACAGGATGTCAGTTGATTGAACTGTAATTTGGCACAAAAGAAAATAATAATAAGTCTACAAGAAAGTTAGAAGATCTAACCTAAATCGTCGTACCTAATCGAGATAGGAGATAAATTATGTTGATCATTGAAATTCGATCAATTGTGATAGACATACATTGGGATCTAAACAGTAGTAACTTATATTTAAAATTAATACGATCGAAGGGACTATTTGTGATTGAAAACCATTGGTTAAAGCGAGAACCAATCAATAATCAATGCTTATAATTCAATTCAAACGATTCTAGACTAATTATTAGAACTAGATGAATATTTGTTTGTTTGTTTGTTTGTATATATATATATATAAGCGCGCTTCGATTGGTTGCGCTCCGCGGATGGCGGACACTTTGCGTCCGCCGGAAGCGCCCTTTGGGCACCTGGGTCACATTGTTTAATTATAAGGGGGATGATGACATCTCGAAATATGTCTATCCTACAGTTATGATCGATATCGCACGAAAAATCGCCAAATTTATCAATTTTTAAAATTTTGATGCGTAATGATGACATCATAACAGTGATGAGTCATCATTTTTTGATGATAGTTGTATCATATGTGAGATATCACCAAAAAATTGGTAACATGGATTGGTAAAATACTTCAATCCTAAAACCGCAAATTAAGTAACTGTTATTATCAACTATATAATTATCTCATATTGTGAGTTCATGGTTGTTTAAATATTCATTTTGAAAATATTATGTAACCACAATATTTATATTTACTTCACATATAACACGAGTGTATTACAAAAATGTATTATTTTGCTGCGTATTATTTCCATTACTCATTTATAATACCTCACTTGACAGCACTAATTGCATAAATTTTTTGGACGAGATGTCTTGTCTCGCGCCTGACACTCTATTTCCAATTACAGAGGAATAGAACACTTCATGAAGTTTTTCAATTTCCCAAAGATGGTGTTCTTCGTGAAAATGGTATCGAGCCATTCCAAAACGTGTGAATATTACCATAACAACAATATTCTGGGTGAGTGATTTCTTAAGGAATGTAGTTAATTATTCTAGAATCATGCATATACATACTCAAGTTGGGTAGAAACAATTGACTGAATTTAAAAGACTAAGAAAAAGTGTTGCCTTCCACAAATTTATTAAATGCAATCCTCGTTAACACAAAAATGTGGCCATAAGTATTTTTTCCATTCGGATAAGTGTAATTTATCTAAACGTGGTCAAAATTAACATCGGAAGCCTGCTGGTTGTCAGGTTGGAAAGGCGAAAAGTAATTTTGGCCCTTAAGGTTTTCCATTAGTCATCTTCAGCCGGACTGTCAGCTTATATCACGGAAAAGAACATTGTAGACCAGAACTAAACTGTTGAGTTCTTGAAATTCGTTAATGATGTTTAGAAAACGTTCAATGTGAATTGGGTAGGGAAGAATAGTCGTTTAACGACGATCATAAGCGTAACTATTTTGTTTTTGTCACGGTTAGCTGGGATGGCGAGATTTGTAAACATATATCAAACTAATGTGGCATGCCACCCCAAGTCAACATAACATTTAGGTCTGGGTGGCACGCTACCCCTGCCACCCCTGGAGTTTATGACAACGATGTATCTGCACCCTCAGCAGAAATTTAAAAGATTTATTCTGGCTCTTCCCGTAATAATATTATTCATTTGGCATGTGCTACCATGGAACTAGAACATTGTACACTTCTAATAAAGTTAAGACCTATATATAATGCACTAGTATTGAAACAAGAGAATAGCAAACTGGCTAAATTCAAGAACTAATTTAATATATTCCTTGTTTATTTAGTCGATTTCACAGACTGTAGATGTCCGGAATGTGTGACTATATCCTATTGAAAGGCCGGAGTGTGATTGTTCCTTAGTACTTGTAGAAGTATATTGTTCCCTTATGATGCTTCAAGTCTCAGGTCTCAAGTCAATTCAAGTCAAGTCTGTCTCTCAAGCTAAGTCAAATCTGCCTCTCAAGCTAAGTCTAGTCTGTCTCTCAAGTCTCAATATTGTGATTAATTATTCTTTTGATATTTTGTATGTATTGAGTATTAATTAATTCGACTAAGTTCATTGAAAACCAAATAATATATCTCATTTCAATTGTTCTGACATAATAGTTAGTTTGTCAGGGTGGGTGAATGCCTAAATAAATGGAAAATTGAAATATCTACAATATCAAGATTATTGGTTTTGAAGTATTTAACCAATCCATGGTACTAATTTTTTGGTGACTGCCATTGCCTTAGTATATAGCAGGGGTTCTCAACGGGGGCGCTATCGCCCCCCAGGGGGCGTTTGAAAAATCTAGGGGGGCGCTGAGAGTGAAAGGGGCGCTAGGGGGGCGCTGAGGGGAACTTGGGCCCTGAAAGAAAAAGATAAATTTTAGGGGGTATTTGCCCTTCTTAATAACATATTGGTCAAATTGTATTATGAAAGTATAACATAAATCACTTGTAGATGTGGTTTCAAGTAATATTTATCGAATTACAGCTAACAATTGAACTCAAGTAAGATAAGGATTCTATTATTAACTTTATGTATTATTTATTGTCAAGAAGCGCTTGTTTGGATTCAAATAACGCCCACTTCCTCCCGAATCGTCTGTATTCCATTCATCAATAGTATAAAAGGAAAACGAAATTCGTAATATATAATTATCGTCCAGAATATATTTTAGATAAAGGCTGAATGACTGCTTCAATTAAAAGGAAATGTCGACAATATTCCGTGGATTATTTGCGTTATGGATTTAGAGATAGTCAGATCCATCCCTTTGAGCAATGATACTGTATCTAGGAGAATCGACGAGATGGCCATTGATGTAGAGAATCAGCTAATTGATATACTTCGAGTTATAGAATTTTCTCTCCAGTTGGATGAGTCTACTCTTCATGACAATGAAGCACTATTACTGGCATACGTACGCTTTACAAAAGATGGAGTAGTATTCGAGGAATTACTATTCGCCAGATCTCTAGTTATGGATACGAGGGGAGTATCTATATTTGAAGTTGTTCGATCGTTTTTTGACTATCATAATATTCCTTTGTCGAACATTATTGCATGCTCAACGGATGGTGCACCTTCAATGATAGGTTGTTACCGAGGATTTATTGCTTTGTTAAAGAAGGCAGTTCCCAACGTGTTTGCCATACACTGTGTAATTCACCGACATCACTTAGTTGCCAAGAATCTTAGTGAGAAACTCAATGTCTCACTCCAACTCGTTATTAAAGCAGTTAATGCTATCAAGACACGTGCTCTCAAAGACCGTCTTTTTCCGACAGCTTTGCCATGAGAATGGTAAACAATTTGAACGTCTCCTTCTCCACACAGAAGTCAGATGGTTGTCGAAGGGAAACTGTTTAAAACGGTTCAATGAACTATTTGATACAATAATCCAGTTCATGGAAGATTTCAAACCAGAGTTAGGTCATGATATCAGTATCCGAAAGCATGATATCGCATATCTAGCTGACATATTTGATAAATTGAATTCACTCAATTTGCAACTTCAAGGCCAAAATGTTAATTTGATAAGAACTAAATCTGCCGTTTTATCATTTATAAATCGACTAACTCTGTATAAACAGAACCTCTGCCGTAGAGAGTTTTATCAATTCACTTATCTGCAAGCAGTTCCAGATGTCACTGATGATCAACTGCGAGTATATGCTTCGCATATTGAATCAATCAAGGAAGATATGCTGATCCGGTTTAAGGACCTGAGAGAGCTCAATGTACCAGATTGGGTGGTCGACCCTTTTACTGCAGATCTAGAAAAGGTGGAAATTGAAATTCAAGAAGTATTAGCTGAGCTACAGGCTGATATAAAAATATCTTACGTTGGCCGCAGTTATGGGAAAGGTCAAAGCTTTTGATCATCGCATTTCCAACTTCATATTTAGTTGAGAAGGGATTCAGTACAGTAATGGGACTTCACACTAAGCAGCGAAATCGGTTGGATATATTGAAAAATGGCGACTTACGTTTAATGTTGACGAATTTTGAGCCTGATGTAGCGAAACTTGCCGGTGATCATCAACCTCAGGGTTCCCATTAACTATGAATCTCAAGGCTAAATTACTAGAATTTGACTTTGAACTACATTGATTGACAATTATTGCAGTATACTAGACATAGTATTAATCATGATTCTAAAATTCCTAAAAGTTACAAATTACAACTAGAAGGGGGGCGCTGAAAGAATTTATGGGACCAAAGGGGGCGCCAAAAGAAAAAGGTTGAGAACCACTGGTATATAGAATGTTATGACATATTCTATCAAAATTTTTGCTTTCTATGATAGCTATTAGCTAACACCTAAAATGACTTAGTTATAGTCGAAAAACTGATATTTTTAATGATATAAAAGGGTGACAATGACGCCATAATTTCATGATGAGTCAAAATTTTCGTCTGAGGTCAGAACTTAGTCTCTCCCTACCCAAAATACTCCCACATGCCAAAAATCAGCTTTCTGTGCATGGTAATTTCATCAATCAATTCGTTATATATATAACGCTATATAAATGTACGAATTGATTGAGAACATTACCAGGCTGAGAAAGCTGATTTTGGTATGAGAGTCTTTTAGCAATAACTTGAAAATCGTCATAGAACATCGATTATGAAGACATTTATTACAGAAGCAGTGACTTTGACTATCGATTTTCGCTGCGTGTCAGGAGTCAGGACACATTTTTCCCCCATAATACTCACCATACAAAACACAGTTCCAGGTCTTAGACTTGAAAAATATTTTACAATCATTGAAAATATTCGAATTACAATCTCTAAAGACCATAATAACTAAGATTGTTTGAGTAAAAGACATTTTATATTTAACGAAGCTTGTTTCAGAACTTATGAGCCACCCTATAAGATAATATACATTTTAAAATTGACATATCATATTTTAAAATGGAATGCACTCGAGATACTACATGATTTTCAATTTAACAATTAAAAATTAAATATCACCTTGAAATATTAATCTCAGATTTTGTATGAGAATCTAGTTTTTGTGTGTTATCTTTATGCTTGGGAACTGCCAAAATAGCACAATCAGATTCTTCGGTTACCTCACCATCTTCTGAATGTAACAAACTAGTAGTATCTGGATTTTGATGTGATTCTTCCACCAGTGGTAAAGTTAGCATATTAGTAACATAATCCGGAATATCAGAATCTGCAGATAATTCTAAAGATCCTTTTTCCATAAAGATCACGGATTTTTTTAAAATATTTTCTATCTGAGAACGATTTTGAATATCCAGAGAGATCGAATCAAATAAACCTTTGGTATATAGAAACCAAAATGAAACAAGACGCTGTAAAAAGGTAGATCTCATCCCCTGATTAAACTTTAATTTGATAACAGGATGATACCTTTCTTGAAACCACTCTTCATTCTTATGCTTATCAAAAAAAGAAGAGATCAAACTCGCATTAATAGATTGTTTATAATCGCTGTACCTTTTCACAGATTCCACTTCATCAATCATATCATCTTGATTCATCATAAACTGTTTGAATGTTAAGACAATAAATTTCCCAGAATCATCAATACTAGAGATTTTAGAAGGGTTTGAAGGCACACAATAATCTTGAATATTAACTGTCAAAAGATAAATAATAGAAAATATATAAAATTTGAGACCATTTGACAGAAACTAGAACAAATTAATTAGGTAACTAATATTGACTTGACCTCGTTCAAATATACTATTCATCTATATCATGCTGAATAATTGACCTTATTAATTTCATTACATCCCAATATCAGCATACAATTTTTAATATTGCCTAATGTTTCATCAAAGAGTTTTCTCTATCAACTTATGAATCCTCATAAAAATGTGTAAATATTTATCGCTATTAATCGTTACTATTAAAACTCGATTAATGTTTATACATATCTATATATCTATAACGAATTGATTGAAGAAACTACCAGGCACAGAAAGCTGATTTTTAGCATGTGAGAGTTTTTGGCTATGGCTCCACTAAGTTCGGAGCTCAGATGAAAATGTCGACTCAACATGGAATGTTGAGCCGCGCAGCATAAGCAAGCGAATTTACATTATATTCTCATTAAGTTGTTAAATAGCCAACTTAGGTATTGCTGTTGTTGGCTGAACGTTACGCTGGATCTAAAGAGAACACTGCACTGTTTGTGCTCCAGTGTAGCAATATCTACAACGCTCAAAGCAGCATTCGAAAACGCTGAGACACTTGAGGTGCGGCACTCTCATATACTTACATGGTATAATATACTGAGAAATATTTGAAATGTATCAGCCACCACCTCTGTTACAAGATAAATACTATTAGTGCAAACACATTTTAGAGATAAACACTATTAGTGCAAACACAGCAAAAATATCCAAATAAAATTTCTACAAAAGGCAAGCAGTTCTCGGTTATAGAGGAGATACTTTTGGCCCTAATTGGATGAGGCGTTTCATCTTATTTAGGCTACCATATCATGACTATTTGCTCCAGTGCTGTTTTTGAGATGAGTTTCGATATACGCAACGTCACTCCAAAGATTTGGAATTAGAATCAAAAGCAGTTCAAGTTATGATATTTTTTAAATACTTTGAATAATTTCTTTTGCGAGGATTCAGTCAATTCTATATACTAGTCAAGCATGCTGAATTTCTAATGAATTTAACATTATTGAGCAAATTATTAAATGTCTAGAATGTATCATATTTTCACAATGTATAATAATACATAAATAACTCATTATTAAAATTTAAACAAGGCGGACAAAATTTACACTAAAATTCATACATATCATCAAACAACACTAATCCGGTTAGATTATATAAATCCTAGCTTCCGAAAAAATAGGCAATAAAATATTTTACCATTTTCAATTGTCTTTTAAAGATATTATGTGAATTTCGTAGATTATTCTTCATGACTTTGTAATTAAAAAAGATGTAGTTATAAATTAACAAAAATCTAGAGCTGTAAAGATATACACATATATTAATAACTAATAATAAATTCACATTATTACTTTGTGTGAAATCGAATTATACACATTGAAATACCCTTTTAGAAGTTGGAATTTTGGATATCGTATTTTCGATTGACAGATTTTTCAAAATCGATTCAGCAAGTGTAAAAATTTGAAATAGATTCGTCAAAGTAGTAAATATTTGGCAGTCGGCACCGGTCGGACTTCTCAATTAGCTGATAATATTTTGCTAATATATTCTTTAGGTTATTTTGGTATGTTTTTGATGTTTACTTTAACCACAGGTGTAAATTCTTTACGAAAAAATTAGAAAAATTACCAACGAAAACAATTATTATCTTAAGTAACTAGCATATTAGTAGTGCCGGAATCCGTTTTTGATTTGATCTGGTGACGTCAGAATTTTTCAGAAATTGGATTTTCCTCATTTCATATCGGATTTTACACGTAAATTGTAATCTGTCCGTCGCTTTGATATGTCCGGTTGTTTCCATACTGAGTATGGTATGAATCAATTAAATTCGCTTTATAATTACCTGATTATACATGTTTCGGTCACACTAAATGATATTTATAGATAAAACTTCGATAAATCAGTCAAAATGTAGGGTTTTGTATTTTGTCATTTTTTAGTGTCCCACATAGCTGTCAACATATATTTTATATTGCTATTTTTCATATTTCCGTGTTTAACAAAACACTTGAATAAACAGTATCAGTTTAGAACGTGAGACATCAACTATTTTTCATGATTTATAGATCATATAATCTAAGGACTTATCATGTCCGGACATTATTATCCCGCCAAAATAAATGAATTCAATTTTCCAAAAATGTTATATTATCCTCTTCGTTATGTTGAACCTAGATTATATATTATAGTGATGTATATTACCGACATTGTGCGTTTGAAAATAAAGTTTCTGAAGATTTTATGAAGGATTTAGATTGCAAGTAAAACTGAAGAAATTGCATTATAGAAGTGGACAATAAACTCAATAAAAATATTTAGCCGACTGTAATTTGTGTGTACCTTTATTTAATATGCTATATATGTAGTAATTATATAGAATATATAATTCAATGTATAAAGGTAGATTCTTTTTATTGATAAGATTTCATGCTTCACAGTTTTTGTTATCATTTGTGGTAGTGAAATTTAAGCTTCATAGAAATTGAATCCATTTTGTGTTTCTAGTATGTACTTCTTTTGTCTGAATCAATAAATACGTAGCTAATTATATTATAAAAACTCAAATAAACAGAATTACAAATCTCATTCTTTCTATTCTTGACAGTTATGGCAATGCCAAATGAAGTATCATTTCTTTGCGATGGTTATCACATTGATAATCTTTATCGTGTTTGTCGGTTGTGCTTCAACCGAACTTCATCCAGAGGAATACCGAAAGAATCTGTTCGCCAACCACTTACTCAGCTTGCAATAAATAGAGCACTTAAATACTACCAAATTGACTTCATGCAAGAGCTCGCAGACACAACTAAGCCAAAGGTACTTTGTTCAGGTTGTCGGTCTCGTCTAGCTAACCTAGAAACAGGAAAATTAACAACTGAAAAATGGGAAGATGATCATGCTAAAATTGCGATTCTACCTTGTATTGAAGAGCAACAGTCTAGTACTCGTGGAACAATAAGGTGCAAAATGGAAAACCGCTGCTATGTTTGTCAGATCAATGCATCGTCACTCAATAATTTCTTGACTAAACTCAAAGCTAATGTGCCTCGACCTGGCAGACCCTTAGAACAGCCGCCATCTGTGGCAATTTGTAGCAAATGCGGAATGCATTTGGACAATCACGACCTTAAATTTTGTTCCAGCGTTTTCAAATATCCTCAGAGCTCCGCAATAGCTGGAAAACTATTTGCAGAAAGAGTAGAAGCCCGAGGCTACACAAGTAATGTGGCTGTTAACTATGTTAAAGAAACGTTGCAACTAGAAAGAAAGGATATTTCATGCTCTAGTAATAATCCTCCAATTGGTTTGAATCATCCTTATGATTCGAACAATAGACTAGCAATTACTACAGTTGGCTACGAAGGTAGAGGTGCTGTACTTAAGCAGTTGAGTGTTGAAGCAGCAAGAGATTTACAGAGGTTAGGCCATCTTGGTCTTGGGAAAAATTATTATTGGGAACTAGGGAGAATTCTACGCCGAGATGGAATTTCCTTTCCTGATGGTGGGATTAAACGCCGCATGGATGAAAAATGGGAAATATTTGGAAGTATTTTTACATCAATTATCCTTCCAATGGTAAATAAGAAATTGATACCTATCCAACAGCCTACTCCTTTCGGATGTTGTATTGACATCAATAATCTCCTCAACATTATTATTCATTCTCAGCCAGATTCTATCTCTAGATTGAAGCTTCAAGTTGACGGAGGGAAGGATTTCCTGAAGATGTCAGTGAACATTATATTAATGCATCCAAATAGCCTATATACACCGACTGCAAATAGTGTACTTTCAAACTTTGTCGTTGCAATGGGAAACGCACCGGAGAATTATCATAATTTGAGGGAACTGTTTACATATTCATCTATTCGCAAATTATTTGAAAATGATATTCCCATACAGATAGCTTGCGATTTTAAAGTAGCGGCTTTGCTCGTGGGTATTCAACAAGCATCGAGCAACTACCTTTGTCCATTCTGTTTATGGCGCAATGGTTCACTCTGTACAGGCTTACCAGACAAAGCTAGGAAACACCACGATGGTTGATTTAGTTAGAAAACGCCATAATGGTTGATTTAGTTAGAAAACGCCATAACGTCATAAATAACCCAATAATTTCCTGGTCCGAGTCACCAATGGAAAAAATAGCCCTCGCTCCATTGCATATTCTTCTTGATTTGGTAAACAGACTATACAATGAAGCAAGACCAAGTGACAGTGCACCAAGTCGAAGGGATCGTCAGCTTTACAAGCATCACTGCTCAGCGCTCTGTCGATATATGGTACACCGATCTGAATATTGGAATGCTACTCTGGAGGGTAATTCCTGTTCTAGACTGCTGGATCATTTGGATGATATACCATTTGCTGATAGCTCAGTTAAATTCCTAAATGCATTGAAAACATTGAAACAAGTGAAGGATAATTGCTTAGGTAAGATAAGGAAAACCGGATGGCGTGAAAGTATACAAGCGTTTAAAGAAGCTTGGCGTGATGCAAATTTACCATGGTCGCTAAAATCTCATATTTTGTCTGATCACTACGAATAATATTTCAATCGTTTTGAAAGTATACCAGATGCCGATGCAGCAATTAGTTCAGAACAGAGTGGAGAAATGCTTCATTCACGAATACAACAAGTTTGGAATCTTCGATTCAAGACAGGAAGAGAAAATCCTTTATATCCTCAGCGTCTTGTCGATTGTAAAGTGACTTACAACTACAACCTACAGTGGGACAAAGTTACTAGATCAACAACAAAAGTAGAATTGAGTAATAATAAGGAAGGAGAAAATGATGAGGACAGTGATGACGAGGAAAGATTAGTGCCTCATAATTGGGAAACTGATTCTGAAAGCTCTGATTCAGATTAAGAATGGTTATTCCATGCTCCATTCATCTCCTTAGATAATTAAGTTATTTAACTAATTATATGCTTCTATATACGTATATAACATATTAAATTAAGTTACTCATTGATATTTTTTAAAAAGTATACAAATTCAAGTCGGCGAAATATTTTTATTGAGTTTATTGTCCACTTCTATAGTGCAATTTCTTCAGTTTTACTTGCAATCTAAACCCTTCATAAAATCTTCAGAAACATTATTTTCAAACGCACAATGTCGGTAATATACATCACTATAATATATAATCTAGGTTCAACATAACGAAGAGGATAATATAACATTTTTGGAAAATTGAATTCATTTATTTTGGCGGGATAATGTCCGGACATGATAAGTCCTTAGATTATATGATCTATAAATCATGAAAAATAGTTGTTGTCTCAGGTTCTAAACTGATACTGTTTATTCTAAGTGTTTTGTTAAACATGCAAAAATGAAAAATAGCAATATAAAATATATGTTGACAGCTATGTGGGACACTAAAAAATGACAAAATACAAAACCCTACATTTTGACTGATTTATCGAAGTTTTATCTATAAATATCATTTAGTGTGACCGAAACATGTATAATCAGGTAATTATAAAGCGAATTTAATTGATTCATACCATACTCAGTATGGAAACAACCGGACATATCAAAGCGACGGACAGATCACAATTTACGTGTAAAATGCGATATGAAATGAGGAAAATCCAATTTCTGAGAAATTCTGACGTCACCAGATCAAATCAAAAACGGATTCCGGCACTACTAATATGCTAGTTACTTGAGATAATAATTGTTTTCGTTGGTAATTTTTCTAATTTTTTCGTAAAGAATTTACAGGGTGGCTCATAAGTTCTGTGACATTTTTTCATACCCATTAATTTAAATTTTAATTTGGATAATAAGACAGTTAATCAAATTTATTTTATCACTAGATATTCAACATCAGTTTTTCATTAGTAATTTTAACATAAAATTCCATTTTAGTATTGTGTAGCTGCTAATGGAGCGTGATCGATGTGCTGTAGTTGGATTATTTCAAGCGGGGTATAAACCGAAGGAAATTTCCAAAATGCTCAAAATGCCCAGGGGAAGAAGAATGTTTGTTGTTAGGGCCATTAAGAGATATCTGGAGACTGGAAATGTTGAGGATAGAGCCAGGAGTGGACGTCCGTGTACTGTTGTGACCCCAAAGGTGCGCAAGACGGTGCGGGAACAAATTCGAAGAAATCCCCGGCGATTTATGCGTAAAATGGCATCAGTCATTAAAATATCTCGCCAATCTGTTCAAAGGATCGTTAGGGACCATTTAGGAATGAAATCATTCAAAAGGAAGAAGGTGCACTTCCTTACTGACAAGATAAAGGGAAAGAGACTGGTTAAGAGCAAGGGTCTGTTAAAGCGGCACGCTATTCATGGAATGAACAACATTCTTTTTTCAGACGAGAAATTATTCACGATAGAAGAAGCTAGTAATGCTCAAAATGACAGAATAATATCATATAGTGCTCATTCAATCCCAGAAGAATTGCATTACGTTGCGCGAGTTCAGAAACCACTCTCTGTCATGGTTTGGGCTGGGGATTCGGGCATTGGTCGGACATCCCTGGGTTTGTTCCACCAGGAGCTAAAATCAATTCAATCTCGTATCGCGAGCTTATATTAGAGCCTGTACTGAAAGATATAAGCCAGTCCATGTTCGGGGAGTCTTTTTTTATTTCAACAGGATGGTGCACCTGCCCACACCTCGAAACTCACCCAGGCATGGTTAAAGGAGAATATCCCCGATTTTATTACCAAGGAGGAATGGCCCCCCTACAGCCCCGATTTGAATCCAATGGATTACTCGATCTGATCTATTTTGGAGACAAAGGCTTGTGCTAAAACCCACACCAATATATAGTCTCTTAAGGCGTCGTTGAGGAGAGAATGGGATAAAATACCTCAGGAAACACTGCGTGCTGCAGTAGAGGCCTTCCCTCGTAGATTAAATGCTGTAATTCAGAAGAAAGGAGGGTATATAGAATAGTGATTATTTCTAGCATATTATTAGCAAAACATGCAAGTCTAGTGCAAATAGCAAGTAGGACCAGTGTATTTTAAATATATAAATGGGTTAATATAAATGTCACATAACTTATGAGCCACCCTGTACACCTGTGTATAACATAGATCATCGCCATGCACTAGATATTATCCATGGTACAAAGACAATTACTCATTGAATGTGCCTTGTATATGGCAATTTGTAAACCTAAGACAAATCTTAGGAATTTTCTGACCTGTTTTAAGCATACAAATAAGCCTTATTAATATATGAATATCGCAAAGAACTAAATCTGTCAGGGGTTGATCCGGAAAAAATTAAATTGATTAAAAATTCTGCATTGCTGTGTAGAAGAGTTTTTCCCATTTCACTTATTTTATTTATGCCATAAAGTAAATATATGACTAGATATTCAAATTTAATATTAATCGGACTGGTATCTTGCGATAATTGACTCTTGGGTTAAATGAAAAGACCAATACGTGGGGGAAGATTTGATTACTTTAAAAGTCTTAAATATCAGGTGGAACAATGGGAAAAAGGACTCCACAGGAATTTTTTGCCACTGGAATTAAAAAGTTGCCAGAGCAATAGAATAAATGTGTAAAGTTGCTGTCATAATTTTTGTATAAATCAAAAAAAGTACTTGTTATTTTTGGACAACCTTTGTGCAAGTATATTTGCAACTTCCTAAAAGTGTAGTAAATATGCTTGAACTCTGTTTAAGAGAGCTGGATCATCTGCACTCATTTCAGTAGCAGGTTGGTGTTTACATTTCATAATACGATCGAATTGATAAACTATTTATCATTATTTAAAAAGCTTTACAACAATATCAGGTTTGCCCAATTTTCAATGGATATTCGGGGTTTCGTAGGCATCGAAAATTTGAAAAATACTAATAAATTGTAAATAAAGATAGTGAAATATGGAAGTTGTACAAATATAATGAATGGAATATCTGTGTTTGGGTGTTACCTATCAAACTAACCAAATATGTAAATGGATTCGCAAGATAGAAAAATCTAGTGAGTTGAAACTTTTGACATATGTATACTATTTGACATCTACTATTTGACTTCTATTATTCCGTATACATTGATATTAAACAATTCTTTTTCACAGGCACTGTATTTTGTAGATTTGAAGGGACATTCATAATCAAAACAATATTATCACAAAATATAAGATTATCGAAAAGAGGTGGGGAGGTAGGGAGGCATCTGCTTGGGTGGTGCAGTGGTTAGGGCGTTTGAATACCAAGACTTAGGTCGCGGGTTCTAACCTCACTCTAGTCATTTGCATTTTACTCTCAATTACATTGCTTCGGTAATGTAATCTGAGCCTACACTCTTGCAGAACCTTAGTGAGCTGAAAGCACTAAGGATGTCATCTCGTTTAAAGGTAAAGTTAGGTCAGGTGCTATCTTTCTTGCCTACTGTTAGCCGAGTTTTTCTCTGTAACACGCCATCATATGCACACAGACATGCCATCATATGCATACATACACGCCGCATGCACATATTCAGCAACTTTCAGTAGGTTTAGCACCTCACCCAGATTGTAAACCCCCTGAGAACATATTAGCATGGATTCAGGGGGTATATAAATCTATAAACTTTTTAACTTTAAAATGGTTGGGTGCAGCCGAAAGAGCGCAGCTGAGATCCTAAGGAAACACAGACTGATTGGCTCGAAGAGACATCACTATATCGGGTAGGCTTCGTGCCACAACTAAAAGGCAAGACAGCTTATTAGTCAGAAAATGCAAAAAGGATCGATTTAAGACTGTTACTCAGATCAGAGCCGAAGTATTATCAGAATATTCGCTAAAACCTTCCACTTCAACAGTCCAGAGAAGGTTGCGAAGGGCTGGACTATTCGGACGGAAATCACTAAGGAAGCCCCGCCTAACTCTCAAGCATAAGAGAGACTGTCTTGCCTTCGCAAGGGCACACAAGGACTGGAGTTCTGAAGAATGGGGGAGATTTGTGTTCAGTGACGAATCTCGATTCCTTCTCTATACTAATGACGGGAGAATGTACGTGAGGAGAATGAAAGGGGAGAAGTTGTATCCAAAAACCTGCAAATTTGGTGCGGGGGGCATCATGGTTTGGGGATGTTTTTGCTGGAGTGGCGTAGGACTCTTGAGAAAAGTATCTGTGAAAGTCAAGACAGATTAGACATTTATATTTTGAAAAATGCTCTACTTCCAAGCGTTGATTTGCATTCTCTAAACTCTGGATAGACATTTCAGCAGAACACACCATGCCACAGGTCAAAGGGTACTAAGCAGTGGTTCGATGAGCAAAAATAGAGGTAATTACTATGGCCTGCACAGTCACCTGATCTAAATCCGATTGAGAACTTTGGGATCAATTTCCCCTAAGAATTCAAGAGAAAAGCCAATCCAACCACTCGGAGTTGTGGAATGCTATATTGAGTACTTGGGATAGTATCAACACTAAGCAGCTCCATACTCTGATAGATAGCATGCCGCAAATATGTAAGGCTGTAATTCAAGCAAGGGAGGTTCTACTAAATACTGATGACAATTTATTTGATTATGATAAAGTATCACTGTCAAAATCAATCAGGGACTTAAAAACTTTGGGTAAATTCATTTTGAGCAATTCGTTTTGACCGGCACTGTAAAAGTGCAGATATATCATACAGATTCAAAAAAACAATTCTTTGGATTGTTTAAATAATCTAGTTAAATCTTGATACCAACCGAGAATTAATATTAAAATCCTATCCTAATTCTCCTCTTCTTCCTACTCCACCACAACCACCAACCATTCCTCACTATAGGCCTACACCTCTCCTCCCTCTTCCTTGGAGGCCTATCTCCTCACTCAGCTCGCACTCTCCTAGTATAAATAGGATCGAGCCAGCTGATCTTCCACTTCCGAATCCTAATTCTCCTCTTCTTCCTACTCCACCACAACCACCAACCATTCCTCACTATAGGCCTACACCTCTCCTCCCTCTTCCTTGGAGGCCTATCTCCTCACTCAGCTCGCACTCTCCTAGTATAAATAGGATCGAGCCAGCTGATCTTCCACTTCCGAATCCTAATTCTCCTCTTCTTCCTACTCCACCACAACCACCAACCATTCCTCAATATAGGCCTACACCTCTCCTCCCTCTTCCTTGGAGGCCTATCTCCTCACTCAGCTCGCACTCTCCTAGTATAAATAGGATCGAGCCAGCTGATCTTCCACTTCCGAATCCTAATTCTCCTCTTCTTCCTACTCCACCACAACCACCAACCATTCCTCAATATAGGCCTACACCTCTCCTCCCTCTTCCTTGGAGGCCTATCTCCTCACTCAGCTCGCACTCTCCTAGTATAAATAGGATCGAGCCAGCTGATCTTCCACTTCCGAATCCTAATTCTCCTCTTCTTCCTACTCCACCACAACCACCAACCATTCCTCAATATAGGCCTACACCTCTCCTCCCTCTTCCTTGGAGGCCTATCTCCTCACTCAGCTCGCACTCTCCTAGTATAAATAGGATCGAGCCAGCTGATCTTCCACTTCCGAATCCTAATTCTCCTCTTCTTCCTTTATACTCAGGTCTATCTTTCTTTTAAACCCGGTTCCATCTCTTCTGAAGAATCTGCTTTTTCCGCCATCCAATCTTGCATCTCCGCGATCCGTTCCTGGCTCCTCACCAACAAGTTGCTTATCAATGACACCAAGACTGAGTTCCTTATAATAGGGACTCGTCAACAACTATCTAAGGTTCAAACTGATAGCATCTCTGTTGGTGAGTCGAGAATCTCTTCTTCCAAAGAAGTAAGGAATCTTGGAACTTGGCTCGACAATACCCTCTCAATGTCTACTCAGGTCAGCAAAGTTGCCTCCTCCTGCTTCTATTACATCTATAACATCCGGCGTATTAGAAAGTATCTCTCTAGGGAAGTCTGTGAAACTCTTGTCAATTCTCTTATCACATCTCGTCTTGATTATTGTAACAGTCTCTTGTATGGTTGCCCCTCATCCCTCTTAGCTCGACTCCAGCGAGTCCAGAACAGTGCAGCCAGGCTTATCTACAATGTCTCTCGTACCTTTTCGTCATCTCCTCTTCTTATTAACCTCCACTGGCTGCCTGTTAAACATCGTATCCTCTTCAAAATCCTCCTCATAACTTACAAAGCCATCCATTCTCTTGCTCCGGACTATATCATCCAGCTCATACAGGTTAAGTCATCCAATCGTACTCTACGATCATCCAACGCCATCCTCCTTGAGCATCCTACTATCAAATCTTCCAAAACTCTGGGTGATCGTGCATTCACTTTAGCTGCGCCTGTTGAGTGGAATCTTCTGCCTCCGAGCATTCGGAATGCCCCCTCACTTCTTCTCTTCAAAAAACTCTTGAAAACTCATCTTTTCCGTATCGCGCACGACACATCCACTTAAATTAATTTCAATGCATATACATACCTTACAAGCATACATACACATACATACGCATACATACACATACATACGCATACATACACATACATACATAACACACACCTACTTTTATTGAATTGTACAGCGCACTTGAACATATTAATATGGAATCTGCGCTATATAAATGTATATTATTATTATTATTATTATTCCATGATGAGTCGACATTTTCGTCTGAGCTCAGAACTTACTGGAGCCATAGCCAAAAGACTCCCACATGCCAAAAATCATCTTTCTACGCCTGGCAGTTTCTTCAATCAATTCGTTACAGATATATATATATATATATATATATATATATATATATATATATATATATATATATATACACATTAATCGAGTTTTAATAGTAAGGATACACAGAATAGAAGGTCGAAAAATCTGAAAATTTGAATTTTTGGAAGCACACTCTATAAAATAGTTAACCTTGATCACCAAGTATTTACCAAAAAATTGCTATTTGGAAAGAAATTTGGAGATGATCTAAAGGTCGCGCAAAAGAGGCAAACCTCTGATATTCAAATAAACTAAGAAATTTATTTTTTAGATATTTGAAAGTGGTTTATATCAGCTAATAATGACCTAAATTCTACCTACTAAAAACTGGAAGGGAGAAAAAAGATTTGCTCATTGACCGGGGATTATGGAGTTAACAATACATAATAATGTGATGGTTTCAAAAACAATCGGACCATAGAAGATCGAGAGGAAACTCATACGGCGGGCCTATTAAGTTTACAATTCTTTAATAACAATGAGCACTTTCGCGCAATTTCTATTCATTAGATAAATAAACGCTAACCAGACAAAATTATTAGTACACTATATTATTTCCCATTAAATAGTATTAAATTGGATCTTATCATGATGGAAATTGTATTCAAACTTTAAGAAATACTAAGTCTAAGTGTCTGATTTAAGATTCGAAATCTGCGCAATCGAATCAGTAATAGTTTAAGAATTATAATAAAATGTCAACCATGGCATATTGATAAACGATCGTATAGCTCATCCAGAAGGCATGAAAAATAGGCCAGTTTTAAAGACAGCTGAAAGTATAATTAGACCCATAAATCAAAAACCGTATACGAAAGAACTTAGAAGTATAGAATTACGATATTTCCCTAAGTTGACTAATTCATCGAAAGATGATGAAGAATTGTGAATTATTCAAAATCTCAAACATTAGTACAGATTATATGCCCAAAAGTGGTTAAAAGGTTGCTCATGTTATATACCTCTAACAATGCTCAGTCTCTAAAGCAAAATATTAAATATTTTTTTCATTATTTAGTTTCAAATTCTGAGTAATTCATTGATAATCCATGAATTAGTCAACTTAGATATTTCTTTACTATTAAAAATAGATTAAACAATTAATGTATACGCAAAGTTCTGACCTCAGACAAAAATATCGACTCATCATGGAAATATGACGTCATTGTCACCTTTTTTAGAATAAGAAATTTCAGTTTTTCGACCATAACTCAGCCATTTTAGGTGATAGAAGGCAGAAATTTTAAAAGAATGTGTACAGGGATTTACTTGCTACTTAGTACATTTTTATTTTTGTGAACTCGATACAGAGTTGCAATTCAGGTGTCAAAATTTTTTAGAATTTATGCAGAAGTTTAAAAAGAAATTTGGAATTTCAATACAAGTTAAGACAAATTCCACAATTCTGAGCAAAATGCAACATAAATTTTGATAAAAAATATTAAGTCATCGGGTTGTTCGGGGGGGCGACAAATGGAAGGAGGATTAGCATAGGAGTATAAACGGTACATTTGCATAGAACAGAGAGACAAATTAACAAATAAACTGAATAATATGTACGCACCATCCCAAGGATGCCAAGGAATTGTAAAGCTACGTGAATCGCGGGGATCACGTTTATTGCGTTTAAGAGATCTGTTTGTAGGTGAATATTCCCTTTTGGTTTTCCATTTTGAATCAAAATCAGGTTGAGCTAAATTTCTCCTCTTATTATCAAATTCTTCTTCATTACCCAAATTTTCCCTCTCTCTCTTAAATTTGTTCCGATCTCTCCGTTTAAGATCATGTTCTTCTTCACTATCACCCATTAAAAAAATGAAAGTACTCTATTATTGGATTAACTAATAAATAAAGATAAAGAAAAAAAGGAAAAACAGACATCTGATATAGAGAAGAGCTGATTTATTATCCGTAATATTAAAACTCGATTAATGCTCCAAAAAATACGAAAGTTTGACTCTTTAGATGCACACTTTTCAAATAGTTTACTTGATCACCAGATATTCACAATAAAAGTTTCAAACATTTTGGAGGATGATTTAGTCGTCGCGCAAGGTAGGCCCCAAACCGGACAAATCCCATTATAAATATGCTCGAGATTCTCGAGCATATTTATAATGGGATTTGTCCGGTTTGGGGCTTAAAGGTACAAAAATATTCAAAGAAACTAGTAATTTTATTTCTGAGATATTTGGAAGTGGTATTATATCAGCTAATAATACATTTTAATGGTATAAAATCTATCGGTTCGGAGATATTGGTGAAAACATTCGGGACCAGCCTTCTTGCTTGAAATGATAGATTGTCCCATCTGTTTCACCAATATCTCCGAACCGAGAGATTATTTGTGGTAGGAGTTCGCACTCGTTGCTTACTGATTTTATTTGATGATGTTGAATTGCTCGAAAAATTTCAATGTTATATCGCTACTGGTAATTATGTTCCACCAACTCTATATTCTTATTTTGTTTTTCGATATTAAGGATATTGGGACTTAAAAAGCTGTCTTGTTCGGGTCTCAAATCTTTGGTACAGAGCTTATATTTTTTCATTGGGCTAGTGCTGTTATTTTGCAAAATAACTTTCATATAATTCTGAGCATAGCATTCTATACACTAAGGCAATGGTGCTGATTGGTGTACTTGGACTAGGGATTTGTTAGATCATTTAATTTACTTTCATATCAAAATTATAATACAATTTACTGTAACTTCCCATATCAAGCAAATAATTAATAACCTACTTCCCCTGAAATCATGAATGGTCTGGATATAATTTCATATATAGTGGACATATACAAGCAGAAATTATAAGTATAATTGGTAAAATGTGATTCACAATTAAATAAGCATAGAGGTAGTTGAGATAGTTGAATAGAAGCGAGATATTATGATAGGGGTTAGAATGTAACTCCGATGCGTCTTGAATAAGTGTCATTGTAGCTGTCAGTGGAGTTTCTCGTGATACTAATAAAGTAGAGATTTCATTCAGACGGTTGTAGATACAGGGGTGATAGATCATGTCGGAGGATTTATCTATAAGAATATAATACAATAATTACTAAATTTGGTTCAAATAATATTTGTAACGGGTATAGAAGAGATAATTATCGGTACATTCAGGGTGTTTCAAAAGTCTTGCCACCTATTCTAATAGAGCCACGAAAACAAACTTAGACACAAAAAATTCTCAATCGGGCCACTAAAATAGTAATATCGAAATCATTATTAGTTAATTTAGTGAGTAGTATGCCAAATCTAATTAGGATAGTATTAAAATTTAAAGGTGATTATATTGGCAAATGAAATTATTAGTGAATGGAATTCGGCATGTCTTTTATGTAGTATATAAGTTAAAATGTTCGAGGGGCCAAGTCTTTTGAAACACCCTGTAAAGCAGTGGTTCTGAACCTGGAGTAAATTTTCTCAATTAAGCAATATATTCATGCAGTCCATCTCAAACCAAACTAACAAAACAAAACACAAAAATTGAGAGGGATAAGTGAAACCTCATAATGATACCAAGGGGTACCACTGACTGAAAAGGTTCAGAACCACTGCTGTAAAGTCTCAACAAATAGATTGCAACTTTCGATATCGCTCATTGTGTTAGTCATAATTGGAAAAAAAATCAACCTCGAAGGAAGAGCCTAACGGAATTGAACGAACAATATTTGGAAATACAATTGTGGGGGATCACTTGGATTGTCGATGGCGCCGAAAACTTTACCTCATTATTAAGATGCCCCAGTACGAATGTGAACTTCATCCATTCGAGGAATCACATGGCGTTCACTATGGCTAAATTTGGAAGTTAATTTCCCTTCGAATTTGAAAGTAATCACCTCCAATTCCCATAGTAGAGTTTATACTAATGAAATTTCTCTCATGTTTTAAGATTAAGCAATTAGATGACTGAATAAGTTGGTAACAAGCAGGTGAATTCATGCATTTTTAATGAAAATACATGCGATAAGATGATAATTTATCAAATTACTAAGTTGCCCAACTAAAAAGTGGGATTAAATATTCAAAGATTCACTATTAAAATGTAATTCACCTAAGTCTAGGTCTGATGAGTCAATAAACAATTAATTACACTCCCGAGCATAGGAGCCAAGTTTTGGAAAATAAATAAAACCTGGGGGAGGCCAAGAGCGAGCGATGGTAAGGGGAGGTCTGGGGGGATTGCCCCCCAGAAAATCTTTTGGATCTCAGACGATCAAATATCGATTTACAGCTATTGTTGTTAACTAGGGAAAAGAAAATATCGGACTATAGTGGAATAAAAATGTAGTTGGGATATATATTTACACTCAATTAACAGAAGGAAGGTTGGGGAATGTACTGGGTACTGTAGTTATATTAAGAGCTATTCTATCTCTGGAAACTGTAAGAGTACGAAGCCCGTCATTGTAGGTAATAGTTCTCTCGAACTCGATGTCATCTGGTTTGAAATGATGTATACATACCTAAACGGTGAGCAGAAGTGTAAATGTGACAATCAGCAAATGAAACATAATCATTGAAACTTACTTGAATCAATGTCAAACTAATTCCAAGCTAAGAGATCGCAAAGAACGTTTACTGATGGAATCTGCCTAATCTAAGAGCATAACTGACAACGAAGAAAAGGTAGATAAGTTCTTATTTAGTTCATTTCCAGATCTTCTCTCTAAACTAATTTAATCGACCTACGAAAAGGTTGGATAGCTAATGTATAATAACACTATATTTTATATTAAGAATTATTATTTCAGAAACCGGACTTTTCATGACCGATCCATGTCAATAAACTACGAAATATATATCAAAGCATTTGATAACAAAAACGTTGAAATTCCGACTCCGCGAAAGTTGAGATCATCCTCAATGAGTTAGATAAATATTTACCAATATTTCGGCTTAATAGCTCTCAAACTGAATGTTCTATTCAAAATCATGTCAAACTTGACATCCATGGCCTCGAGAGCATAGGCGCAAAGTACTTGGGGGTGGGCGGCCCCTCCAGGTCTGGAGGCTGGGGAGGTGGCCAAGCTTAGAGCTTGTGGGGGACCCTGGGGCCGGGCAGTGGAGCAGTGGAGGAAGCTGAGGTATGAAAAAACTTCACACAAACTTACAGGTTGCAAATAAACGCTCCCGCAAACCGAGTATTTTTTTGGAAAAAGGCTTTCATCAAAATGTTTCAAAAATTGAAAGATAGGTAGTCTACCATATCAAGTACCATAAAAGACCAGAAAAAATGAGAAAAATAAAAAAATGTCAAATTAATATGGATTTGAAAAAAAGGGCCAAAAATCGCCGAAAAATCGCCATTTTTTCTCTAAATCAGCTATAAATTTTCGAATATATACAAATTCAGAAATGTTCTGGTCTTTTCTATATTGCTAAATGAGTTAGAACAGCTATGGAAAATTTGAGCTTTCTATCACAAGCCCAATTTGACATTATTTTTTTTAAAATTTTGAAATTTTAAAGTCAGATATAAGGATTTAAAGTTAAAATATTAAATACCACATGTAAAATAGGTCATTAATTGCAAATAAAAGCATTTACAGGCATATATTTGCATTTAAAATAATTATTTTAACATATTCGAACTAAATTTGAGAAAAATAGCGAAAATAAGCTGAAAATCCACAAAATCCCTTGAGGTCGCATAATCCTGAATATTTTCAGGTCATTGTGAATAATAATTCATATTGCTACTATTCCAGAGTCAAATCTTTCAGTTAATTATGAATAATAAGCTTCTAAAAAGTATATAAGGAACTTACAACAAGAGTCTACGACTTTTATTTAGTTCCCAAGTTAGGATTTTTGAAAACTGCTACGTCATTACATGAAAATATATTTTTAAAAATTCGTGTCCTGATCGGAGTTTAAGAGATATCGTCTTGAAATTTTTACAGGAGGTGCAAAGTGATATGGAAATGTGCACATCGGTATACGACTTTTGATTTATGCTGAATCAGCATGATGACACAGCATTTTGTCACTTTCACCATTTCTCCTATATTATCCAAAGTATAAATAGTAGAAACTTGATATTGATATCGAAGGTAGGCAATGGAGTCCACTAGATAGTATCAAAGTCTCCAATTGATCGGGCCGATATCCAAGGTGACAATGACGGATCAAAATTTTTATCTCGTCATCATCTCATTAAATATTCAAAGTTCGATAACTGTTTCTCCTATCCTAGATCTTGATATATAAGTTTCCAATGATGAAAGGAAAGGACGTTGCTTCCCGAGGTGCGTTGGAGCTTGATCAGATCAAGTCCCAATCCAACTACCGCAATATACGTATATAACCAACTATTGTGATCATTACGAGCCTGTTATTTCAATGCTGTACTGCCCTACTCCAACATATGGACAGTGGAATAATAAACTTTAGTGACACTTCACCAGCGATCCATCCATCTTAAGTGTGACTCACTGCCCATCATCAGAATAGCGATAAATCGTACTGTCGGAATATTATCATTCAATACGTGCAAATACTCCTAAAAATAACTACATTCTACCCCTCTAGCTGAGATCTTTCAATTTAATTGGTGGATCTAACCTCACATCTAGACAGATCAACATATTGAAAAGTGGGGGGTCCTAATTTGGCTAACTCTGCGCCTATGATGATGAGTTCCAAATTTGTTACCGATTAAGCAGTACACTTGACTGGTTCAACTGACAAACATTCGAAAAGTTGAACACTTAACTGATAATACTTTCGGTCTCTCGACTTAAATTTCTCCGGGAGAAGGGATGGAAACAGAGTATTATACACAGCCTACCAATGATACGATCCTAATATTCCTCACCGATAAATCCACATATGCTCAAATCGAAAAATTATATTGTCGAAAATTCAAAGGTTTATCGATGTAACTTAAAAATAATGCGCCAAAAGGATCATCCATCATGAAACTGACCTTTCTTTTTAGCTTAATTATCTTCTAAATGGTTGAATGGGAAGTTGATACATTCATTTATATTCATGCAATTATATACTGTATTGATTATATTTTTCACTGTGTTTGAAGTTATTCTAATCAATCATTCAATCATTTATTATTATTATGTTCGTTCGAGTCTAGATTTATATCCTTACAATTAAAACTCGATTAATGTTTGTCTACACAATTCCTATCTACAAAATGAAATTGGGACCAGAAGGTTAGTTCATAATTAATGAATGTTCATATTAAGCGGGTTCATAATAAGCGACCCTGACTGTATATATATATATATATATATATATATATATATATATATATATATATATATATATATATATATATACAGTCGAACCTGCTATAACGGCCACTCTATATAACGGTCACCTGTCTATAGCGGTCACCAATGAACAGTCCCGTCCGAAATTCCATAATATTGAACCTGTGTATAGCGGTCACCTGCTCAACGCGGCCAGCGGCCACTCGTTTGTTGTCCCTTACTGACCCTTAAACTGTGTATAACGGCCATCACCTTTTTCACCTTTTTATGTGTTTATTACAGGACATGTTACGAACGATAAACAAGTTTCATGTAATTACTTCAAATAATGGAACTACATGTAGTAACTATGTTTTATTCTAGATAGGGTTAAGACAATCACCTGTATATAACGGTCACCTCTGTATAACGGCCAATTTTGTCCAGTCCCTTGGGTGGCCGTTACATACAGGTTCCACTGTATATATATATATGTGTAACGAATTGATTGAAAAAACTGCCGGTCATAGAAAGCTAATTTTTGGCATGTGGGAGTCTTTTGGCTATGGCTCCAGTAAGTTCTGAGCTCAGAGCAAAATGTCGACTCATCATAGAATTATGACGTCATTGTCACGTTTTTAAAAGTTAATCAATACAGTTATTAAAGCATATCTCAGTCATTATAGGAGATAGAAGGCTGAAATTTTAATCTGTATACTAACATACCACACAAATGATGGACCTATAATCAAAAAATGATGACTCATCACTTTGTTATGACGTCATCATGACGCATCATAAAATTTAAAATTGACAAATTTGGTGATTTTTCGAGTAATATCGATTATAACAGTAGGACAGACATATTTAGAGATGCTATCTCCCTTATAATCAACCAATGTGACCCCAGGCAACCGAAGGGAGCCTCTGGCGGACACAAAGTGTCCGCCATCCGCGCAGCGCAAGCAAGCGAAGCGCGCTTGTGACAGATATATATACACTGCCTGAATAAAAGTATTCATGCATCCCATAATTCCCCATACAAATAGTTATAATACTGATTTATTTAGTGAGTCATGGTATTTAATTGGTAAGAGATACCCTTAATTTAACTTCAAATTCGAATTCTCAACATTCAAATTACCCACTTTATAAGTTTTCAACTTAATTACTCTTCTTCAAGATTAAGTATTCTCTGCATTTGCTTTCCTATGCAACATGTCACGAGTGATCACCATTGTGGTATGAGGTGGCACAGTTTGAAATTTTTTTACCTTGTGGTAGTGTAAACAAGTTGAAAGATTAAAAGGAAGTTAAATTCAGCATATCTCTTATCAATTAAATACCTTGACTCGCTAAATAAATCAGTATTATAACTATTTGTATGGGGAATTATGGGGTGAACCAATACTTTTGTTCAGGAAGTGTATATATACAATGGAATTCGCTTATTAGCAACTCGAGTTTTGCTCATAAAATGGTTCCTAATACGCGAAGTTGCTAATAAGGAAACAGAATTAATACAAAATCTTCACCTGGGACCTGAAGATTGGTTGCTAATAGAGTAATATCCTTACTATTAAAACTCGATTATTGTATATTTATATCTATATCTATATATCTATCTGTAACGAATTGATTGAAGAAACTGCCGGGCGCAGAAGGCTGATTTTTAGTCTTTTGGCTATGGCTCCAGTAAGTTCTGAGTTCAAAGCAAAATGTCGACTCATCATGGAATTATGACGTCATTGTCACATTTTTAAAAGTTAAGCAACACAGTTATTCGGGCATAACTCAGCCATTATAGGAGATAGAAGGCTGAAATTTTAATAGAATATGTATACTAACATACCTCACATATGATGTAACTATCATCCAAGAATGATGACTCATCACTTTGTTATGACGTCATCATTACGCATCAAAAATTTTAAAATTGACAAATTTGGTGATTTTTCAAGTGATGTCGAATATAAAAGTAAGAGACATATTTAGAGATGCTATCTCCCTAATAATTAACCAATGTGACCCCAGGCGACCGAAGGGAGCCTCCGGCGGACATATAGTGTCCGCCAGCCGCGCAGCGCAAGCAAGCGAAGCGAACTTGTTGCTATTGAGTTACAAATAAGCAAATTCAACTGTATATATATATAACATTCTTACTATTAAAACTCGATTAATGCGTATATATATACATACAGTAGAACGTCAGTTATCCGAACACTCCAGTTATCCGAATCCCTTGGTTGACCAAACTAAAATATACTAAATTTATAAATGATGCATCCTTGAGTTGAGAATTGAAAGTACTTCATTGCAATCATTTTATATACTATTGATGATATGTACATAGATCAATATGTATTTTATCCAAATTCATCATTACAAGCGCGCTTCGCTTGCTTGCGCTGCGCGGCTGGCGGACACTTTGTGTCCGCCGGAGGCTCCCTTCGGTCGCCTGGGGTCACATTGGTTAATTATTAGGGAGATAACATCTCTAAATATGTCTGTCTTACTTTTAAATTCGATATAACTTTAAAAATCACCAAATTTGTCAATTTTAAAATTTTTGATGGGTAATGATGACGTCATAACAAAGTGATGAGTCATCATTCTTTGATGATAGTTACATCATATGTGAGGTATGTTAGTATACATATTCTATTAAAATTTCAGCCTTCTATCTCCTATAATGGCTGAATTATGCCCGAATAACTGTGTTGCTTAACTTTTAAAAATGTGACAATGACGTCATAATTCCATGATGAGTCGACATTTTGCTCTGAACTCAGAACTTACTGGAGCCATAGCCAAAAGACTCCCACATGCCAAAAATCAGCCTTCTGCGCCCTGCAGTTTCTTCAATCAATTCGTTACAGAGATATATAGATATAAATATACAATAATCGAGTTTTAATAGTAAGGATGACTACTCATAGCATTCTATATACTAAGGCAGTCACCAAAAAATTAGTACCATGGATTGGATAAATACTTCAAAACCAATAATTTTGATATTATAGATATTTCAATTTTCCATAATTTAGGCATTCACCCACCCACCCTTACAAACTAACTAGTATTATATCAGAACAAATGAAATGAGATATATTATTTGGTTTTTAATGAACATAGTCGAATTAATTAATACTCAATACATACAAAATATCAAAAGAATAGTTAATCACAATATTGAGACTTGAGAGACAGACTTGACTTAGTTTGAGAGATAGATTTGAATTAGCTTGAGAGACAGATTTGACCTCAGACCTGAGACTTGAGGCATCATAAGGGAACAATATACCTCTACAAGTAATAAGAAACTATCACACTCCGGCCTTTCAATAGGATATAGTCACACATTCCGGACTTCTACAGCCTGTGAAGTCGACTAAATAAACAAAGAATATATTAAATTAGTTCTTGAATTTAGCAAGTTTATTATCCTCTTGTTTTAATACTAGTGCATTATACGAGTATATAGATCTTAACTTTCTAGAATTGTACAATGTTCTAGTTCCATAGTAGTACATGCCCAATGAACAATATTAGTAAGGGAAGAGCCAGAATAAATATTTTAAATTTCTGCTGAGGGTGCAGACACATCGTCATAGGCGTAATTCCAGGGGTGGCAGGGGTAGCGTGCCACCCCAGACCTAAATGTTATGTCGACTTGGGGTGGCATGCCACATTAGTTTGATATATGTTTACAAATATGGCCACCCCAGCTAACCATAAAAAAATCAAAATAGTTACGCCTATGATCGTCATTAAACGATTATTATTCCCTACCCAATTCACATTGTACATTTTCTAAACATCATTGTGAATTTCAAGAACTCAACAGTTTGGTTCTTGTCTACACTTCTTTTCCATGATATAAGCTAACAGTCGGGCTGAAGTTGACTAATGGAAAAGCCTAAGGGCCAAAATTACATTTCGCCTTTCCAAGCTGACAACCAGCAGGCTTTCGATGTTAATTTGGAGCACGTTTAGATAAATTACACATCCGAATTAAAAAAGGGTACTTATGCCCACGTTTTTGTAGTAACGAGGATTGCATTCACTAAATTGGGGAAGGCAACACTTTTTCTTAGTTTTTTAAATTCAGTAAATTGTTTCTAACCAACTGGAGTATGTATATGCAATGAGTCTAGAATAATTATATTACTTAAGAAATAACTCACCCTTGGAATCTTGTTGTTTGGTAGTATTCACAGGTCTCATACCATTTTCACGAAGAGCACCATCTTTTGGGAAATTGAAAAACTTCATGAAGTGTTCTACTCCTCTGTAATTGGAAATAGAGTCTGAAGATCGTCCAAATAATAATTTAAGCAATTAAAACCCTACTTGGACTTGGGGTACTGTTTCATGCTATTTTCACCCATATGCTATTTCCACCCAAACCATGGATTCTATCTCTATGCTACTTTCACCCAAGTGTTGATTAGTAGATTATCATTTTTATGGTTTCGATCATTGTTGTTGATGATTATTACAATGGCATTATTTATACACAGTTATGCACAATGGTATTATTTATATACAGTTATGCATATAATACCTTCGTTCAAGTGTAATGTTTATTTATTTTTGCTTTTACTTGATCAATTAATCGATTTTATTTTTATGGACATTGAAGTTTACGATGGTTTGTTGAAATACTTAAATGATGATATATTTCCCCAAAGAGTACTTGAAGCAAGTTCCAGATATGCAGTAAAGAATTACAGAGCTATGGCTGCAGGTTACATAGTAAAAGAGGGTTCTATTTACAAGGTAAGGATTCAAAATCAGCATAGCAACGAGCACAAAAAAATCAATAATTCAAAATGATGTTTGGTCTATTTGGCTCAAAATACTATTTTAAATGTGCATACGTATTATTTATACTTGTAGATCGTAAAACAGGTTGACGAGATTAAATTCTTAAAATGCGCTAAAATACAAGAAGTACAAGAATTACTGAAAAAATTCCATGATGTGCCAGGCATGATCGCATCAACTCTACATATCGTAATATTTCCAGGGAATTTTACTGGAAGGCAATGTCAAGAGATGTTAAAGAATATGTGAGTTGTTTATTTACTACCTCATATGAAGCCAGTTTATCCAAACCTTTTGCAGGGGACGTAGGATACTTTATTATTTGTTTCCTTATTAGTAATTCAATTACAGAGACATAAAATTTCAATTGTTAAAAATTCCTTTGAATTCGTTTACACATTCAGACGATACGTGGCCAGAGGGTTCATGGACACCCATGAACAATGTAGTTGCTTCTTCTCTACTACTGTCACGCCGTGG